>JAUTXW010003701.1:0-62598 GCA_030620095.1 Kuschelorhynchus macadamiae | reverse complement strand
AGCCCCTCAAGAAGTACCATATTGCAGACAAAAATTAGTGCACTTTAATATTTTGCACCCCTCTTTGTCTCCAACGCTCAGGTTACTGTGTTATTACTACTATTAGTTTTTAAAACCATATGTCTTTAACGTGTAAATATAAGTTTTTCTACTACGGCTAACTTTAGAAAAAATATTGAGGAAATCACTTTTGTATGGGTTTACTAAAGAAGAACAAAATTGTGAGCAAATAAAAAACTAAATTTTTATAATACTCAACACTGGTCGAGGCTCCTGGTTTGCAAAAAAATACATCATCATCACTAAACATGGTAGTTATTCATTTGAAAGTCTAAAAACAATCGAAACGTTTTCATTAAGCTTTAAATGCCAAATAACTCTCCAGCTAAAAAAGTGAAATTCTGTGATCACAATTTTCACAGGACATACACGTAGATAAAACCAAAAAGTAAAAATTACAGCCTCTTGCTACTGGCACAAACAAAACCAAAAATTTCTTAGCTTCAATAGGCTTGGTTCATAATGCAACTTTATAATTTCAGAATGCAACTATATGCATCTAAGAGACTGAAAACGGCTAATATCATGTAATATCAGCATTTTCCGCAACAATACGATATTGATTTTGAGCACAGATGCAAGCAGTCTCCATCAAACGTCAAACAATTTCGTGCGGTTTTTACAATTTACCTTTTAGCCATGAGACTAAATATGTTTTCAAATTCGACAGAGACTAACTTAGAACCATTATCCGGTTTCTAATCATTCGACTTGAAAAGATCCTTCCTTTTAAGGAACGGGCTCTTGACCTGAGTCATCTCCGTGGAGGAAAATCATCATGGACCCAGCGAACCTAAGTGCTGCCCTTGTCGGGCTCCCAGTATATTGGGCAGAAATTTTGATTTTGTCTACCTGAATGCCTGAATTTAGAAAATTACTGTACTCTGGGAATTTCACTTTCTTTAGAAATAGTCTGTGTTGGCATTTAAAAACGAAACGAAAACGTTTCGATTGTTTTTATTTTTAGATTAATTAATAAATAAACCACTCCATACATAAAACCCTGTACATTTCAGTAATAGCATAAACCCTAACTCGGTATAGCAATAAAAATCTAAGTAAATATAAAAAAAAGAAAAAATTGTCTCGTTTTTTTCTACCCGAATTCCAGACTTGTCCAAATTAGTGCTATTCTAAAACATTCGTAAAACTGACGTGTTTCCAAAGGTGCGTACTATGTATAATATTAATTTTGTTTTAAATGTATTTTTGTTTTTTTGATCATTGTTTATCTTAAATATAATGTTTTTTGAGTGATGTTTTTTCAGTAATATTTTTAACCATTTTAAAATTTAAATATTAACTATACATGTTTTTATTGTAGAAAATAAATATTTTGAGAAAGCTCAATGTAATGAGCGAAACGTCGATTAAATTATAGTTTTACTTCTCAAAGAGTTAACCTATGCCCAAGAAAATAATTAACAAAATATTTATATATGGTTTAAGAAAAAAAACGGTATATATATATATATATATATATATATATATATATATATATAATAAAAAAATACATTAAAAATTAAATTAGATTTAATCTAGAGGCTCTTTTTTTTAGTTTGAGCCTCCGCGTTCGATTCCTGGCACATGATTTTAAAACATTTAAAATTTTAATGCCCCGATAAAAAGGAAGTACTATAATCGCGAAAAAATCACACTCCCAGGTTTTTACAAATCTTCATACGTTTTAGTAATTCATAAAAAAAATTATTATTATCATTTATTGTTAGTAAAGTACTGTCTAATCGTTACAGAATATTGTATATTTAGGTATTATAATAAAAATATGTTCGACTTTATCAATTGCTTTGTTTTTTTGCATAATATGCAGTAACATACTCGGGCTAAAGTGGAAAATAGATATGTTTTGAAGTACGTTTTCATTTCATTGCCTAACTAATCTAAACACTTTAAATTTAATCAGTAAAATAGCAGCATTTTTTTAATATATTCATCTCATGGAATATCCAAAGATTAATTTTAGTGACTACGTAAGTATATAATATACGTTAATCAATATATTATAGAATAACTGTAGAACTTTTCCGTTAATGAGACGCAAGGCGTTAAAGTTTAAACTTACTTTTGAATTTTAAGACATTTATCGGTTTAATAATACTAGCAGAAAAATTAGCGGTAAAGGATTAATATTAATTAATAATTATTACAAAACCGATAAGATAGCTTAAGAATTCATTCTGGAAGATCGCTGGAAAGACCCGCAAGCTACGTTATTATATATTTTATAAGAATAGCTTGATTGATAACATGGGTCTTATGTTAAACTATGTATGTTCATTGTATGTTCTAAAATAAGGGTCATTGAATGTTTTTTTTTTAATTTTCTGACTATTTTAAACATGACCCTTAATTAGTGAATTAATAATTTTGTAACTAATATTTTTGGACAATAAAATAAACAAAATAGTTAGTAATTTGCTTCTTTCTGTTCATTCATGAGCAGGTATTTATCCTCGATCTGTGCTCATCGACGCGTGACTCACTGTGATGATTGGATTCCACGCATGATGTGGCCCGCGTCTTTATTGAAATTTTCAGGATACTTGATAATTTCAATTGATTCTCTAATTTTCCGGTTATAATAACCCGAGGCTGATGAACCTTGTATATTTTATATTAATCATGTGTCCTGTGGTGTGCTGGTGTTTAGTGAGCGACAACGAATTGAACAATTTGTTTCTTACTTATACATAATTCATGTTCCTTAAGTCTAGTAGGCACAGGCTGTCCAGTTTCATCTATAAACACTTTACCGCAGGAATAAGGAATTTTATAAACTCCTTCTTATTGCAAAGGAATTACATCTTTTCGTGTCCTTAAGCACTTTTTTTGTATACTAAACATTGTGCGAATGTTGGATCTCTTCGGAATCCTTGCAATTTTATCTGTGGTATCCTGAATAAAAGGCAAAACTACACAACATGGTTCAGTATCCAATACTGGTTTAGGTCTAGAATTATTATAATACCCAATCGAACGCCTAATATCTTCAGTGCAATATCGATTTGATTTTAAAGCTTTAATCAGTTTTTCTCTTTTTTTTCCGGAATTAAATTTGTATCACATATTGACAAAGCCCTAAAGGCTAATGAATTTGATGGTGTGAACTAAAATTTAAGTAACTATTCGTACGTGTCGGATTCTTGTAAACAGTATGACCTAGGGTGCCGTTCTCTTTCTTTTCTACTTTTTGTACACATGAAGGAAGAGAATGGCACCATCTGGCTTAATTTCCATAGTGAATTTTATAATAGAATGTTGTTGGTTTTAATGATCTAAAAATATAGCCAAATTTTCTCCTCCATGAGGCCATATTACAAAAGTATCATCTACATATCTAAACCAACATTTAGATTGTAAAAGGGCAGAGCTTAAAGCAATTTCCCCGAAAGCCTAGCTACCACAGGAGATAGCGGAAATCCCATGGTGGAACCCGAGGTTTGCTCATAAAAGGTCCCTTGAAAAATTAAATAGGTACACATTAAGAATTCTTTTATCAGTTCAATTAAGATTGGATTAATTGGTGCTCGAGTCACTTCTATAATTGTGTCATAACCATAACCCTTTGTTTGGATTTATTTTTCGTTTGTTTAAAATACCTCTTTAGGTTTTGTTTAGATATCTCATAACCAGATTGTGATATTTTTAATTTTCTATAGAATGTGGATGAACGACAAAAGCTACTTTTTTTCTAAAGGTTTAAATGAGCGCACATATATTATCGTTAGTTTTTCTCAAATATAACTAAATTAATCTACTTTGCACATTAATATTAGAAAACTGGATCAGCTAAAGTGTTAATTAATGAAAGTATTATTAATTTCAGTCTAGAAGGAGTAATATGCCTCAGAAAAAAATTCGAAATTTAAATTTCTCGCCTTTACATTGACTGCCAAGTGAATTTAGTAATGTAATATGAGCTGAAGAAGGTCTACAAAATAAAGTTTCTTTTATGCCAATCTTTGAGAGCTTCTACCTCAAATTTAGGTGCTGAACGAAGTAAAACATACACTAAGACATGAAACAATATTGCCTTTTACAGGAAAATGAAATCAAAATATAAATGTGCAATATTTAATAACTTTTCTTGGAATAAACTTAAACTTAAGACATTTACGGTGATAGTCATTTACAAATTCATCACAAACATTTTATAATTACAAACACATATCTCGATATGGCCAATCATTCTAAAATTATTGTTTAAATCAATATTCGTTTCAATAATCACGAAAACTAATAAAAAAATACACCCGAACAAACAAACCTCATAAGAAACCCACGTAGGGAAAAAGTAAACAACACGATTTTAGCAGCAATATGGCCAAACCAACCAAAAATTGGTTACCCTATTGTCGTCACTGTCCTTATAAAGTAAGTGTAGACCGAATCTCGTACCAGCGCCCCCTATCTCCGGAATTTCAAGTACAAGAGGTAATAGTTTACTTGTAGTAAATAATTACTGTAATTTTTACTTCAAATGTGCAACAGAAGAATAACGACTGGTAACAGCCAGTTTACAGTAACGTTAGACGATAACCTTTTCTACTCTGCAACGACTGGTTTCAGGAAGGTACTGATACTTAAAAGTTGAAATTTGGTAAACAGATAAGAAACAGTAACTTTAAATAATTACTATTATGTCACGGAAAAGAAATGACGACCTTGGAGCCAATTCCGTAAATAGTTGCTTAGCAGTAGTTATTATATAATTACTTTACATGAAAAATTACTATAGAGTATTACTCGCAGTAACAAATACATACATAATACTTAAAAACGTGTAACCCAAAGTGTTTATCAGTATATAGTAAGATTATTAGTAATAAAAACGTAAAAACTCCTAAAGGGTAGTAGTGGAAACAGTTATAGCTACTTTAGGGCTAGCTGAGGGTATAAACATAATGATCTTTTAAATTACTTTTATCCACGACAAGTAATACGGCTTCCGACAGTAAAGATCCAAAGCAGATCTTCATACTTTCGTAACCGACCACTGGAATAAATCCATCGGATTCCACGGAATGATCTGCTTTCTTCTACCAGCCATCCTATTCACAACTATGCTGATGATAGTACACTCCATTCCAATATACGCTTTTCCAAACCTATCTCCAAAACTGAAATTGATGATAGGCATAGAGTAATAACTTTATTCCTAATCGAGGACCTCATTAAAATGTTAGAATGGGGAGCAAAGAACTTTGCTCAGTTTAACGCCACTAAGACATAATATTTACTATCTCAAAATTATCTCCCAGTACCCACACCATTCAAATGAATAATCAAATGTTTGAAACCAAAGATTCCTTTAGCTTGGTTGGTATCACTTTTCAGAAATTTCTTCGCTGGCATGATCAGCTCACCTCAGTTCCCACAGTAGCCGCGAATAAATTGGGATTTCTTTTCTGTGCTCGAAAACACTTTTCTTCTGCCAACTTGTATATCCTTTACACTTCGACAATCAGACCCAGCCTCGCAACTATAGGGGACAGTTTCTCCTTTAATCCTTTATATCCTTGACTCTGTCCAAAGGCAAAGAAGAGCTATTTGCCTGAAATGACAGGAAATTCATCAAGGATAAAAGAGATTTTATCTTCTAATAAACACTGAGTTGTTGTAAATATCTTGTTTCTCGAGGTTAGTACCTATATCGTGTTTCATAAAAAAAAAATTTAAAAATGTTCTAATCCCCTTGGGCTCCATTGCACATTATCGCTGAGCCCCCTGACGTCGTGGGCCCGCCCTCGCTATGAGGGGGGTTGGTGGGGTGTAGCAACGCCACTGTCTTGACCACATGACACCCCACGATTTAGTAAGTTCTACAATTAATTTTTTTTTCAAATGAAGATGGGATGGACTAGTCGAGCAAAGCATATAAAATTATATTTTTGTTGTTAAAATTTCGCACAATATTATACAACACCAGGTATAATAGACAAAAAACAGCTTTAATACAAATTCTTTTATGCTCAGACTTAAACAACAAAAAGAAACCATTTAATTTTAAAAACCACATACGGTTGGTTTTATCTAAACCAGCGAAATTCCAAGTTAAAAATAGTAGCAACATTTAAATTATTCATTCAATTGTTAAACATTACTATTGTGTGTTCAAATAACGTTTATTTTTTTAGTAGGTATTTACTTTTTACATTGATTTGTTTTTATTTCATCTGTAATAACACACTATATTATATTATACCCAGTAATATGCCTGTTTGAGTTTTATCGATATTTCACTTTCCTATACCTATTATTTGTTATTAGTTTTATTTATGTATCGCTTAGAACCAAAGAGTTGCTAAAATGAACACCTGGAAGCTTAAAACGTTTTCGCGCGTCCAAATTAGAAATTTGGTCCTCAGTGTGACGGGTGTTTCTGGTCTGAGAACAATATATATTGAAATTTTTTTTACGGAACATGGTCGATAACTTGCACAAGGATTAGAATATAGGAAATTTTTACTTTCCTGGTAAAAGAGAAGTATTGTAATCGTGAAAAAATCACCCTCCAAGATTTTCTCAGATCTTTACGTTTCAGAGTCTCTAGATGCCGAAAACATGTCTTTTGTTTTTCTCAATTCCGTCGGTCTGTCCGTCTGTTCGCCATAGCTAAAAAAACTACTTACCCGATTGATTTCAAATTTTGGTCAAAATTAATGGCCATATGGCAAAAAAAAATGGCGGATGAATTACTAAAAAACTGGTAGAATTTTGGTAATAATCTTCACATTTTAGCCTCCCTAAATGCCAAAAAAAATGTTTTATCTATTTCGTCGGTCCGTCTGTCGGTGTGTCTGTCTGTCTGTCTGCTAGTTCACGGCACAGCTTAAAAACTACATAGCTGATTGACTTCAAATTTTTGTCAAAAATTAAGGCTCATATCAAAAATCAAGTGTTACATACGAATGAACTGACAACATTTTGGTTTTTTGACTGAATAGAAATTCAGTCAGTTTCACTGTCCACGCTGCCATTCACGCCGGTAACCAGGCCCGAACAGTCCTGAACATCCACGAACAATTAGAATCAGTCATAACCAAACAAAATGGCGGCCTAATAAAATATTTAAAAAATCAGCCTGAAAATACTACTTATTAGAATGATTTCAAATTTTGTGCAAGCATTAAGTGAATACAGATAAACTACTTATTAAGATAGCGGAAGAAAATGGCAAAAAAATCTTACTCAAGTGATATTAAATTTGCAGAAAAATTATATGTAATATAGATCACATTACAGGATGTGTATTAATGTAAAAACACATATATACAAGTGTGGCATAGGCCTGGTAAAATATTAGTAAGGATCCACAAAAGCATAAAAATGTTTGAAAATGCAATCCCAATAAACACAAACACGTTTAAATTACGTGTTTGTAACGCGCCATTGGTTTGCCTTTTTTTAAAATCAGGTACATTTCTTATATAGTTATAGACCTATCTCAATCATCTGCAATTTCTGTAAGGTCTTTGAAGTACTGCTGAAACAAAGAATATACAGTCATTTTAACAATTCTATAACGCTGAGACAGCATGGTTATTTAAAGGGTCGCTCGACAGTATCCAATCTCCGTGTGATCACTCAGGATGCCATATATACAGACCTCACAAAAGCATTTGTCCGAATAGATCACGGTATTTTACTACAAAAAATGTCTGCCTTTAGCATATCTGACGAGTTAATTATGTTGTTTCAGTCGTACTTCACTGATCGAACACAGTATGTACAGTTAAATGGATTTAAATCTGTGGAATATTTAGCTACATCAGGTGTCCCTCAAGATTCAAACTTGGCCCCTTTGCTATTTAATCTGTACATTAATGATATTGTCAATGTCATAGATGTAAAGTTTCTCTTATATGCGGACTTGCAATTAAATGTCGCAAAATGTATACGTCCTATACACTCGAGAGACCTGATGTGTTTACCGACCTTGGAGTCACATTTGATCCCTCACTTTCGTTTAATAATCACATTGACAATGTTATAGAGTCGGCTAACCGTATGTATGGATTTATTGTTCGGATCAGTCAAGATTTTAACGATGTCAAGACTTTTAGGTCTCTTTACAGTGCATATGGCAGGTCCAAACTACAGTACGACTCAGCTGTGTGGAGTCCTTTATATCGGATACATATTGATAGGTTGGAGTCAGTGCAGAGACGTTTTTTAAAATACCTAACTTAAAGAATTGATAAGGTATACCCACCTATTGGAATTTCTAATGATACTTTGCTGTTCTAGTCTCGATGTGGGTAGGAGATGCCAGTGGCGGCTCGTCAGGGTAGGCCTCTGAGGCCGCGCCTCACCCCCAAAATAAAGGAAAAGAGAATTTTTTTATATAACTTTTTATCTATTACCAATTAGAAATATACTTTTTAACAGTTTTATAACAAAATAACATTAAAAAAAAACAAAATATAATCCCATAATAAATATTTTAGAAAATAAATTCTGACCACATCAAAAAACCGACCGTGCAATCCGTGCAAACCCATTCCTAAAGAAAGTGCTCTCGAATGAGGCGAAATAATTTTAGCTTGGAAAGTTTCGACTTCTGACCTATTTATCAACGGCCGGTGCCGATGCCGGCGCGGCGAGTCACCTGATTACGACAGAGCGGGATGGCGATTGCCGATGCACGCGTTTTCTATTGCATTCTTGAGGCGATAAATCTGTAGCTTGGATATGCTTTTATTGGTTATTTAAATCACATGACTAGCGAAATATTCCAACGGCTTCTTTTTACGTGGTGCGTGCGGCTGAGAAAGAAATAGGACATAGATTGCGATAATCGCTGATTGAGGGCGTTCTGTCTTGTAAGGTGAATAACTACGCGTGAGTAAGTTTTTGTTTTGTTTTGATTTGGTAAGTTGGACCGTTCCATTTTTTGTATTTGCTTTTTGCTTTTGAAATGAATCCTATTCACGACATTATTGCTTCATTAATTGAAACGCCTTTTTTAAGAAGAAACGAAACTGAAAAGAAACAGATATTAGGTAGCCGTCCGACGCCGAAAATTTTAGCAATATTTAACGATAAGAGGCAAGGTAAAAAATATTCAAGAACTTTTCAAATATCTTGGTACGAAACTTATAGGTGGCTATGCGGAAGTATTTATAAAGAAAGCTTATATTGTTGGCCTTGTATTTTATTAGGTTGCGTAAAAAATAATTGGAGTTCAGGGGTCGGATATTCGGATTTAAAAAATTTTTCACGAGCAGTAAAATCGCATGAAAGTTCAAGAGAGCATATTAAAAATTCGGTAGCACTTACAAGACTGGAGCAAAATAGGGCGACTATTGCGGATGCACTACAAGAAAATGCAAATCTTAATAAAATTTTTTATAATGAAAATGTTCGAAAAAACCGTTTATTATTAAATTATTTAATTGATGTTACTATTACTTTGGGTAAACAGGACTTGGCATTTCGAGGTCATAATGAAACAACAGATTCTTTTAACCGTGGCAATTTTAAGGAAATATTTGCATGCTTAATAAAAAGAAATGCCGAACTTACTGAACATTGTGCTAAATTTAGTAATATTTTTACGGGACAATCTAAGACTATACAAAAGGAACTAATTGGTTGCATACATGACTATATTCAAGAATATATAAAAAAGGAAATCAATGACACCGATTGTTGTTTTTTTGGCATAATTGAGGATGATAGTACTGATATAACAGAAAAATCACAGTGTTCGATAACAGTTAGGTATGTGACCAACGGATCTTTAAAAGAAAGATTTTTAGGATTTTTTGACGTTAGCGATAATAGAACAGCAGAGAGCCTTTTTCATTTAATACAAAACAGCTTAGAGCCTTATGACTTTAAAAATAAATTGGTCGCGCAGTGTTACGATGGGGCTAGTGTTATGGCAGGTGAAATAAATGGGCTTCAAACAAAAGTTAGATCTATTGCTCCTTTAGCTATGTTTACTCATTGTTGCGCCCACAGGTTAAATCTAGTTTTACAACAGGAAACAAAACTGATTACCCAAAGTCGTATATTTTTTGCCACTTTATTAGGAATACCAAATTATTTCCACCAATCACCAAAACGGTCTTTTGTGCTTAATCAGATAGTAGGTAAAAGAATTCCGCGAGTTGTAGAAACGCGATGGTATACACGGTCTAAAATTTTAAACTTAGTGGCTAATGAATGGGACAATTTAATTATAGTATTTGAAACTATTATTAATGACTTAAGTTCTGGAACAGAATCTATTAATGATGCAAAAGGATTTCTAAAGCATTTTAATGATTTCGAATTTTGCCTTTTAACGCATATTTATAAACAAATTTTTAGTTGCACTGATGTACTGTTTCAAATATTACAGTTAAAGCATTTAGATATAAATTACTGCATTTCGCAAATAAACCTTGCCAAGCAACGAATTATTTAGAAACGAGGACCATTTCAAAGAACTTTTCAATATTGCTAAAAAAGCCACTATTCTGCCAACTAACACACGTCGAGGGCAATGTTCTAGCGACTCTGATATTTTTACTAAATATAAAATATTATATTTCGAAATAATAGATTGTATAATTCTTCAATTAGGGACGCGGTTTGAAAATTTAAATAATTTAAATTTCTTTGCTTTAGTCGATTGCACAAAATATTCGGAATATGTTAAATGCTTTCCAGACGACTTATTAAATAATTTATTAAAAAATTATCCAAACATTTTTGACAGAGATAGATTAAAGAATGAGCTTTCTGTATTGTATAGGGATGAACAATTTTCAAATTTAGATGTCGAAAAAAGTCTAGCTTTGTTATTTAAAGATTTTAAAGCAATTTTTGCGGAAGCATATAAGCTTTTTAATTTAGTTTTAACTATTCCCGCAACAAGTGTATCGGCCGAACGAAATTTTTCATGTCTTAAACGGATCAAAACCTACCTAAGAAACACAATGACATAAGAACGGCTTTCGGGTTTAGCAATGATGTCAATAGAGCAGGAATTACTGTCAGAACTTAGTGAAGACCAAAACTTTTACGACCAAATTATAGATAAATTTGCAACCTTAAAAGACAGACGTATAGATTTAATGTACAAAAAGTAGTTTTTTATCTTATTTCATACAACTATTTATTTTAAGTTTTAATAAACTAAATTATGTTTTTATTATCGCAATCACCGCTATATTTTAGTGATAGGTGTACATATTTTACTTGTTTTGTTTACTTTTTATTTACTTTTTTTATTAGTTTTTAATGGTTTAGTAGGGCTATTGGCGATGACCTCCATCCTCTACATTTCCACCTCATGGGTGACGTGGAAATGTATTCACATTTAAACAAAATTAACCTCATGTAGCCTCAACCTTCAATATACTCACGAGCCGCCACTGGGAGATGCTCCTCGATTATCACACTCCGCAAGATTATTTCGAATGATAAACAGTGTCCAGATTTGTTGCACAGATTAAATTTTGATGTACCGCGTTTAGCATCCAGATGCACTGACTCGTTCTACCTTAGTACTCCCCGTAGAAACATTTTAAAAAACTCACCTTTATATACTATGTGCAATGAATATAATAATATTAGTCAACATGCGGATATCTTTCAGTGCAGAGTAAGGGACATTAAAAGATATTTTTTTAGGAATGTGACCTGTCATTTTTTACTTTACCAAATAATTTGTCATTTTTTACTTAATCATTTCCAATTGTTCTGAAGTTACAGGAAGGACAAGAAATAATTGGAATTCAGAACTCAGTTTAGTATACTACTTAACAATAATTAATTTTTTTTAAATATAGTGCGAATTAACGAGTTGTATTAAGGTTTTTAAGGTTGTTATACGATAATGATTTTATCTGAATTAGCTCAGTTGCTAGATAAGAATTTAAATCATTTGAATATCATTAATAAATGAGCTTTTTCCAAAATTTCTGAGTTATTTAATTTAACCAATATCTGAGTATTTTGAATTGAAAATGTTGAATAAACTGTTCCAAACACAGTAAATCTTTTATCTAGCTGACTTGCTATTACATCTAAATACGCATTAGGTACTGTCACTTCCAAATGTTTCATAGGGTTTATATATTATTGTCTTATTATCATTTCCAATGTATCCGATGGTTGCAAAAATTGCGAAAATGTTTAAATCAAAATAATACAAACTCAAAAATGTTTTAAATTATACAGTTTTATGACTGAATTACTGAATATAAATAAACTATTCCATAAGCATGTTAACGGTTTAAGAATCCCTACAGTTAATGCAAAAAGTAGTATTTTAGCAGATAAAGACATATATCAAATGTCTTAAAACTGAATTAAAATAACCCTGTACAGATGTGTTTAACTAAATGATGTTCAATATTAATCAGTCATAGAAACTGCATCCAATAATTTTATATTTGTATTATTTTTGAATTCATACCAAATGTACATTTCTCTTATGTGTAGAAAAAGATTAGCGAAAAAAGAAAATCCTCTCTTACTAGGCTTACCATACTTCCGTTATTGAAAAGCTACGTCCGGGCCAGTTCGGTTCATGTCCGTTTTCTTTTTCAAAGGGGGGTGACCCAATTATTAAAGAAATGGGTATCATTTATCTTATCAGCGGACTTTTTTTTAGTCGTCAGTTGATAGATTGATATGCTTAATTATCGCTGCTTCAAGACGTTTTTTTAGTGGACGAAAAAGTTTTCGTGTGTTTTTTTAAGTTTGAAAATATGACAACTCTATCTCTTTCATACACGGTATGAAACATATATCGTTAAACCAAAAATTTGATAAAATTGTTAATTTCTCTTTTTATTTGCGACATATTTTATTCTACATATACATATCCTAAAAAGTCTAATAATCCCTTATTTGAGCAGCAGTTTATATACATATATCTACTGTACCTTAGGTAAAACTTGAAGGTGTTCTTTAGTCCAGGCTGTTGATGGAATTGTTATAGCCTCGCTTAACAAGTCGCCATGAGACGTCATTTTTGTGTATATTTTTTTATTCGATGCAAACACTATAGAACTTTTTACGTTGTAATTTATAAGCAGAATGGCTATCTTATCTCCGACATCAATATATAAACAAAGAATGGATAACTTATCAAAATAAATGACGTTATAGTCATTATTTATAGTTTAAACTGATAAAACCCACATAAATATGATTAATTACGTACGTATTAACTCTATACCGGAAGAACACGAACTAATATATCCCCATTTTTTTCTCTGGGCTTTAAATATCAACTTGAAATTTGATGGTCATATGGGATGCTATTTGTCAAATTCTAACCGTGTTTGAGAAATGTTCGTTTCAACAATCTGTTAAAAAGGTTATGCCATTGGACTTGGAGGGCAAACGAAGTTTTTACATTTTATAATTTATTGTACTACGACCGACACTGTTACGCTGGAGTAAAATAGTTTGATTACCAGAAAGATGCCTGTAAGATGTTTTGGTAGTTAGTTGGGGAATCGGCAGAAATAAAAATCATAATCAGGCGCCGTCAGTATCAAGAAACTTGAAAGCGTGGTAGTTACTGGTAAGTTCCACTAGATGTGTTTACTTTAGCAGTAAAGATTTTACGCATGTTCCTCTTCGGATTTTTCACTATGGTCGTTTTTTAAAAGCATAATACTAGTTAAAGAATATTATTCTAAATTTAGTAGAAATTATTTTTCTATTAATTAACTAATTAAAAATTAATCTAATAAACCTAGATACTCAAAAATGCTCTCACTTAGCACTTAAGAATACGCATATAGAGCAATTTATAATTGAAAGCATAGAATTGTCCGTTGTGTCAAAATCAGCTGTGGTGGGCATATATCACGTAGTTTGGATTCCCAAATTTATATTAGGTTAGGATCATGGAAAAATATTTGATTAGGATTATGTTTCGACATCTGTCTGCTGTTAAGATCCACCAATATTATAAGATTTCAGTTTTTTTATAAACCGGCGACGTCAGTGCGGTTTTTAGTCACATGATCAAAATCCCATCTTAAAAATTAAATTATGGCAAAACGAATTACATTTTTCCAGTGGCGTAGCAACACCCCCGCCAGCCCACGCAGTGCGGGGGGCCATGAGACAAGAGCCCGGCGACAATTGCAAATGAGCTCAAGAGGATTATGAGAGTATGGATGACCTTTTTTCATATTTTTCCGGCTTTTTTTCTGTTTTGAGAGGGGGCCCTTTACCAAAAACCATGGGGGGGGGGCAAAATTTGTAGCTACCCACTACATTTTTCCAATTTTAAATAGCACAGCGTTGTTCTGGATGTAAGGTAAGGCCTTTTCATTCCACATAAATTTCCATTATGTTAAAAATAAGGTAAGTAGTTACCTTATTGAAACCTATGTAATTTAATAAATGCACTCCTATAATAAAATGAAGCGGCGTATACTTTGTTTCTGAACCCAAAAGAAACACTTCAGTCTCCGATTCCTAGATAACTGGACTTTTTCAGCGCAAATATTACAGAAAACAAAAAAAAGTCGTTACTTTATTTTAAATTTAAGTTAAACTGGCTCGGGAAGGGGAGGGGTACTAGCCAATCTAAAAAGTCCTTATTTTATATTATTTGTATCATTTTACCTTAAATAAGTGGCTCTGGGGGGGATTAACCCCCAAACCCCTCCCCCTTAAATACGCCATTGATAAAATGGCTATTTGAATACCGCGCTTTTGTCACTTTCATATACATCGATAAAAATTCACAGATTTTGCACCTTACGCAAGTATCCTACGTATTGAAAATACTTGACACAACTTTCAAATTATGTTTTAGTTTGTCTTTTATTTTTTTAAAGGTTATAATCTTTTATGATTATTAAATAGGTACATTTTATTATCTCATGAGTCAAGAAATGGATCAAATTAAACTAATACGTATAATATATACTGCTTATATTTTATATTTAAAAAATTTTTATTAAAATCTAAAAAGAAAACCGTGACAATCTAGAAACTTAAGCTTGGGTATTAAAATAGTGTAATATTAATACATTGCTTGTGTTTCATATTATATAAAAAATATTATTAAAATCTATAAAAAAACGTGACAATGTATACCCTAATAATATAATATATAAAAAAGACGATTACAATCCAAATAAAAAATTAGGCAATCTAGAAAATCAAAGCTTGGGTAATAAAATATTGTAATATTATTAAATTGCTTGTATTTCCTATATAAAAAATATTATTAAAATCTATAATAAAAACGTGGCAATCTAGAAGATTAAGCTTGAGTATTAAAATATTATTTTATTTAATAAATTGCTTACATTTCATGTAATATAAAAAAAAGATTAATAAAGCCTATAGAAAAAAGGTGCCAATCTAGAAACTTAAGCAAATGTGACTATTGTAATTATGTCAAAAATGATACACCTACCTATATTTTTCTGAAGTTGTCGGCCTTCTCCCTGTCCCCTCTACAATGTTTTCAAAAAACATTGGATGCTATTAAATTCTATTAATATACAAACATGTGAGCAATTCCCTTGCCTATGGTCTTAAAACTTAATATTTAGATTTATTTATTATTAAATGCGAATTCTTTACTGTCGTGCTGTTACATAAGTCCGTACCTATTAATAATTTCTTTAGCATTGTTAAGTTACATAATAACGAAAAGCTAGGACGTTTTGTTAAGTTAACATTAAATAAATAATTTGTGGTAAAATTCGGTTCAAATATAACATACATATATATCTAACTTACTTTTTTAACAAAGAAAAATAGTTTTAAGATCGGCTGCAATCATAATTTCGTTCATTTCGGTACGTATTTAATGATGGCTGTCTTATTTTAATAAAACAATTTTACTAAAATTTGTTCATGAATGCGTTGGCAATCCGTATTACTTTATTTTAATATAAGACTCAGAATTTTGTTACATACATAAATGCACAAAACAATAGACTATTTTATTTCTATATAAAATTTGTTCATCTATGCATGGGCAATCCGATGACCACATTATAATGTTATCTTATTTATTCACTTAGTGTTTCCGCCCTCATAACCTATAGGTATTATTTTACTGATCACGTTATCACAGTGTCGGTGTCAGGATTTTGCCTTGGCGAGGTTACGACATGCAGTGTTAGGTTTGCATAAAAGTAATCTCAACAGTATTTCCAATACTAAAAATAAGCATGGTATTTTGCAGCAATAAAAACCTCTCCAGATGAAAACTAAATAGTTTTTCTGTTTTGTTGCGGGGCAACGTAACCCGTTCGATTTAAGGGGGCATTAATCAGTGTCAGATCATAGCACAGACACTTTTTGCTGAAAGTGGGTCTTTTTTTGCTCTTCGGTTTATTTTTGCAAGACGTTTCCCTCCCCAAGCAACTATCAAATAATGGTAAGACCTCCTAGCCAAGAGTATGCCAGTGGCGCCTTAAGTGCTTAATCCGCCACTAAACATAACATGTTACAATCAAATTTAATGCTGTCAAACACATTTTGTCAGTGATTTATGATTATTTCTTAGTATCTATTCATGCAAGGATTCGTGAATTTATCTAGATAAAAATTGCTGGATCTTTTTTTTAATTCTTGTTAAATTTTTAAACAATCTAGTTTTCGTAAAAAATAAATGTATTTCCGATTGTTCATGTTCATATAAATGACCAATATATGTGGCATCAAACAATTTTTCACAGCATTTTGGTGTCAAAAAAGTTGAGCAGATACAACAAAATAAATAAAAAAATAAAAACTAATAAATTTTAAGCTGAAGTATTTATTATTCACATGTTTATAAGGCTCTTGACTATAAAGCAACTATTAAGTACCGGCAGCAAATGATTTTGTAGACACACTATAGTGACGTTGTCTCCCGGTATATAACACAGAAACAAAGTGCCTCGAAAATAATTTGAAATTTTAACTGATGAAAAAAAACCCTATTTTCTGATTTGTTTAAAAATTAATCTAATTTAGTTCTCTTCGAGCCAGTTCCGAATTCGTCGTCTTCACTATCGCTAGTTCGCGCCCTCTTGGATTTCCTCGCGCTGTCGATGTAATGCCTCAATGATAGTAATTTTCCGTTACATGTCACTATTCTTAAATTATCTGCACAAACCAGCGGGTTGATGTGCGGATTGTGCAACTCAGCTATCTGTGTAGATGAAGCGGCTGCTGAATCACCACTGCTCCCGAGTTTACCATCCCAAAATTCATTTCCCGGTAGCGCATTGCCATCCCATGCATAGGAAACTACCAGTAGTTTTCCTAACAAAAAAATAAATGTAAATATTAGTAGTAAATAGTTATTACTTAGTATCTACTAAAAAATTTAAATATGCTTATTAGAATATCACATAAACCAATGGTTCTCTACGAACTACAGTGATACAATATTTTTTTATAATGTTAATAAATTTCCTTCTAAACATCAAACCTCACCTTTATCATCTAATTTTTCGTGAGGTTGTCTTTTATAAATATGTATTTTGATCCCCTTGGAAGGATGGTTTGATATTCCCATTATATCTCCATTTTTATACCCTCCACAGGATTCCTGATTAATATAGGAGAAGCATATGTCGCTCACTGAAGATAAACTTCCCGAGAGGGCACTATAAACAGACACAAATTAATATATTAATTTTTTTTTAATGATTACTATCTTGTTTAAGAATTTCCAAGTCTTTGCTATTTTTTTACTAAAAACTTGTAGTTGTATTTATTTTCTTTAAACATTCCAGTAGGCCATTCAGCATTTAAATGCATATTACTTGACCATAGTAGTTTTTGTTGGCTTGGTAATATTGAACGAGTTAAAGAATACTTTACACATAGCGCTTTTATAGAAGACTAGATATTATTAGTTACCTGAATTTTTATCTTTAGGGAAACGATTAGTTATAATTTTGTCTTAGCAAATGTCACAAAATCCGGCAAGTATTTTTTTTATTTCGACATTCACTATTAAGTAGACAATTATTTCATAAAAAAAGCCAAAAATTAAAACACGTTATGAGAATTTTTTCTCGTGTGCGTTGATATGAACACATATACTTTATGATTCTGTAGCTTCTTAATGAGCGTTTTACCACACTTGATCATAAATAAACATATTAAACTGTTGCATATATTTTTAAATTACATTAACATAAGCAGGTATAAATAAAATAGTTTTTTTATTGAACAACCTGTACTATTTACGATGATGCAGGTAGGTTCCTTTGTACCTTGTGTCTTTTTTGAAATAAGGGCCATTTAATAATAAAATATTTTTTTTATTTTCGGGCTTTTAAAAAAAAATCTGAATTCCTGAATTATATCATTAATCATTTTATTGTCCATGAATCAAAGTCAGGTACTATCATACGAAGTCTTATTCTCAAAATAATCATCTGTTTCATATGCAAAAATAGTAAATTCTTACACAATTCGATTGTAGAAACATTTCATAAAAACTTTTTCCTGGTGATCAGAAATCCTCCAAACACCTAACCCCAATCCAACTACGTGAATATACGCCGTTTTGCCTGCTTCTTTGGCCCTGAAGTTGGCTTCTATTAAAAGACAATCGAAAACAATCGTTAGACGCTTTTGATATATTTGATTATCGAAAATTGCCCCTTTGGGAGTTTTTATTTCAATATATCTATTGCTTTGTGTACTCGTTTTCCTGAAATGCAAAGAAAATAACAATATGTCATTAGTATTTATAAACAAAGTCGAGCATTTATTTCCAATCAATCATCTGGCTACATTCGTTAGAGGATATTAACAAATTTTCGTGAAAATCATGTGTAATTATTCCTGATTCACTCTAGCGATATACTCATTGTATTCGTCAAATACTGCATTCTGGTTCAGGCGATTATTCATTATCTTATGCATATTAGTGCCGGAACACCAAATATTTGTAGCCGAATAACACATTAATGTTACACATCCAATTTTGGAAATACATACTCCAAAGGCAAATTTTAACAAATTATTATAATTAAAATTCTCACTCTAAGGTAATTCCGGGAGAGTCACCTAAGAAAAAATCTTCAAAAACAATCAAAATAGAATATTTATTTTATAAAAAATCTTTACACATTATATAGGTAATAAATAAACTTACCAAACCCAAGAATATGGAAAAAAGATATTTGAAAGATTAAAAATGTTTAACCAAAGTATTTATTTCTGGTCATATCTACCGAGGCAGCAGATAAGATGCCACGACGGATTGGTATAGACGCAACAAAACACACATGATTTTCTTTTCTTTCATAAGACCTTCATTTTCAAGATACAGGGTGTCAAAATCGTCAATTTTTGTTGGTAGTTTATTTTATAATTTTTAGCCTAGATACGATATTAAAACAAAGTTTGCTACTTAATAATTAAATATAGAAAATAATAGGATGTAATATTAAGTAATACATATTTCAGTATAACAAAATCGGTATATTTCGTTCCTCGTTATGAATTTTTCCTTTTATTAGGGTCATTAGGGATAATGAAGTGTCATCTAATTTAGTTTTGTACAGGGGTTTTTTTTTTCGTTGATATTACAGGGTATAGGCTGAACAGTAAGAGTTACAAAAAACTAAGATACGTGTCCCGTTATCTTCTTTAGTGTTTAGTTTAATGGCGAAGTCAGATCTACGTTAAGTGGATTGGTTTAGAAAATACAGGGTGATTCTCAAAATCTCCTGTTTCTTATTATCTTTTATTACTCGGTTATTTATGGAGATAAAAAAATACTTTAAATATAAAAGTTTTATGACTAACGTAGAATCCAGCGGCATACTTAAAAAAATATAGATGTTTTAATTTTTGGGATATTATCAAAGTAGCATTTTCTTAAATGGGACACCCTATATCTAAGTATCTAGAGAATTTGTATTTTTTCTTGCGATTGCAACAATACATAACACCTAATATTTTTCTTTATCCTAAATAGCCAAAATACCAAAAAAACATTTTTTTAGTTGGCCATGGATTGAATCATTATTCTTTTATTTTATAATAGGTATCTTAAAAACTCAGTTACCAAGAATATTAAAACATTGATAAACCAAAACATCTACAAAAAAACAACAACAAATTATAATAACAACTCAACAATTATCTTGAATACTTAACGATTAGCATAGTTGCTTAATCACAAAAGGTGCTAAAATTGTCTTCCATTCTGCTCGATGCATTTTTGGACTCGGCTTGCAACTGAACGAGTGGCGTTATAAATAATAATATTTGGCACTCTTCTAATGCAATTAATAAAAATTGCTCTAAGTTCACGTAAAGTATTACTTCGGGTTTTATATACTTCATTCTTGATAAATCCCCAAAAATAAAAGTCTAGTGGCGTCAGGTCGGGGAAACACGGAGACCATTTGTTTGGTCCATATGTACCAAGCCAATTTTCGACGAAACTGACAGTCAGCAAGTGCCTTACCATATGGCTGTTATGGGCTGGGGCATCGTTTTGTTGTAGATAAACATTATTTCTTGCAGCTAATGTCATGTTATCCAACTCGTTTATTTCGCACTCTTCCAAAATTTGGATGTATCCTTGTTTGACCAATATCGATTGTTATGTCGATTTCCTTCGCTAGATATAAAAGCTTCATCAGTTCATATTACATTTTGAAAAAAATTGGGATTCCGATTAATCTGTTGCAAATACCAATGACAAAATTCTTAGATTTACTTATGCCAATGTCTTTGTCAATATTACGGATAGACACTGTCGGATCAGCATCAACACAAGCTAATATATTTATTTCATCTCTTTCTCTATTTTCCTTATTGTAACTCTTACCTCTAAAGCTGCGTCTTTATTTTTAGCACTCTAACATGTTTAACTCGTAGTTTTAAAAAACATTCATTTTGGACACCTTTTTTCAAAAAATATATTCGAAAACGGAATTTGACAATCAATACTTTATTGTTAATTAATTTTATGACATGCAAACAAACAAAAACCAACGCCTAAAGAATTCAATCCATGGCCAACTAAAAATAAATGTTTTTTGGTTTTTTAGCTATTTAGGACGAAGCAAAATATTAAGTATTATATATTGTTGCAATCGCAAGAAAAAATGCAATTTTTCTAGATACTTAGATATAGGGTGTCCCGTTTAAGAAAATGCTACTTTTGATAATATCTCAAAAATTAAAACATTTATTTTCTACGGATTCTACGTAAAAAGTCATATAGCTTTTATATTTAAAGTTTTTTTTATCTCCATAAATAACAGAGTAATAAAAGATAATAAGAAACTGGAGATTTTGAGAATCACCTTGTATTTTCTAAATCAATCCAGTTAGAGTAGATCTAAGGCGGCACGTATCTTAGTTTTTTTGTATCTCTTACCCTTCAGCCTATAACCTATAATATCAACGAAAAAAACCACCCTGTACATAGTCATTTAGTAACACATATATATACTGTCTTTTCAAATATTTTTATTGGGCGCCACTTTGTTCTACCATATTGGATTTCTACCAATATTTTACCAGTTTCTACGTATGCCATACTTGATTTTTGGACATAATTTAAAATAGTAGTTTTTATATTGACACACACCGCCATTTGTTACGTCATGTTGAATTCGTACCAGTTTATCCTTAAACCATATTTAATTTTTCTGCAAAACTTAAACTTAATTAAATATTTTTTGTACCTTTAATTCTTAAACATTTAATTTGGCTTCCAATTTTGTTTCGTCATCTTAAATTCCTACCACAGCTTCACGAGTTTATCTCTATATTACACTTAATGCTTGAAAATAGTTCTTTCATGCTGATTTTTTAATTAAATATTTTACTAGGCCATCATTTTATCTTCTATCTTGGATTTATACCAACATATTTTCAATTCATTCCTATGCAACATTTGATTTCTGTGTGAAATTTGAGGTAAATTGAATAACTAGTTTTTTAGTAACCATTTTTTTAACATTTCACTAGACCGCCATCTTGTTTCGGAATATTGTCTATATTATTGAATATATAACCAAAATGTTCAAATTCAAATTCAAGATCATCTTTATTTTGAAAGCATGAAGACATACAATAAAACAGTGTCAAAAAAAAGAACAGAGACCTAAACTAAATTAGCATTAAAAAAGTTCATATACAATTCTAAATATTATAGGGCTCTATTTCTAATAGCAGTTTAAATATTATCTTTTTTAGTATTTTCACATTTGCAATTGATTTAATGCAGAGTGTTATAAAACTTTATACATTGATAACATGCGCCCTTTTGTGTCATAGTCAGTCTGTGTCTTGGGTAAGTATAATTAGTTGTTCTCGTTAGGTATGCAGTTTGTCACTAATTCCTTCAAATAGAGATCTATTTTTAATGAAAATCGGAATACATTCCTGAATGTAGATTGCCGTGATAGTAAGGAAGTTATTTTCTTTGAATTTTCCTCTCTATGGTTAAGATTTATTATAATTCGTGGAGCTCATTTCCGACAAACAAAATTTTTTTCAATATCTTTATAATTTCCGTAGAAGATAATCCCATATCTTATTTCGGACTCAAAGTTAGCATTAAAATAGCATTTTTTTGGTGTCAAAAGGAATATACTTACACAAGACCCTTAGACTATAACATATTTTAATTTACACACAACATAATTGACATGTCACTCCCATGACAAAGAACTGTCTAAAAGCATCCTCAGAAACTTAACTTCCGCGTTCAAAGAAAAATCGCTACCATTTATGTACTGACATGCTCATCAATTCGCGATCTGTTTGTTTTAAATAACGTAATGTTAGTCTTTGAATTGTTTATAACTAATCTATTTTTTGTAAACCATTTTTTTATTTACCACCATAAAAACTTTAGCTTCTTCTTCAAGATTAATAATATCTTTATTGCTTAGCAAAATGTTTTTATGATCTGCATAGTTAGTAATATTACAATTATTAATTATCGAGATCAGTTCTGTTATGTGATTTACATACAAAATAAATAGTATAGCGCTTGTACACTTCCTTATAGAATTCCTATATTTACATTTCTGTTTTGGGAAGTCGCTCTGTCACTGCCCTTACCTATTACCACTATTTGCTCCATACTTGATAAATATGATTCGATCCACTTCAGGGTTGATCCTCGAATTCCATAGAGGTTTAATTTATTTATGAGTAATTCATGATTTAATGTATCATAAGCTTTTGACCGATCAAGAAACAACCCTAAAGAAAGCTCACCATTTTCCAGGACGTCAAGTATATTTTGTACAAAGTTAAACATAGCTGTTTGAGTGAATTTCCCCTGTAAGTATATGTGTTGACTAAGTTATTTTACACCATGAGGCTTAACATTCGTTGACATATAACATGTTCAAATAGTTTGGAGGATGAAAGAAGCAAACTTTTGGGCGATAATTTTCAATGTTGGTTTCATCACCTTTTTGAAAAACAGGAATTACGAGAGCTAATTTTAATTGTTCCGGAAATATACAGAACTTAAATTTTAATTAATTAATTATAATATAATATTTAAATTAAGAAATCATGGTTCTTGGGATTAGATCGAGTCAAATGGAATCACTTTCCGACGTTTCACCTTCGATTGCACGAGCCATTTTCAGGGATCTTTACTTCATGAAATTGGAGCACTGAACGAGCTCGCAGAGACATAGCCCGGCTATTTATAGACGACCTGTGTTCTTTGAAGCGTGACCCGATGTAACAATTTCAATAGATTCTCTAATTTTCCGATTATAGAATCCCGAGACCGATGCAACAACTTTGATATCTTTTACATTTATATCCAGAGAATGTTGGTGTTCAGATTCAGCAGATTGTACAATTTATTTCTCTCTAACACAACGTTCTTGTTCCTTAAGCCTAGTCGATATGGATCGTCCAGTTTCTTCAATATAGATATCACCACATGAACAAGAAATTGCATATTCTCCTTGCGTTTGGAAAGGAATAATGACCTTTGGCGATCGCAAACATTGTCCAATTTTCTTATGTCTAATAAAGAAGAATATTATTAGAAATCTCATCAAAGCCGCAAGTAAATTTATTTTTCATTTTGTTGACAACCTGAATTATTTCCTCAGTATTTTCCAATTGTACCGCAATATCACTGAATTATACTCTATTTCCGAATTAAAAGAAATATTATTCAGTTGGTTTAGTAAATTAGGAGAAGCCTTTGTTAAGAAATCATTAAAATCGTTTGCTATTTTCACCTTATTACCTTCAATTTTAATACTCTTCTCCATCGACTTTCCTTTTATTTCATTTATGATTGTCCACGCACATCTGCTTTAATTATCAGAGTTTTTTCTTTTGAAATGTTTCAATAATTGTCATATTCTTTCTTTTTGTTACTGTTCATAACCGGATATCTAATATTTACATTTTTTACGGCATATAAAATATCTAATTGGTTTTTACACTATGATTTCAGGACTATTTTGGCATACATTCGTAATGGGATTTTTATTTTAGGAAAACATTCATTTAAATTATTAAAAAACATTCTCATGGTAAGTTGCACTGTCAATTTATTTTCTGAAGAGCATTTTTGGAATTTGTTTTACTCTTAGTATTAAATCATTGAATGTAGAATTTGGGGTATCATGTTACGATTAAAATTGCTAGTATATTATCAATACATGTACTACTTATTATAGTAATACGTATATAATCCAAAATTGTATGTTTTACATTGAAAGAGGACACAACTGAATTAGAATCTGAAATATTTTTAGAAGCTGACAGGAAGTTAATATTAAAATCTCCGCCAATGATGTGCTGAGGATGATTATTTGTACATAGTAGTAACAATTGCTCCATTTTAGTTTTTAAAAAATCAAACTCTGCATTGGGTGGGCGATATAGAGAAACTTTTTATTTTTGGTCCTCACTTCACATCCACAACACTCAAAATTAGACTTAGCACTTAAACGTTTTATGTCTGACCTCCGCCTATATTGAATGTCTTTTGTTACGAAAACAGCACTTCCACCGTGTCTATTCCCCAACTCCCCGCAGAAACTTGACTCCAAAGTAAACCCTACGATGCCATAATTCTTTAACTGATCTTCAGTCTCCCAATGCTCAGTAACACGCAAAAAGAACATTCTGTATGTTTGCTTAAAAGATCCTCTATTAGGTCAACAGAATTTCCAATAGATTGAACGTTCTCGTGTATCAGGCTGTACGATTCTTTTATTTGATTACTTCTATTACCAAAAGTGGCATTTCTGGATTGGTCAGGGTATTTTTTGTGATTCCAGGTTTTTGGGTACCTTGAAGTTGCTTTTCTATAAAAAATCATCGCAACTGATATATTATTTCTATACCTATCGATATAAATTGGCACTTTACATCTCCGGCTGAATGATGAACATTTGAAAGCTTCACTTTTTAACAGTTAGGGCATCTCAGTTCATTCTCTTTACACTCTGCTGAGGTGTGTTCATCCCCACTCTTGTGACAGCATTGTTTTTCTTTGCAATATTTGGCAACGTGATAAAAACCTGAGCATCTAAAGCAAATGGCCAAATTTACATGTTCTTGCACATAACTAAATTGAAGCAAATTTTTCGTTTCTTCAAAAACTATTTTGCTATTTTTGGTGATGCCTGGAGAATCCAGTTTTCCTTTCTAAGATTTCTACGTTGTTTTTTTCTTATTACCTTAATCTTATCTTTTATACTTGTATGCAATTCTTCTACAATCCCATAGTTGAGTCTTCCCAATTCACCAAGAAATTGCTCATCTGAAAAATTGTGTTGATACTCTCATTTTCTTTGACTTTGATGTTCTGCATATCAGCTATGGCCATTTTTTTAAATTATTTTGTTGGTTTTTATCAAAACTTTCCACGATAATCGCCCCATTTTTGGTTTGTGTTATATTTTTGAAAGCTTTTTTAACCTCTTCTATGTCTATTTGCTTTTTAAGTTTTTCCATTGCTTCCTTGGGATCATTAATATTTTCCATCCTAATTACGGTTTCATGCCTTTTAATTATATTAGGGTTTATTCATTTATTTTCTTCCTCTGATAGATAATTTTCCCTTCTAATAAAATTATGACAGAGCCTTTCTTTAACAGTTTTTTTGCTTGGAATAGCATTTTGGCCCTCCTCATTGATATGTTTTGATTCATCATCTACCTTGTATTCCTGTTTTTTAAATTGTAATATTATATTCCTCCTTTCTACTTGTGTTGACTAAACGGGTAAACAGATTACATAAATTTTGTTGATAACTTTTTAAGATTTTTTTGTTCTTTCGTTTTCATCTTGATTTTTGTCCTTGTTTATAATTTTTCAGATTATGGCACATAATTTGAAATTAATCCAGTAGTTTTTTTAGGTGAATTTTTAAGAATTTTATTAAGCTGCCATTTTGTTTCGTCATCTTGGATTCATACCAAAATTTAACACTTGATTCCTAAATAATACTGGATTTCTGTGCAACATTTGAGGTAAATTGGACAAGTAGTTAATATGTTACCTGGGCATCCCCATATGACCCTTGATTTTTAACCAAAATTTAAGTCAATCGGGTCAGTAGTTATTTAGATCGAATTGAGAAAATATGTTTTTCAGTATCTAGGGGCTCTGAAACGTGAAGATCTGCAAACATATCGGAGGGTAACTTTTTTCACGTTTTAAACTTCCCTTTTACGACGGAAGTAACAAAGCAATACGGCCGAGCTCAAAATAAAAATTTACTGAATTTTGCGGTGTAGTTTTTAAACAATAACTTCCTATCACATTTTGTTTCAATATCTTGTGTAGAATCAAAGTTACAAAATAAAATTTAAAAAATTGACAACTTTAAAAACGGTATATCTTAAATGAAGGCTATTGGCGTCTAGTAGGTTTTTTGAGTTTGTTTGTAATCGGGGGTACCATCCAATTTTCGTTTGTATTTTGCTGGCTAGCTACAAAAATATTAATAATAGCTATTGCATTATTGCACTACATATAAATCATACTTAAATTTTTTGATTAATGTTTAAATGGTGTGGTTTAGATGCCCCAGATCATCTACCCTTTCGTTATGATATGGACGCCCCACAGCATTACACATATTATCAAAATAACGAGACAGTACAATACACCAAACCTCTATTTAAGAATAAGGTTTCCATTAAAAAAACTAATTTAGATAAAAAATTATAAAATTTAAGAAAAAAAAAAAGTTACCGGTACCTAAACATGCTTAGATTTTCACTGATAATGTGTAATGGAATAAAAAGTTATAGTTAATCCCATAAATCGCTACCGTTACCACAAAACAAGAAGGCCGAGTATCTGAGCCACAGCGAGTCTCAAATAACTGGTCAGTAATGCAATAATCTAAATGTGCATTTTTGCTATGGAATTTTGAAAACTGCAGCTTCTCTCCGGGAATTATTTCATTTCAATAATCATATATATATATATATATATATATATATATATATATATATATATATATAAATAGTTTCAAATTTCTATACATACATATTTCGGACTAGAGTTTCATAAAGTGGGCATTCTTCTTCATAAAAATTCGAAAATAAGTGATGTACAGATGGTTTTCTGCCATATCCATTAGACTCCTAGAACGAAAAAATATGTTAATACATATATATATATATATATATATATATATATATATATATATATATATATATATATATATATATATAAATATATATATATATATATATATATATATATATATATATATATATATATATATCCTTATTACAATCACTCACAGTCGTTGTATTTGTCTGATTTTAACACAGCGAACGTCCCAGTAATTTTAAAATTTAAAATAAATGTTCTAGTGTATGTCAGAATATTATTTCTGTGGTAACTCTTAAATTTTAAATACTTTTATTTGTTATGTAGAAATTGTGCTAAAAAATCTTTTAGGTTTGAAAAAGACCAAAACTATGGTCGAAACGTTACCAAGGCATTAAATATGTTTTAAAAGATACCTTCTAATTTACTGAATATAATGACCTTAAACCAAGAAAATTAAGAAAAATATATTATTGAAAAAGGTCAAAAAAAAGTATGAAACATATGAAGGTTTTGTTGTTTGTCTCTGTCTGATAGAACAAAGTATAGAACCAACGATAATTACATCGACAAGATAGGAAAGCCGGCTAAAATCGTTTGATCTTGTCTCACATTTTGCTCGAGCCTATCTCCGCCTCTTTTCGATTGCCGGTTTTCGTAACAGACTGTAAAAAATACCTAAAGTATGGCATAATACATTATTGGAATCGTGCTACACTGAGGAAAACTGGTGAGTCGGCGAAAAAGACGAAACCTTGGCACGGGGTTAAAATTCAATAGTGCGTACTAAACATTTTTTTTTCCAAAACTTGAATTCTAAAAGGCATTTTTTTAACCGACTACTCCCGAAAAAGCGGAAGTTATCAATTCGACCCGTATGTATATTTTTTTAATGTTTGTGCGCTGCCATTTACGCCATTTTGGACCTATTTTAGTTTCAACGTCATACCAATGATAATTATAGCATATATTAACAGGGGTGGGTAAAAAATAAGGGATGTGTTTTTTTTGGGGCATATTTACACAATGTGAATCGTATACGAGTATTTAAGCTTTGAAATATTGTTTATTTAATATACAGGGTGACCAGCGCACATCAATTTATGATATTTGAGATATATTATTTTACAGGGTGTTCAATAAAGGTATACATGTTCTATTAATTACCAATATGTTAAGGAAATAGGGTTATTTAAGGATACCTAGCGTATACGTTGGTCTTCTAAACCATCAATTTTTCCTTTAGAGATGTATTAATATACAGGGAGTTCAAGATGAGGATAAAAAATGATAAATGTTTAGCTTATGGTCGAAACGAAATATTCAACATATTAAATTTGTATACATTTTTTATTTTTTATATATATTAAATTTTTATTCTCAACAATAAGAGAACATAAACTAATATTTGTAAGGAATACATAAATACACACTTATTTAGTTTATACAAATAAAATACTTAAAAACAAATCAATTTACTAAATAGAACAGATACAAATTTATACATTATATAAAATTTTCTTATTAATTATTTTTACTCTTTATAAGTTTTATTTTTAAAAGCAAATGGGCGCATTAAGGGAAAAGAGAGGGGTTGTGGTGCAGCTGTTAAATATTTAAAACAAATTAATTTTTTTTTTGTTGAATATTATTAAAAGACCACTAAAGGTGAGACAAAATTAAATTTTTTCTGTTTTTTTTTCCCTCTATTTTTAGAAGAAGCAAATTGCAAATTTAATTGTAGAAAATATCTTAAGTCTATTAAATAGTTTAATTACTTAAGCTATTGTAAAATCAGAACACTGTGGACCGGATGTGCAAAGGGTATGTACTTAATTTTTTAAAATAAAAGTATGATATACCCGATTTGATACACACCTGATCAAAATCTGCGGTAAATAACGCAAAAGATAAATAAAATTTAAAAAGGTTTCACCAGGGGACTTTAAACCACCAAAATTACCCTTATCTTTTTTCATATGCTTTAAATTTAGTAAACATTGTCTGGTCGTCCACAGATTTTGTTTGCTGAGAAAAATATACGTAAACAAAAGGAAAAATTAACGACTTAATCGTGCTGTAAACAGATCAACATCCAGTTGATCATCGAGACGCGATATACCGGATTTTGAATAGGAGGAGCAACGAAGAGTTTTCGCAGAAAACCCGAGACATGAAAATCGCCAGTTTTCCTATCTTGTAGGTGCAATTATCGTTAATAGAACTACATTATAGTTAACAGAGACAGTCAGAAGAGGGTATCAAAAGTATACGGTATGTAACGAACGATAATATATAATGTCACAATTATATTACAAATTTTAAACGATACAAAAATATATACACATTTTAAACAATATTTTATATTAGTATTTTTGGAAGCGTATTGGAGGTAGCGAGTAACAGGTTGTTAATGGGAAACACAACACATGAGTGACTAAGGGCACCGAACATTAACAAGACAAGAAGGGGCACAGTCCGTCGGAACTTTTATATTGTGCTTACAAAAACGCGCCGACGAATCCGAGAAATGCATACAGCTGTGCAGGTGCCCATGCTTTTACGAGGGTGATGCAACCGCTATCGATTAAAAAGAATAAACGTTCACTTACCGGGTGATTTAAAAAGAAAAACGGAGAAAACGTCAAGTGGTTTAATTAATAGATCTTAATATAATTACAAAAAGTACTGTTTGTAAAAATTAAGTAAAAAAGGATTAATTATTAATTGTTAAAAATTCTAATCCAAGATGGCGACTTAATAAAGTATTTAAAAATTCAGCCTAAAAATCTAATTGTGGTATAGAGATAAACTAGTAAACCTGTGGTACTAATTCAAGATGGCGGAACAAAACGGCGGCCAAATAAAATATTTGTAATGGTGAAAAAAATCACTCAGGTTTTACATATTTTCAGGTTTTAGCGTCCCTAGATGCCAAAAAATATGTTTCATCAATTCCATCGGTCCGTCTGTCAATTTGTCTGTCGTTGTCAGTTCGCAACATAGCTTAAAAGCTACTCATCAGATTAAATTCCATTTTAGGCAAAAATTAAGAATCATATGGGGATGACCTGGTAATATTTTGGTAAAAATCCAATATGCCGGAACAAGATGGCGGACTAGTGAAACTTAAAAAAAATATTACTAAAAAACTAATTATCCAATTTCCTCAAATTTTGCACAAAAATCAAGTGTTACGAATAAACTGGTGACATTTTGATATGAATAAAAGATAGCAAACCAAAATGGTTGCCTAATAAAATATTTAAAAAATCGGCCTGAACAACTACTTATTAGATTAATTTCAAATTTTTTGCAAGCAATAAATGTGATGTACAGATAAACTGATAAAGTTGTGGCACAAATTCAAGATAGTGCAACAAAATGGCGGCCGATAATTTTGTTAAAATTCAATTGACATTAAATTTTATAGAAAAATGAAATATGATATAGATATAAACCTCGGTATAAACTGGCAGAATTCAATATGAGGTAACAAAATATTTGTCAATGTAAAAAGTACTTACTGAATTTATTTTTAATTATGCCCAAAAATCAAGTGTGGGATAGGTAGAAACTAGTAAAATATTGATAGGAATCCAATATAATGAAAAAAATGGCACCCAACAAAAATGTTTAAAAGATAGTAATAACTATTATACTGAACTAAATTGGGCCACTTTCACTATTCCTAATAAAAGAAAAGATTTATAACGAGGGAAGTTCCGGTTAAAAATATTTACCGATTTTTTAATAGATAGCCAGTAATGTAAACACTACATCATTGCTGTCCGTATTTAAAAGATTTATATAGTCGCATAAAAACACTTTTAAAGAACTATTTTTGCCATTGTACATAGATATTTTTATATTCTTCGATTATATCAGGAGTTACATTAACCAAAACTGTATTAATATCTTGGATATATTTTGCACCTTCAACCTCATTAAGATATTTTTTATCAGGACAAAAAAAATTCGAGGCAATCCTGATTAAGGTTTGAAATGAATATTTTTTGCGTTTTAAAGTTTCCCATAAAGATAGAACGGAGCTAATCGTAATTTTCTAGCCCTTTACCATAGACAAAACACTAAGTAAATAGGTAAATGCTTATTTTGATTTTTAAAAAATACAAAATTAGTTTCACGCCGCTAGCCGGCAAATATAAAGACAATTGGTATATATTAATGTTTGGTGGAATATTTCAATACTTTCTTATACCACTAACAACCGGTTTCGCCCGGCAGCGACTTCGAGGGCTCGAAAAAGCATGGCATCCGATATTCGAGTAAGATAGACATATCAAGGGGAGGAGCTCCGAGTGCTCCTTCTTGTCTTGTTAATGTTCGGTGCTAACCGTTAAGAATAGCTGCATCCTTCCATAGCAGTCCCAGGGATACAGCTAAACTTCTTTCCTCTGTTATTAATTAATTTGTTTATATTTTACAAATAAAAGGTGATTTACTATTATTATTTTAATCCGGTTAGCAACCATTTTTTTTTATTTTGTAATTAAGCCAATATTTCAATAAATATTTTCGCGCCATAGACTCCGACAACATAATGCTTGTGGCGTCAAAAGTGCTAATGCTTTGGTAACGAAGAAGATGAAAAACGACATTTTCTCGAAATTCAAAATTATGTCGCAACGTCAACTGTTAACCTCAGTTTGAAGTTATCCAGGTTTGATTTATTTTTACGCCTATCTATAAAACGATGAAAAAGGAGGATCGTGGGCAGAAGACAAAAGAGTTGTTTTGTAGAATAACGCAAAAATACATAAGCAAGCGAGCTAGAAAAAAATGTTGTCTTCGTTCCTAGGGAAGGTGATAAAAGAAAATCGTGGACTGAACAAGAGCTCTAAAACTTTTATATGTTTTTGTATGCAATAAATTAGTTTTATTTATTCTAAATTGTTTCATTTTTGTTTTATAAAATATTTGATAGGCAGGAATACAAACATAAAAACCGAAAACTGTTTTACAGCTTTGTTTAAAGCGTTTGCAGTTATTGCAATTTATATTTTAAGGTAGGACTTCTTCAACGTAATGTTAAATATGGTTTCCCAAAACTTGTATATAAATAATATTTTATCTTATTAGTCGAGGCATAATACAATAAAAATTATGACGCCGCGCCGGTTACAATGCTTGTATTTAAATGCGGTTAAGGCTGAACTGCAAACAGCTGATGAAAAATCATAGACAAGGTTCAGTCGCGTTCAAACAAATATGAAAAGGCCAGAAAAGGTACCGACGTGTTGGAAAAAACAAATATACGACGGACCGTCTCCTGTCTACATCGAAAGAAAGCGGGAGTCAAGCAATAAAATACAATTATTATTTGACCGGCGCTGGGAATATTTTTTAGGAATTTACGTGTTTAATACGGCTGTCCGTTTGGGATTTATAATTACCTGTTAGCCTCCGCATATTTATATTTTGTAATGAGTTCGACCGTTTATCGACTGTGATTTCGATGTTCGGATGGTTATCGTTATTCGATTTTCGATTTGCGAATTTATAATTTATTAGTGTTTTGTGTTATTTGTTATTGACTTTACCATTAATATGCCACGTAAATATTCTAGTCGTAAACTTACGCCTGGTAGCAGACGAAAAAGTTCAAAACGAAAAATTAATATTGTAAGGTAAGTACCAGTGACGACTCTTACTCTAAAATTTAGGGTCGGCCGAGGCTCAAAGCCAATCAAGGAAGGTTTCACGTTGAGGGGGTAATGAAGTAATTCTCCTCCCAGACCGGTCCAATATCATGTGTAATTTACATATTTTTACATGAAAATTACGGTTAAAAACTTGGCTATGAAACACTATAGCACCAGAGCGATCTGTTGGGTTGGGTCTCTTGCATATCCATAGATAGAGTATTGATGTAAATATAAACAATGTAATTAAAAAAATTGCTGCAGGAAAGAAATTGGACGTTATTCTAGAACTATTTATTAGAGGCTGTTTTTATTTCACTTATGCATGCCACAAGTATGATAAAAAATATGGGTATTTATTTTGTTCTCATACCATTTATAATAAAATACATTAACAAACTTTTTTTTTAAATTAACACCCCCCCCCCCAGAAGGGTTTCCTAAAATAGCCCTTGAGACAAATGTCGTTTTAATTGGTGCCGCGTCTAAATATGGTCAAATACTAGTCTTATTTTTTTCCCTTTATTTCTTCAATGATAATTAGTAACCTATATATAGCAAATCTAGGCTAGAGTATACATTTAATAAATAAGAAAAAAATGTTAGTAAAACGCTCTATTCAGTCAATTTAATTTTTTGATATTTTAATGTATCTTGTCTCAAGAGGGATATAAAGCTACATACATAACCAAAAAAGTATATTGTCCAGCCAGAACCACGATAAAACAAATTGAAAATGATATTACAAATAAAACATTCACTCACAGTCTAGCGTGTGAGATGACGGGATCGGCTGGCTGAGCCACCCTCTATAATAAATATATTAGAATATCTGCGGACGGTGGCCAGCGGACTGCTGTTAATGGCGTTATTTGTATGTTAGTCAAGCAACGATAATAGTGATACCTACCTATTTTCCTATGTGCCTATGAAATAATAAACTATATTTTGGTTTTGTGCGTTTTTGAGATGTTTGCAAAATTATTTTTGAAAAATATTTACTTTTTTAAAAAGAGAATTTTCCCTGTATATTTCGACCCTGCCGCCCCTGAGGAGCCGTCACTGGTAAGTACGTAATTAGTATTATATTATGGCAGAATATTAGACAATGTGACAGGGTGACTAGTTTTACGGCGTATCTTTCTTATTGGTGAAGATAGAGAGATGCGATTTTCGTGGCACAATGCTACTTATTTGTAAAATGAAAGACGCCATAAACAATCTTTATAAATTGGGTCGGTGGATTTTCAGTTGTACGCTATGCTCTGAGCAAAAAAGAAACAAGATTTGAAGTATCGACAATTTAAAAAAAAGACATTTGTTTTTTTTACTGGATCCTAACCCCAAATAATACACCACTCTAACATAAAAACAAGAGGATCGTTAACGAAAACCATTTAGAAGCCTAATATCTGGAAAATACCTGCGGGCCAACGTAGTAGGTAAAGACTGAAGATATCTGTTTCATGCAGGATATAGAATCTATATATGTACCCTGAGGATGCAACAATAAAGATTCGAAACGTCGGCAATTTAAAAAAGTCTTTGTTTTTTTTTACTGGATCGTAACCCCAAATAATACACCACTCTAAGATAAAAACAAGAGGATCGGTAACAAAAACCATTTAGAAACTTAATATCTGGGAAATATCTGCGGACAAACGAAATATGTAAAGACTGATAATATGGGTTTCATGCTGGATATAGAATCTACATGCGTCCTGCAGATGTAACAATAAAATTGCGAAACGTCGATTATTTAAAAATAGTCTTTTGTTTTTGTTACTGGATCCTAACCCCATATAATACAGCACACTAAAACAACGAAAGAATAGTTAACGAAAACTATTTACAAACTTAATATCTGGGTAATATATGCGGAACAGTGGAGTAAAAGTACTAATAATATGTGTTTCATGCAGGATATAAGATCTATATATGTGTCCTGAGGATGCAAACAATTAAGTTGCGAAACGTTGACAATTCAAAAAAAATACTTTTTTTTTTACTGGATCTTAACCCCAAATAATACAGCACTCTAACAAACATTTGTTAACATTATTCCTCCATGCTGCATTTTTACCAAAATATTATCAGGTCATCCCCATAATATGAGCCTTAATTTTTGGTCAAAATTTGAAGTCAATCGGGTAAGTAGTATTTAAGCTATGTCGCGAACTGACACACAGACGGACTGACGGAATTGATAAAACATGTTTTTTTGGCATCTAGGGACGCTTAAACGTGAAGATATGTAATTCCTGAGAGGGTGATTTTCTTCACGATTACAAAAATTTGGTCGCAATTTTGTTCTGCTATCTTGAATTAGTAACACATTTTTACTAGTTGAGCCCTATACCACAATTAGTTATGGCACGCAATTCAGTCAGTCAAGTAACAATCAATCAATTAAGTAGTTTTTTCAGGCTGAATTTTTAAACAATTTATTATACAGTCATTTTGTTCCGCTATCTTGGATTCGTACCAAAATTTTACCACTTGATTTCAACATAATACTTGCTGTTTTTGCAAAATTTGAGATAAATTGGATGAGTAGTTTTTTAATAATAATTTTTTTAACATTTCGCTAAGCCGCCATTTTGTTTCGCCATATTGGATTTTTACCCAAATGTTACCAGATCATCCCCAAATGACCCTTAATTTTTGACCAAAATTTGAAGTCAATCGGATTAGTAGTTTTTTAGCTACGCTGCGAATAGACAGGCAGACCGACGGAATTGAGAATATATATATATATATATATATATATATATATATATATATATATATATATATATAGACAGGCAGACCGACGGAATTGATATATATATATATATATATATATATATATATATATATATATATATATATATATATATATAACCACTAACTGCAATGTTTATTTGTCGGGTCGGTCGACCAAGTTCTTTAATTTTAATCTTGTCTTCATATGGCAAAGAGTTAAAACTATTAGTTTGTGAATACTCGATTGAATTTATATCTATGCGACCTAAACAGAACCAATAGAAGGAACGATTCAACAAAATACGGCCGCGCGCGTAATTCGAAATAAAAAAAAAGCAACTCTTTTCTTCTTTCGCCATGGAGTTGCAAATCATCAATAAATTTCTGTATTAAGTAAGCCACGTGCGGCGCTCGACCAATCCAACGTGTCATTTTCAGAAATCGTTCGCTGTACTGAAATTATTGTCAGTAATAACACCCGCGCTACGCGAATTTACTGGAAACGACACACATACAGCAGCTAGAGATATAAAACTTCTATTTAGTTGGGACGCTGTTACTAAAAATCCTCATTCGCTTGCTAAATGTCGCGCTCGTCGGAAAATGAGCCTACGCTGGAGATCTATATATATATATATATATATATATGTATGCCTATATAACATTTAATTGTTCGGCAAAAGTTCATTGAATAAGTTGATTTTCGCCATTTTGTTTCGTCACCTTGAATTTGTAATACATCTCTCTATCACATTTAACGCTTGCACAAAATTTTAAATAAATTTAGTAAGTAGTTTTTTAGCAATAATTTTTTAACGTATCACTAGGCCACCATCTTTTTTCGCCTCATTTTTTGCCAAAATATTACCAGGTTATCACCATATGACCCATAATGTTTGACCAAAATTTGAAGCCAATCGGGTAAGGAGTTTTTAAGCTATGCCCCGAATTTGCAGACAGACAGGCAGAACCGACGGAATTAACAAAACATACTTTTTGGCATCAAGGGGCCCTAAACGTGAATATATGTAAAACCTGGAGACTTTTTTTCACGATTACAAACATTTAATTTGGCCGCCATTTCGTTCTGTCATCTTGAATTCCTACCACAATTTTATCAGTTCATCTCTATACCATAATTAATTATTGCATAAAATTTCAAATCAATCCGTTAGGTAGGCTGAATTTTAAAATATTTTATTAAGTTGCCATTTTGTTTCGCCATCTTTGATTCGTACCAAAATTTTACCAGTTGATTTCCACAAATTACCTGATTTTTGTGCAAAAGGTGAGATAAACTGGATAAGTAGTTTTTTAGAATTAATTTCTTTACCCTTTTACTAGGGCGTTATTTTCTTTCGCCATATTTAAATTTAACCAAAATGTTACCAGGGCATCCCCATTTAATCCTTAATTTTTAACCAAAATTTGAAGTAAATCAGATTCCTTTACGAAGGAAGTAAAACCAATTTTTTGAAAAACACAAAATCTAGTTGGAATCGCAAATACAAATTTTTTTTATCCTAAAATTCCACCTGTTTTACATTTTACAAAATTATAATATTTCTCCACATTTTTATTTTTAATCAACAGAAATTTGCTTTTATTGCACATTACCCATAAATATATTTTTGTGGCAGTTCTTTCAGTGTATCGAACGCAACGTAATAACTACAATTCGAGACGCTTCCTGTACGCCAAGACTTGAAAAATTGTGCTGTGGGTAGGCAACTTAAAATACTTTTTGGTTAAAAACCTGTCCAAAAAGGTTTACGCGCTGCAGAAATACAAAGACATGAGTGCGATTTAACATTTCAAATTTTGCAGTTATATAGACAAAGGATCAATGTAAGGCGGTAAAGAGCCATTTTGCGGGAAAGAAATTTATATGTGGCGGCATTTCCGTCAAAAAATGGTCCAAAATGGACAACTTTACTTCGAATTTTATCATTCTAAATTCGATTTATTCAAAAAAATACGGATTTAGCGCCCAACTATACATGTTTCCCTATTAAAATCACATTGAAGCTAATTAATACCTTTTATAGTCTTTACATAATACTGCAGCCGCGGAAGGCTTGCAAATGATTCGTAATATAGCGTGCAGTAGACCCTTAACGGGAATCCATTACTAAAATTTCTGAAATATTGAATTTTAAAATCTGTGACATTTTTGGGGGTGCAAACGTAGATTAGAAAGTTTTTGAGGCTAAAAAGTGGCTACAGGGAAGTTCTTCAGATCTTAGATTTTCATTAAAAGATTAAACATGTATAGAAAGTAGGGATTTTGAAAGTTATAATAAACTTGCTAAAAAGTTTAAATATAGATTTCTTATATTTGAACTTTACAACAAGCTGGTAGTAAAACTAGCACTCGATCTATCATTAAATCAGGAATAAACACAATAAATTACAACCAAATTAAAAAAATATATATATTAGGTATGTGCTTATTATGTATGCAGGTATTATCTCCCTAACTTTCCCTTCCAAAACTAAAAAATATGTTTATAAAAAAGTGCTAAACAGAAAAAAATTTCTAATTTGTATAAATTATAGAAAACTATTTCTTAAGGTCTTCTTCATCAGTCTTCAACACAGCAAGGATGCGACTGGGGAACTAGCCGCGTCACTGGCTGCTGTTGGAGATATAGTACTAATCCAGGAACCGTACTTTTTTAGGAACGCGATCATGGGATTTGGAGGAAGCGACTATAAGGTCATCGCCGGGAAAGAGGAAGACGAAGCAAACACATCCATACTAGAATCTCGGGGATTAAGCATAGCACCACTGCGAACACAGCTGGGATCTAAAGATGCCACGGCAGTCTTGCTTGTATATGAAGTAAGTGGCGTTAGCCGTAAGATTGTAGTAGGTAGTATATACTTGTCATATATCGTATGTTTGCATTCGCAGATAGTGATGGTCTGCCGACATTGACTGGCTACGACGCCAATGCACATAATACCATTTGGGGCAGTATTAATACCAATGTCAGGGGAATCTCTCCTACAATACTTGGCATCAACAAACCTTGAAATATTAAATAGGTGAACCGAACCAACATTTATTAATCGAATTCGGAAAGAAAGAATCGACATAACATTGGTGTCAAGATGTTTATTAGGGGACGTATCAGGGTGGAGGCTCCCATCTGACATCTATGTCAGACCATAGAATAATCAGAACTTAAGGCAGACCAATCTGCACCGGTTTTTAAAAGAAATCTCAGATGTAGACTGGGAAAAATACACATATTTGCTAGAAGAACAATTTAGCGAACAACAGAGGCAAATCGATTCAAAGGACGGCCTTTGAACAGTCTTGTCCTCTCCGAAAAGTTCAAACGCGCAGAGTCAAATGGTGGAGCGCAAACCTCGCTGAGCTAAGAAACTCAGGAGAGCCTTAAAAGGTGTAGGACAACACGAGGTGAAGTGGAATGAATATAAGGATGCAAGGAAGGATTTCAAAAAGGAACTAAGGAGGAATAAGAGGAGGGCTTGGAGAGACTTCTGCGAAGAAATTGAATCTTCGAAAAGAGGATGGCACGCACAGGCAGTAATGACAGAGCTGCCCCAGGCTAACTGGACCATGGCAACTACAGTAATCACTGATCACCTATATATTATAAGGCCGCAGGGCCGGACAACGTCTCTTCGGCTGTATTGCAAAAGGGCCTCAAGATACTGAGGCCATTTATTAATTAAGGAAATATATAAGGCAAGTCTTGCCCTCGGATATGTTACAGAGGCATGGCGACCTGCTAGAGTCAGATTCATCCCGAAACCGGGTAGGGAAGCCTATACGAACGCTAAATCTTTTAGACTTATAAGCCTGACATCCTTCTTAATGAAGGCATTGGGAAATATTGTTAATAGGTATTTAATGGAGGGAACACTAACAGTCTCGCCATTTCATGCTAATCAGCATGCATATAGGGGAGGGCGATCAACGAAATCGGCTATCCACAATATGGTGAAAAAGGTGAGGTTTTACACTTAAGGGAGCAGCTTTGGCCGTGTTATTCGATGTTAAAGGCGCATTTGTCAGGCCACCTACTAGCATCATTATTCGCAGCCAGGACCTTTAAAACGAATCTGGTGCGATGAGTAGAAAGTGCACTGCAAGAGTGCGGCGTCCAGGCAAGTCAAGGCGGGTGCCAGATAGACAATGGGGTGCAAGGCAGTTGCTTCAAGGCAGCTGCCTTTCACGTCACATATGGTGTCTAGTTATGGACGACCTGCTAAATAGACTCACAGATGCCGGATTCTATGCACAAGCCTATGCAGATGAAGGACTGGTTATATTATCAGGGAGATTCATGGGCATTATCTGCGGGAGAATGCAGATGGCCTGTAATATAATAGATGCATGGTGTGGAGTGTCGGGTTCACGGTTAACGCTCGGAAGACCGAGATGATCCTTTTCACAAGAAGAAAGAATTTAGGAGAGTCCCCCAAGATTGTATGGTCAACAATTAAGGATGGAAACCTGGTGGTTGAGGGAGGGTCTGGGCTAGACTGAAAGGGTCTTAGAGGCCTATCAGTCAGGTCTCTAGATCTCCTCCCCAACTACTAAGGTCCAAATTGATTTGTACATGCCCATTTGCACACACAAAAACTGAATTGGTGCATCCATTTTCACCTTCAGTCTAAATTACAGAAATATGTCCACCAGTACAGTTGAGACGCGAGGGTCGAGTATGTAGACAATGCTAAACGATGAACCAGGAAGACGATTTATTAGCATTAGCTGCAGTTTGCTTAATTAAAAAGTTAAAAGTGCCAAAAAAGAAAAGACCAAGAAAACTGCAGAAATGTTGGATTGAAAAGAGAGCCACTTATTCTCATAGTAATGTAATTAAGGAATTAATGAATACGATTTTCGTATTACCTGCACATGTACAAGACAACTTACCGACATTTATTAGATTTAATTACACCATTAATAAAAAGGAATGATACTGTTATGAAACGTTATATTACATCACATGACCGATTAAACGCAACTTTGAGGTTTTTGGTAACGGGTAGAACAGATGAATATCTCAAGTTTTCTACTTGTATTTCCAAATCAACCCTTGGCAATACAAAGTATTAAAACAAGAATATTTTAAAGTAAGTAAAGTGTATATTTACTGTTACATACACAGTTAGATACATACTGTGAGGCTATTTGCCATATACTACAGTCGTTTTGTTTAGGTTGAATGTGAGGTAATTGAGTATCTCTTGAATAAGCTGATTCTTGACGATGTAGTTCAACGTGTTGTAAAAATGGTTGTGTATGTTGATAATAATTTAATTTATGGCTGAGAGGATGCTCTTGTTTGCGAAGGAGGCATTTGTTGCTGATAAGCTAGTACTGATTGTGAAGAAGGCTAGCTATATGATGACCAGGGTTGTATTTGCTGGTATGGTATAATGGTCTTGGCTGTAGATATTGCGCTGCAATAAAAATGGTTGTATATGCATGGTAAAGTAGCGATTTACAGTTCTCAACTGTACCTCGTCAAAAAACATCGTTTATTAATTTCTCTGCATGAATGGTATGTTCTTGAGGAAGTTCTCTTAATTTTGAGGCCTTGCTTTTCCCATAAATATAAACTTATCGTCAAGATTTGAAGGCGTGCGTTGTAAAACTTTTCTGAATTATATCTAGGACTTCATTACATTTGTCGTTGCACCTTTTTGCTACTCTCGATGATGCTGGTGATGTTGGGCGAGGTGTACTTGGTTAGGTTAGGTTAGGTAATGTAACTGAATGTGGTCTGGCTGGTTGGAATGCAACTGAATGTGGGGTGGCTGGTTGAGATGAATTATCAGTATCGTACTAAAGTTCATGCATCCCAGAAATCTAAAACAATAAAAAAATAAAACCGACTTAAAAAAATGCACTAAAAATTAAAAATAATATTTTATTCTACGAATTTCTATCTATGAAACATTTACTCTGTAAAGTCGGCGTAAACTTATTCTTAATTACTTAATGACAAAAATATATTTATATATTGAGGGTTTTGATGTCTAATACCACTAGTCTATTGTCTTTATTAGTTTGGCGCCGTATTTACAATGTAAATGTTTCAAGATGGAATAAAATAGTATTTTTCAATTTTTAGTACAGTTTTTTGAAGTCGGTTTTATTCCGAAAATCAAAATTAACAAATAGCCACTGGATCCACTGCATATTTAACATCATTGTATAATAAACTTATTACACAATAAGGTTAACATACAATTTTGTTTCCTGATGACTGAATGGTGAATGATCTCCTGAAGTAATTGTACCAAGTGAACCTCCCATAAATTATGTATTTATGGGAGACGAAGCCTTTGTAATGGGGCATGATTTTTTAAAGCCTTATAATCAAAAAAGCTAAACTTAGTTTTAGAACATTCCTTACATATATTAATTTAAAAGTTGATATTGACAAAGTTATTTTGGCATGTTGTGCTCTTCATATTTTTTTAAGGAGGAATTCGACTAACTCATATACACTGTATATCAACTGGTGTCATTACCCCGGGACTACAAACACAGTCTCAAAATTTATTAGATCTTGTAGGTAGTCACAATCGACATCACACTATCGAAGCAAAAGGAGTAAGGAACAGATTTAAAAACTATTTTAATAATTCTGGTAATGTATCATACCAACATAAACTGATTTCGCCTGAAAATATTTAGGAAAAATAACAACTCCAAGTCAACTAAAGTACTTACTAACGTTACTGTAATTATAAAAACCCATTTTACCTGGGATTCGCTTCCCTCGTCCATATTTGATACTGCTTCTCGGAGATTCCTGGTCCTGTAGGAAGCTCATTAAATCATAGTAGCACAAATATGGGACATATATACCTTCTGCACCGGCACCGGATCTCTCAGAATCAAGAACTTTTTTGTTCTTTTCAATATGTGGTTCTCATGGAATTTATTTTCTTCACCACGATTTCTCTATTTGCACTTTCGTCCACTGTCTGGATTTTTTCGATAAGAACACCATACCCTTGAGATTTAGCGTTCCTATCGCTGTATTATTTGGATTTGACTTTTACCAAACACAAGGAAAAGATTTATAAAGCTCAATAAACGCTGTAACATTTTTTGACATTACTACCAAACATACAAAACACACAAAAAACTATGCAGGAGGTTAGAGATGGTTTAAAGTCACACAACACCAGAAATGAAAAAGCCACGTGCAAGTCATGAGTCAGGACAAGAATTCGCTGCTACTAAGCATGCGGGCGTTCTTGGTTATATATCTATGTACGGGCGGCATGCATCGAAATTGAGGTGTTTACAAGTTCATGCATTGGCGCCAACGACATGCAAATTATCTGGCACTCCATGTTTTACTCAAGTCAAACTCTCTGGCTTGTGCATGTGAACGATTTTGGTTTTTATGCAACAATTTATTTGTGCAAATTGGCATGCACAAGTCAGTTTGCGCAAATTGCATGAGCATAAAAACGAACCTTTAGACAAATGAAAGTCACTACTGTAAATTATTTTTTGCGCTTTATATTTAGTGTGATGCTTGCACTGCTAGGACTTCTACAATATAAAGCGTTCGTCTAGCTTTATGCGCCATAAACATATTTACTTTGGGTAAATTATTAAAATTTGCTTTTATAAAACCACTATTCGTTTGACTAGATCAAACCATTTCACTCAAAATACTCTAAACTTTCAAATTTTTTATGTATTTTAAACAGCTATTTTTTCATGAATTGTCATTTGTTGCCATTATTCGAAACAACATGTTATTCAAATAATGTTGTCTATATAATATAATTACTCACTTTATTTTGTTTTGATGTGATAACAATCTCTTGAAAATCCATGACTCCTTGCTTTTTGAGGCGGGGCCCAATCATTCCAGTAATAATACCCTCCTCCTGAATCTTAGACCTGTCTTCCGAATATACAGCCTTGTTTTTCCTGTCTCCTTTGTTAATGAAATATGTGTAGGAGCTGACATACAGAAACGCTGATAACTTGACTTCATCGTAACTTAAACAGTTTTCAAGAGTCAACGGAGATCTTTCTTCATCCGTTCCTAAACAATGATTGTTTCAATCAGTTTAGACATACAGGTATATACCATCAATAAAAAAAATAAATATCTGTTATAAAATCATTAACGAAAATGAAATGTTTAAAAGTATTCACACATCTAAATAGAAAACAATAATAGGACAAATTGAACTGAAATGTCCAGTATAGTAATTACCGATACTCTCCCAATTCTTAGATCCTCTTTCACCACTTGTCAACAAATATTTATCATCCTTTCCCATAAACATCACCGCCCTTTTCTTCAACAATCGTCCTAAAAATGTTTTTAAATTCATATCTTTATAGAAACTCTTTTCAACTTTGCTTCCATGCTTCTTTTTGAATTCAATGAATTTAATATATAATTTCAGGACATGTTCATGAACAAATGGATACGCTGAATTTATATTTCTGGTTAAGAATTCTTCTGATATATTTTTCTGAAAAAAAAAGTACAAACATTAACACCAATTAACAATAACTTGTAATTACAAAGTTTAAAAAGTATATGCATTATGCATACTGTAATAAAAGTATCAAATACCCAAATTAAAATAAACCAGAATATAAATAATGCAAAAGAAAGCAAATCATATATCTACAAATAAGATGCTATCAAAAAAAGAATTAAGATAGTATAGGTTATTCAAATATTCAAAAATTCAAAATTGAAAACATGTATTAAAAAATACAATTTAATTGAGATCGTAATAATGGAAAATGAAGCAAAATTTATGAAACATAATTCCTTTAATATTGATTATATATCTATGTACCTATAACATTATTTATACCTTAGCTCTTAATATTTTTAATCTTCCGGTGTCAACTGGAAATTTTACTGGAAATTTATTACTATTGTCAATAATACCTTCCAATTTAACAGATTTTACATTTTCTATGATGATGTCAGCCAATAAATTTAGTTCAGCAAAAGACAAGTCAGTTGAACTGGGATTCCACTGCGTCATTTTTAACAGTGTTCATTAAGGTTCTAGAAATGAATTTTATAGTCAGTACATAGACACTAATACCATTGTTTATATTATAACCACGCTTTTATAAAAAATTAACTAAAAAGTAAATACATATATATATATATATATATATATATATATATATATATATATATATATATATATATATATATATATATATATATATATATATATATATATATATATATATATATATATATATATATATATATATATATATATATATATATATATATATAACCTGCTGGACACTCGAACTGCATAACGTAATTTTTTGGGGTATTTTTAACGTTCGATATTTCAAAAACGGTAAGCTAAATTGAAATGCGGTTTTCGACGTCAGCTTACTCAAGGTGTGTAGATTACAAACTCGACTGGTGGATCGCCAGATATGATGGGAAAAGGTTTGTACAGGGTGTAAACTAAAACTCTGCATTTTTTTCCAAATTTTATTTAACGATATTTTTTACAAAACAATATTTTATTTATTGTCATATACACCAAAATAATCTATGATTAGATACAAAAAAACAATTTCTCCCGTTTTTTGAAATTGCCATTTTTTCGGAATATACAGGGGATTTTCAACCAGTGATAGCTCACATCAAACTGATTGTTGTATTATTCTCATTATTTACAATACTGCCATCAGGAAAAAATACAATTATAATATACAGGAGTCTAAAAAAGCTTACAGTTGATTTCATTCCTAAAATATCATGTTTTTGCATATTTTTATGCTTTGAACATTGAAAACTACAGAAAGTATAATAAAACGTAAAAATTTTCAATCTCGTTACTTGATTTACATAAATTAGAGTCTCACCGAAACGGTTTTTTATATTCCATCCTAACCTCACTTTGGGAGAAAGTAGCGGCACAAATGGACAGTGTTGCTTTTTGACAATATTGTAGAGTGTTTTTTAAATCCATTTGACTTTTTAGAACTGAATAATTATTATAACGAAATTCTAGCATTATTATACCTATAAAACAGGTACCAGTAGCGTTTTATAGGAATTTCGTAGTTTTACAGAGTGTCTCATGGTGATGGTTTCTGGCGAACTAAACAGCAGACCTTAGTCTTAGTAAGAATTTGGTTACTCACATAAGGAGACATGTTCTATCAGGTCCGCTTCAATTAAAAATTAGCGGTAAATTCTAGATTTTTTATGAAGCACCCTGTATATTAAATAATATTTTTATTCCTTCAACGATCGAAGAGAATTTATGAAAGGTGCTTACTTGAGGTATATAGGACCGAGTTATAAATGAAAACTGTTAGATACCTGTCTACGTTTCGCTTTATTTTAAGGGATCTTCAGGACATTCAAAGACGTTAATAATAATTAGTGTAGTAACCAAGGTAGTAATCCCACCTGGATTACTTTTAAATTAATTATATAAGGTTTTTAAAATGTTACAACAATTTTGAAGATCTTATAGTGTCTTGAAAATAAAACGAAACATCGACAGGACTATAGCTTGCATTTATAACTTGATCCATAACCCAACTAAGCATCTTTCAATACCCTGTATATTGTAACATATTGGATTCCACTGAATATTATAATACCCACAGGTATAGTATAGTATACCTGTATTCAACTCTAAAATTCTAAAATATAATAAACAATTATTTGTTAACCTAATTCAACTACAGCGAAGAAAAAGTTTAGAATAGGAAACAAAATCTGATGGTCATGAAAGTCGGTACCAGTGGAGGTATTTGATACTCGTGATAACATTCTTGGTACCTCCTTGTACAGTACTATCAGATGTGAAAAACCCTGGATAGTTTGAGTGTACCTAACTACGATGGCACATTTTTAGACACCTTAAAAAAACAAAAAATAACCCTTGTAGGATTGGGATAAGAGAAAGGAGAAGAAAGAAAAGAAACGTAACCATGTTAATATTTGGTTGGCCCTCCTCGCAGACGAATAACTTCACGGCATCTCCGAGATATGCTGTGCACTAAATTATTAATGAAATCTAGGGGGACGTTGTTCCATTCCTCTTGTATGGCTTCGGACAGCTCGTTTAAAGTTTCTGGGGCAACATCTCTTGATCTCACTAATAATTTTAAATGCGACCACACATTCTCTATAATATTCAAATCCGGAGACTTTGCAGGCCAATTCATACGATTTATATTATTGACCTGCAAAGCCTCCGTTACAATTTGCGCTCGATGAGGCCGTGCGTTATCGTCGACCAAAAGAAAATCGTGTCCATAATTTGCGGCAAATGGCACGACAATGGGAAGTATGATATCATCCCTATAGACTACAGCATTAACTGTTTGTCTGGTAGTGAAAATATCAGACTTCCCATTGTATATTACCCCCGCCCAAACTGTAATGCCTCCGCCTCCAAAGGCTTCTTGAGGTGCCATGTTTTCCTCGTCATACCTTTCATTCGGCTCTCTCCAAACAAGAATTCTACCATCCGAATGAATGAGGTTGAACCTTGTTTCGTCGCAAAAAAAACAGTTTCTCCACTCATTGATGGTCCAATCTCGATGTTCTTGGGCCCATGCTAACCGTGCTGCACGATGAGGTGGTAGCAAACGAGGACACTTCGCTCTACGTCGTGCTCTAAAAAATTTGTTTGATTTTATCTTTTAGTTCGTACTTGTTGACCTCTACTTGTAATAATAAATTGCTTTCGAGGTTACAGATATTTCCATATTACTCATGGTTTGGGAATTTCTTGAATAAGATTTTTTTAAATGTAGATAAAAATTGGACCTTGCAAATTTAATGCTTGCTATGATAAAGTTTTGCCTCAAATTGTTTCTGTTTAATGTCCTCCTTACAGTACGATCAGAAACATGCACTTCAGCTGTACGACGCAGCTCATCGTTCAATTTCCTGGAACACTTCGTTCTTTGTTGGCGCGTATTACGTACTAAATTTATTTCTGCCCTTCCTCTAATTTTCCTCACCCAACCACCACCGTGCCGATATGCGTCGTTTCCCGTATTTTCAAATCTTGTTTTTAGCCGCGAAAATTTGACTTTGGTTCACATTATATAAATTTGCGACTTCTTGCTGAGACATGCCTTGGTCCAAGAGCCTAAGGGCATTTTGCCTTTCGGCAGCAGTTAGTCTCCGCATCGAGAAGATATGAATTAAATACACAAAAAACAAACAAAATAAAAATCGATAAAAGGTAAAATCACGAAGTAAAATGTAAAAATATGAGTTTAAGAAACAGTACGTCAAAATGACAAACAAGGAAGAATATCCAATTAAGCATTTTGTCGTATCCATGGAATCCATGACATTTTTATCGCAACGCCAACTAAGATTAGACGGTGCACAGGCCATAAACCTTCCATCTTACAATTTAGCGGAAATAATAAAAAATCCAGCGAAAATCGGCATTTCTATGTATTTTTCATTTGCTGTTACGCCCCCTAGCGGTCATCTTAGAAACTCAAAATTTTTTTCCAGCATTTATTTGGCCACTATAGTTAAAAAAAATTTTACAGCAAGTTTCTAAAATCAGTAGTTTCCGAGATACAGTACATTGCACGCTTATTTGGCCACCCGGTATAATTATGAAATTATTATAAAACGCTACTGGTACTTGCTTTCCAGGTATAATAATGCTACAATTTCGTTATAATAATCATTCAGTTCTAAAAAATCGAATATATTCAAAAAACACTTTACAATATTGTTGAAAAGTAGCGCTATACATTTGCACCGCTAATTTCTTTGGAAGTGAGGTTAGGATGGAATTTAAAAAACCGTTTCGGTAAAATACTCTAATTTATGTAAATCAACTAACGGGATTGAAAATGTTTACGTTTTATTATACTTTCTTTAGTTTTCAATGTTCAATGCATAAAAATGTGCAAAATCATGAAATTTTAATAATTAAATCAACTGTAAGCTTTTTTAGACCCCTGTATAATATTATTGTATTTTTTCCTAATAGCAGTGTCATAAATAATGAAAACAATACCACAGTGAGCTTGATTTGAGTTATCACTAGTGAGTTGGGATTTTGTTTGTGAACCCATGTACAAATTTTTGAAAATCCCCTGTATATTCCGAAAAAATGGCAATTTCAAAAAACGGGAGAAATTGTTTTTTTGTATCTAATCATAGATTATTTTGGTGTATATGACAATAAATAAAATATTGTTTTGTAAAAAATATCGTTAAATGAAATTTTGTAAAAAATGCAGAGTTTTAGTTTATTATTATATATATATATATAAATATCTATATATATATATATATATATATATATATATATATATATATAGAGATTTTTTTTTTGTTTAGTTGTTGTGTTTGCATATGGTAAGATTACTTATTGCCTTCCCGGTTCATAATTTTTGGTGTTCGTTATTCAGGAACCCTGTGCATTAATAGCTTTTTCTACGGTGCGATTTGTGTAGCTATTTTTCGTTAAAAAACGGAATAGATATTAGAGTGTTAACCACAGCTTGAATTTGTGCTGGGTGATGATGTGATCTTAATTATCTGTCGGTATGTGCTGGTTTTCTGTACACAGTGTATTTGAAATGTCCGTTTACGCAGTTTTAAAATCAGAACATATAAAAATGGAAGTTTATTGTTTTCCTCTAACTCTAGAATAAATTGTATTCTGAGATGTATTGAATTTACGTGAGTTATAAATTTTTCGAGCTTTGCATGTCTATGTTGCCATATATTAAATATATCATCCACATAACGAATCCATAACTAGGGCTTCAAACTTGCTTTCTCAAGAGCTTCTTTCTCGAAGTATATCATAACTAAGTTTGCAACTACTGGTGATAGCGAGGACCCAGTTGGAGCACCATCTGTATGTTTATCATCTGCCCGTTAAATGAAAAATAAGTATTTTTAAGGCAATGCTCCGTGAGTTGTATTAAATGTGCCTAAAAATCCTCGTTCATAGCAATCCTGTCCAATGTTTCGTCGATGGGAATACTAGGATACAAAGACTTGACATCTAGGCTTGGGATGATATCGTCTTTCTCAAGAACGATGTCTCGTATAATTCGAGTGAAATGGTCCGAGTTTTTGACAAATGAATCAGCTTTTTCGACAGCTGGTTGCATAATTTCAGCAAGATAACGTACGTTCAATACATGCCAGAATACAATTTACTCTAGAGTTAGTTAGTCATAGAAATAGAAAAACAAGGCGATTTAAATAAAATAGACGCAACAACAACAGATATAACTTTCGCCCCCGGGTGGGGGTATAAAAGAAAGCTCGCAGTCGCTAATACTTCAGTCTTTATTCGGACTCAAGAAGGAAACCCGATTGCAGACTATGTAACAAAGCATGCAAGATTACAAAGTTTTAAAATAAAAATGTACAACTTTATTGTGTAACTTCGCGGCCGTTTTGTTTATGGCTTTCGTACTTAGGGACGAGTCATTTCAGAAAACCGTGTCTTTCGACCTTCCGGCGGGCATATCTCGGGAAATATTAGAGATAGGACATTGAATTTGATATGTATTTTCAGAAGATACGTGGATCTCAAGATTTGTTTGAAACATTTTTCTATACCACCTTTTATACCGAAGAAATGGAGATATGGTACCGCAAAGTTGACCAAAAAAGTCAACTTCGATGTAACACAGTTGAGGTCGCAATTTTATTTTTTTTCTGACGAAACTTTCTGGAACGATAGTTCTTTCGGTCTTACAGAACTCTATTGTATTTGGTTGGGTTTCGATTTCGTTTGACAATTTTACGAGTTTCTTTTTGGGACGCTTATATTTCAAAGTGTGAGTCCTATCGAAATTTTCCAAGAGACGTTTTTCATAGGAAACATTTAGGAAAACAAAAACCTTAATGCATCTTCGTCGGAAAAATAGCGACAAAATACAAACTTTTCGAAAAAGTCAAAAAAACAAATTTTTTTAGTCTTCTTTGTAAAAAAGCTAATTACGGCACCGAAAAGAAAACTTTAACGATTAAATTACAATTTTTAAATCAATAATCGAATTTATTTCTAGACCTGCGGATGGATAATTTATTTGGTTACAAAAAAAACTATAATAAAATTTTTTTCTAACTACTCAGCAAGTGGCTAAAAATTCGATTTAAAGTTTAGCACATATCGGTCAAAAATCGAAATGAAAGGTGGCTTTGGCCTAGGTGATAATAAGATTTACAGATATTTGATCTGTCAGTTGTGTAGATGTCACGGCGGAGTTTTGGTTTGTTTAAGGCATATATTTTTCTAATATTTTGTATCGCTTTGATTTATGTTTGTGCATTTACGCGTTAAAGAGTCGTTTTCACATTTTGTATTTTACGAGTTTAAGTTTATGCGAATATTTATTGTGTTCAGATTACTCTCTTGTGAGAAGAAAGCTGTGTTTTTCAACGAGAATTTGTGTGAGTTATTGAAAAATCGAACAAACCATAAACGTAGTTCAAAGCATTTGGCCAGGCAGTTTCTGTGAAGTGACCACCATCTCCGTTTCAAATACAGTTAGAAAAAAAAATGCAAAACACGTTTTTTTCAAAAAGATACACAAAATGGACAATTTAGGAAAGGCCTTGGAATAAATACAGGAGTTGCAATTACGAGGTGAACTTTGCACAAAAAACTGCTTTTTTCCTTAACTTTTAAACTGCTTAAATTTTTTAAATACGGTTTTCAAAATTCGATGTAACTTTTAGCGAAGTAATTTATTTTGAAAAAATATTGTTTTTTCATGTGTCTTCTGAACTACTTAAAATTTTTATATACGGCTTTCACAGTTCCATGTAACTGTGTTATTAAATTTAAGTTATGATATTAGTAAAATAGGATCGAAAATACAATAAGGACTAGACAGTCCTACACACTTATTTTCGATCCTATTTTACTAGTATCATATTTTTTAATTTTTCGAATTTAGGTGTCTACCTAAGGCCACGCACACGACTAATAGGTACACGTACCCAGAGTCCACAGGGTCAACCTGAAATATTACTTGTTATAATATGACAGAAATGAATTCGGATTAAATAACAAAACCAAATAGTAATCATAATTTTTCAGTTACATTAAACGCCCGTGTAGGGCAAACACACAAAATGGAATCACAGAAACAACTACTCCGATGGATAAGACTATGACCGGTATTGAATTACGGAATAGTTGTTTCTGTGATTCCATTTTGTGTCTTTGCTCTACACCGATCTTGCTAGTCTATTGCGACGTGATGAGCTCTAAACAGAGCTCCCAACGAAAGTCAGGAATCAACATTGTAATTCAATGCCGATCGTGGTCTTAACCAGCGAAGTAGTTGTTTCTATAATTCCATTTCGTGCCTTTGCCCTACACGGAGTTGGCTAGTCTATGGCGACTTCATAAGCTCTAAAAGTAGCGAAATCGAGATCGTCATTTCACTGAAGTGGACCATTGCGCCTGCGACATTGCAAAACAGTATTTGATACACGTCGGTGTCCATACTATGTAACAAAGCTTGTTAAGTAACAAAGTTTTACAACAAATGTTACACAACTTTATTGAGTAACTTGTTATAATATAACAGGCGTAACCAGATTATATAATAAAATAAAACAAAATAGTGTACATAATTTTTCTGCTGGTAGTGTGTGAAATGGCGTCAAACGTGGAGGACGTAATTATGGCAGCAGCAGCTTGCGCAATTTTGTCTAGGAGACGCATTAAGCCTAAATGAAGATTTTGGGTACGGCCATCGTTAAAAAGTCGAGAAATATATAGTGGTACAGCTCGTTTAACTCATTTTTCAATAGACGACATGGACCCTTTGACAGGAGACATTAAATGTGATGGTAGTTTTAAAAACATCTTAAGGATGACAAGTTCTGATTCTAAATACCTTATATATGAAATCGGCCCTAAAATAAGCAGGAAGGACACACCATTTCGAGATGCAATCTCAGTGGAAGAAAGATTAGCAGTTACGTTAAGATTCTTAGCAAGTGGAGATTCCTATCAAAGTTTAAGTTTTTTATTCAAATTTTCTAAGCAGAGTATTTCGAATATTGCGCCAGAAGTTTGTGATGCTGTCATAGTTTGTTTAAGCGACAGAATCAAAGTAAGTATACTTTTCAAACCTTTTTATTCATTCAGTTTTTAACAGAAAAAAATGCATACATACATTATAAATTCAGTAACATTTGTGTAAAATGTAATTCCTCCTCAGTATCGTCTTCTGGGCCTGTGTATACGTGTCAGTGTCTGTCTGAATTTGCGGATTTGGAGAAGCAACGGATGTAGGTGCATCGGACGTAATGATGGAGGGCCCAGATGCATTGCATGATTGAGTATCAATGCGTGATTCAGTGTCTGCAGTGTCGATTTGAAATCGTCTAATTGGTGAAGCAGCGGACGTAGGTATAGTGGACGGAGTGGTGGATAGCCCAGGTGTATTTGAAGATATGTCTGCAATCTCTGCTCGGTAGAGACTATTATTTATGTTATATTTCACGCAGGCAAGATTCCGCAAGATGTTCGCTACATATTCACCATATATATCAAAGTCATCTCGCTTTTTCAGGTTACTTGATAATTGTTTCATTACTGCGTGTGCTTCTTCAGATTTCTCGTCTAACAGCCTTCTCTTGGTGCCTTTAGTTATAGGTACACGTCCAATGGTTTTATCTGCAGTTTTTTTTGACATTTTTCTGTATCACCTTTCTCTTCTGGATGTGACTGTGGTCGCTCTTCTTCCTACAAAACCAACAATAAAGCTTTATTATAGTTTTATGTCTAACAGCAATTATTGTAATATTTATTGACCAAAAAATATTTATGTACAGGGTTTTTCCATAACATTTTGGAGCACCCCTAGAGCTTTGTTTGCAGGCTAGAAAAATTATCAAAGTTGTAGGATTTTTCCTGAAACTTCAGGAAATTTGATAATTTTAGGTTTTTTCTAGCTCTTAAAATAAAAATGTCACAAAATATATGGAAAAACCCTGTACATACAATGTGCGCCAAACAGTATGCAGCATATGAGAAACATTAAATATTTTCTATGCAGTGTATAATACTTGATTAGACTACAATTATATTCAAATGAATTCTCCTTTCTTCAGATGCCTAAACATCAGGAGGAATGGCTACAGATTGCAAATGATTTTGACCAGAAGTGGAGTTGTTGTGGTAGATTTGATGGAAAACACATATGTTTACAAGCCCCAATAAACACTGGAAGCGACTATTTTAACTACAAGGGCTTTTTCAGCGTAGTGCTTTTAGTTATAGTTGACGCTAACTACTGTTTTACATTTGTAAATGTAGGTTGGCAAGGACGCTTGTCTGATGGCGGAGTATTTGCTAACACAACATTTAAACAGTTACTTGAAACGTCTTCCTTGAATCTCCCACCAATGAAAGTTTTACCAGGAAGTACGTCACCTTCACTTTTTGTTTTCGTAGCCGATGAGGCATTTGCTTTACAACCGCATATTATGACACCCTTCCCAGGCACTCAACAGAAAGGTTCATAAAGTCGAATTTACAATTACAGACACAGCAGAGCAAGGCGTGTAGTCGAGAATTCATTTGGAATACAATCTGCTATGGACTATGGTTATTAAGCCTGAAAGGGCAGAAAAGGTAATTTTAGCAAGCTGTTATCTCCACAATTTTCTTCGGAAATGGATTCTAAATTAGTTCTTAATTTAAAATATGCTTACCTTAGCTGTAGTGATATGACTAGTGTCCTGTGTCTCAGTATCTTGGTTGGAAGAGATACCACATTCAGTAGAATGACGCGGCTCATTTTTGTCTTTTAAAAATAAAAGCATTTAAAAAAAATCCACTTTGTTTTATAAGGAGCATCAGCGCCATCGCCACTCTTCCCTTTTTTTAATTCTCGCTGAAATTACCCAATAAGCATGCGCAACTTCACTTGCATCTGTTTCTAATTCTATGCCTAGTTCAGTCCATGCGTCGTGTTTTTTATTTATATTTTTAAAATTCATACAGGTAGAATCCCATAATACTCGTTGCTCACGAAATAGTTCAATTAAATGAATGGTCAGTTCTTTCGACCATTCCATAGCGTAAATAATTCCAAATGAACAGAACAAAGCAAAATCACTATCACGATGGTGCAAGGCAACGGTTCTCGCAATACTAACCCAAACGCCCGGCGCGCGCTGGTCTTTTCAAGTGTAGACAAGTCGGAGCGTGTTATACAACAAAGTTTTATAACTTCCTTTGATCTTTACCGACATCTGATGGATAACATAAAACATGTTATATCACAAGAAAAATGTTGTACAACACTGTGTTTTATAACAGTTTTTATTTTATTTTCTCCACAAGTTATAAAACTTTCTTATTTAACGTGTTTTGTTATATAGTCTGGATCCGGCTTAAGATCTTTCCAAGTGGAGACAAGTCGGGTCTTGTTATGTAACAAAATTTTATAACTTTCTTTGATCTTTACCGAGTCTAATGGATAACATAAAAAATGTTATATAACAAGAAAAGTGTTGTACAACATTGTGTTTTATAACTTTTTTATTTTGTTTTCTACAAGTTATAAAACTTTGTTACTTGACCGGTTTTGTTACATAGTCTGGACTGAGGTCTGGACCCATCTTAACATTATCGACTTAAAGCGCTTTCGGTTTTACCCATCCTCAATGCTACCTGCAGGAAAGGAAACAAAAAAAATAAAATAAGATAAATGAACATTAATCTTCTTTTTATACAGAAAAAGTTAAATTTTAAAAATAATTATAAAGTTAATTAAAAAATTATATTATTTTCTTTCTTATAGGTAGCAGTAAGAATAGAGGAAGACACAAGAGCGTTATATATTTACAGGCCCGGGTTGAGGCGTCTAGCTAACGAGCTAGCTCGGTGAGCCGGTCCACTTGGGCCATACTAAGGTGAAGTTTAGTTATGATATACTTTCGTGTCAGAAAATTTTACACATTCCACAGATGAGTCACATTCTAGTATCAGAGACTATTAAAGCTAGATCACATTGGAATTACGACGGGGAACTAAAAACTTCGCTAGGATACGAATTATGCGTTTATATCATGAACTTTAAGTCTTCCAACTACCACACGTTTGCAGTTATTTATCGACATTTTGCGATGAGATTCGATACGCCCTGTTGTAGTGCCAGGCTAGTCGTTACGTGTAGCGATCGTAGCGCTCGGACACAAACCCCGTAGTAGCGGGTCTAGAAGCGTTACGATTGAACTGTCACTGACTGAATGTTAACGTTGAGTGTTGAGTTCACGGCGCGCGGCGTCGTGATTGAATTTTTTTTTTACATTAAACTGGGTCCACCTAGATATAAATTCCTGATAAGATGGCGAATGGATATTCTAACCATAGGTAAGTTTAGAGTTTAGCATCAACACGTAGGTAGATAGATTTATTATTTATTCTAAACACCAATATAAAAAATACCATCGTAAAAAATCGCGAATGTATTAGGACAGGATGCAAAAACAGAGTACCACAACAAAAATAATTACAAACGATAAGAAATTATGTCTTCAAAAAAGTAATTTTGCATTACATAAAGTTCATTTATAATTAATTAAACCTCAGGAGTCAAGTTCTTGCATACAAATTCTGAATTTGCGAAGGTATCAAAATAATAACGTTAATAAATATCGTTTTTATATGTAAATACTTATCTTTACTTTACCATTTTGTTAGCTTTAAATTTGAATATTTATTTTTTTATGCATTCCTAAAAGTAAGATTATATTTAATTAAAAGACTAACATCTAACTTAATTCGAACATAATTGTATTAATTTATTCTATATTTAATAGTTATTAGTTAAGTGAATTGTGATGTATTAGGTTATCCCTTATAATTCTTAATAAATAAATAAATAAAACGTTATAACAAAACCGGTTATACTTGAGTAAATATCTTATGATAGGTGTATATAAATTTATTTAATATATAAAAAAACATGAACGATAACTATACTTATATCTCAAATAGATCGTTTTTCACTTGGGCGAAAACAAAATAATAAAATAACTTAATTATAAATTCAGAAATGCACCACTGTTTCGTTAGTTTGTATCGAATCTATTAATTTAGAGCCATACTATCACAGTTTAAAGAATGAATAGACTCTGATACTATTATACATGTGGAAGCACAATATGTAAAATGTTTTACTTTGAACAAATTCTGCATCTGTAGACTATGATAAAAACATAGTACCCGAAAAATTATATATAATAATAACAATTTTGAGGTATTTAGTATTTAGTTATTAATAAATATTTTAATTCGTACTTTTTATAATCATCTTCTTTTATCGAAGATTGTTCGTAGTTATTACACTTTCCTTTCCAAAAATGAATCTGAAACCGACAAGCCAGGCTAGCAGCCAATTCAACACGTAAAGTAGACATCGGAACGAAATGGATCCTTGAACGAATCATTTTGAACGGGTCCTCGATCTGGCTTCATTTTCTTAAGCCTGCTACTCACTATTCATTAGTGATGGGAAATCTGGACCCGCCGGATCAATGGATCTGGGTTAGTTTAAAGACCGGAATCAGCGATCCGGATCTCGGATCTTAATTTAAATGCATTAAAAAGGATCTTGTGTTTTGGTTTGTTTTTTAATAATAAATATAGAGTTATAACATTAATTATATTGCTTTTTATTAACTATCATTCTGTTATTATCATCTTAAACTTCAATATACACATCGCAATATCGGTGCGGTAATGTCATCTGAGGGCATTCTGTATATTTGGTGATTCTAGTGGCAGAGATCGTTTTTTTTTTTAGAATATATGGTCTTTTTTTTCAGGAGGTGTAGTAGGACTTGAGGTGGGAATTCATTTTGAATACGAAACCCAACACTTTAAAAGGCTCCACAAAGACATAAACTTAACAATGTTTTTCGTAAAGCTCAACATAAGGAAAGTGAACAAATCAAAGGACAAAGCTTAACTTATTCGAATAGGTTTTCCAAATTGTTTTGCTCGTTTTATCTAGCTTTTAGTAAAGAAGATAATCAATATACTCTTGGATGTGGTACCAGAAATGCTGAAAATCCATACAAACGCATTAAGGGAGAACTTCCTGCACGTCCGACCTCAAAAAAATGTGTTATGTATAGGTAATTTAAATTATATTTCGGTTAAAAATGGGTTCAAAGGGTTCACGCGCTGCAGAAATATAAAGACATGAGTACGATTTAGAATTTCAAATTTTGCAGACAAAGGATCAATGTAAGGCGGTAAAGAGCCATTTTGTGGAAAAAAAAATTTTATGCAAAGGCATATGCGTCAAAACGTGGTCAAAAAATGGTCGAAAATGGACAAATCTACTTTTATTTTATAACTTTAGATTTGATTTTTTCATAAAAATTCGTATTTAGCGCCCAACTATACATATTTCCCTATGAAAATCACATTGAAGCTAATACATATCTCTTATATTTTTAATATAATATTGCAGCAACGGAAGGCTTGCAAATGATCTATATTACTGCGTGCAGTTCCCCCTTAAAGAACCTGAAAATTTTTGACTCATCATAAAAGCGCAGAGGAGGAGGAAATTAAGACATTTTGAATTGATATAAGAAAATGTATTGCGAGTTCTACCGATGACGCGCGTAACATAGCTTTTCCACATGGCTTAATTGATTCATAATATCTATTTATCCAGGCAACAACCCCAGAAACCCCGACATTTTGAAATTTTGTCCAGATATTACGGTTTTCCGATATGGCAATCCTAAATAAAAGTGATAAACGATTGCAGCAGTACAGTGTTTTCATAAAAAAAAACGCTAATATTGACTAATAAGACAGTTAAAAAGGTACGGTAGGTATATAAATTATTTTGTTAAAGACATAATCTATTATTACTTATTAGATATTAGATTAGATAGAGGGAGGCGGCACAAGTTCGAATGTTGTAAAAAAATAACTTACATGGAGGTATCTGTTCTATAGATGATTCAAATTGCTTAATACTAGACAAATAGATGACCTTTTTGCTGCAGTGGTCACAAATGACAACGGCAGCTCAACGCCAAAATTTCTTTAAAAAAAATGCTAAAATTGAGTTAACTTCCTTATAGGGGGTTTAAAATGGCTAAAATTTTAACCACTTAACGAATATACAAAGTCAAATATATAGTTTTGTTGTAGCAGGGGTTAACTGAGTTAACTTTCTTATAGTAGCTTCTAAATGAGTGCTATTTTGACACCAATTATTGCCTAATATTAGACAACTAGATGGTCTTTTTGCAGCAGGTGAGAAACGACAACGGCGGCACAAGGTCAAAATTTACTTAAAAAAATGCTTAAATTGAGTTAATTTCCTTATAGTAGCTTTAAATTAGCTAATATTTTAACAGCTTAATAAATATATAAAGGCAAATATATAGTATTTTTGTAGCGGAGGTGACTATCAATAGCAGCGGCACGAGGTCGAATTTTCGTCGAAAAAAATTGGTAAATTTGAGTTAACTTTCTTATAGTAGTTTCTAAATGACTGCAATTTTGACCAATTATTGATTACATTTAGACAAATAGATGGTACATTTGCAGCAGGGGTGACAAACGCCGTGACAGTAGCAGGCAGCACGACATCGAATTTTGTTTTTGAATTATGTTCAAACTGAGTTAACTTTCTTACAGAAGCTTTAACTTAGCTGAAGTTTTAGCCACATAATTAATATATAAAGACAAATATACAGTTATTTTGTACTAGGAGTAACAAATGATGGCGACGGCATGAAACTGAATTTTCGTCGAAAAAGTTGCTAGAACTGACTTAAATTTCGTATAGTAGCTTCAAAATCACTGCAATGTTGGCCAGTTATTGCTTACATTTAGTCCAATAAATGGTCTTTTTGCAGCAGGGGTGACAAATGATAGCGACGGCATGACAAAAGAAAAGAAACATAAAATAAAGTTAACTTCCTTATAGTAGCTTTAAATTAGCTAAAAATTTAACTACATAATGAATATACAAAGAAAAATACAGTTTTTTGTAGCAAGGGTGACAAACGACAGCGGCCACACGCGAAACCGAATTTTCGTCAAAAAAATTGCTAAAACTGAGTTAACTTTCTTATAATAGCTTCTAAATCACTGCAATGTTAGCTAATTATTGCTTACATTTTGACAAAGAGATGATAATTTTGCAGCAGAATTTATTTTAAAAAATGGTAATTTAGAGTTAACTTTCTTAAAGCAGCTTTAAATTAGCTAAAATTTGAACCAGTTAATGAATATACAGACAAATATATGGTTTTTTTGTAGCAAATGTGACAAACGACAGCGGCAGCACAAGGTCAAAATTTACATAAAAAAATGCTAGAATTGAGTTAACTTCCTTATAGTAGCTTTCAATTAGCTGCTTAATAAATCTATAAAGAAAAATATATAATATTTTTGTAGCGAGGGTAACAAACGATAGCGGCGGCAGGAGATCGAATTTTCGTCGAAAAAATAGGTAAGTTTGAGTTAACTTTCTTATAGGAATTTCTCAGTGACTCCAATTTCGACCAATTGTTGCTTACATTTAGACAAACAGATGGTACCTTTGCAGCAGAGGTGACAAAAGATAGTTTCGGCATGACATCAAATTTTGTGTATAAAAAATGTCAAAATTAAGTTGACAGCCTTACAGAAGCTCTAAATTAGCTGGAATTTTAACCAGTTAAAAAATATACAAAGATAAATATACAGTTCTTTTGTAGCAAGGGTGACAAACGACAGCGGAGGCACGAATCCGAATTTTCGTCAAAAAAGTTGCTAAACTGACTTAACTTTCCCTGATAACTTCTAAACGACTACAATTTTATCCACTTATTCTTATATTTACATAAATAGATGGTACTTTTGCAGTAGGGATGACAAAAAGACAGTAGCGGCACGACATCGAATTTTGTTTATAAAAAATGTTAAAATTGAATTGAAAATTCCTTACAGAAGCTTAAAATTAGCTGAAATGTTAACCATTTAACAAATATACAAAGGCAAATATACAGTTTTTTGTAACAGGGGAGACAAACGACAGCGGCGGCACGAAACTGAACATTTAGACAAATAGATGTTTTTTTTTTGCAGCAGTGGTGACAAACGACAGTGGCGGCACAAGGTCAAAATTTACTTTTACAAAATGCTAAAATTATTGCAAGAGTGACAAACGACAGGCACGAAACTGAATATTCGTCAAAAAATGAGTGAATTTTGGCCGATTATTGCTTAATACTAGACAATTATATGGTCGACAGCGGCGACACGAAACTGAATTTGACTACTTATTGCTTATATTTAGACAAATAGATAGTCGTTTGCAGAAGGGCTAATAAACGACAATGGCGGCATGACATCAAATTTAATTTAATTAACCACTTAATGAATATGCAAAGACAAATATGCAGTTTTTTTTGTAGCAGGTGTGACAAACGACAGCGACGACACGAAACTGAATTTTCTTCAAAAAAGTTGCTAAAACTGACTTAACTTTCCTATAGTAGCTTTTAAATCACTGCAGTTTTGTCCACTTATTGGTTCCATTTAGACAAACAGATGGTACTTATGCAAACAGTGACGGCACGACATCAAACTCTGTTTATAAAAAAATGTTAAAATTGAGTTAACCTCCTTACAGAAGCTTTAAATTTGCTGACATGTTAACCACTTTATAAATATACAGTTTTTTTTTGTAGCGAAGGTGACAAACGACAGCAGCGGCACCAAACTGAATTTTCGTCCGAAAAGCTGCTAAAACTGGGTTAGCTATCTTATAGTAGCATCTAAATCACTGCAATCTTGACCAATTATTGCTTACATTTGGACAAATAGATTAGCAGTAGGGGTGACAAAGGACAGAGGCGGCACAGGGCAAGATTTACTTTTAGAAAATGCTAAAATTGAGTTAACTTCCAATTAATTAGCTGGAATTTCAACTACTTAATGAATATACAAAAACCAATATACAGTATTTTTGTAGCCGGGATGACAAACGACAGCGGCGGAAGAAGGGCGAATTTTCTTCGAAAATAGAGGTAAATTTGAGTTAACTTTCGTACAGTAGTTTCTTAATCACTGCAATTTTGACCAATTTTTACTTACGATTAGACAAATAGGTGGTTTTTTTGCAGCAGGAGTGACAAACGACAGCGGCGGCACAAACCCAAAATTTACTTTAAAAAAATGCTAAAATTGAGGTAACTTTGTACTAAGCTTTAAATTAGCTGAAATTTTAACTACTTAATGAATATGTAAAGACAAATAAATATACGTTTGTATCTGGTGTGATAAACTACAGCGGCTGCACGAGACTGAATTTTCGTCGAAAAAATATCTTAAATGGGGTGAAATTTCTTAACCACTGGTATTTTGATCAGTTATAGCTTACAGTCAAAATAACAAAAATTGTCGGCTTCACTATAAGTGTTGGTAACATCCTCCGCATTTTTAATAAAAAATGGTTTATATAAACTTATATTAGAAAGTATATATCTTATTCATTCATAAACTTCCGGGGAATTCACGC
>JAUTXW010003698.1:587500-630465 GCA_030620095.1 Kuschelorhynchus macadamiae | reverse complement strand
TCAATGCTTTTTAAAAATGTAAATTATCAATTTACCAAATCGTGAAACACACGTTAGAATATAACATAACATTGCCGCAAAACAGTTAATGAATCCTAATAACCTTATAAAAGTAAACAAACACACATGTACGAGGTGAATAATTTCGATGACATTGAAATCAAAATTGCAACTATGCGACCTTAAACTTTATGTTATTATAGTTATACAAATAATTGTGATGTTAAACAGAAGGTATGATGAACTAGTGTAGAATGTAGTATGCAAAAAAGAATTAAATTTTGTTTTTAATCCAATACCTAACAGAAATAATTAAGTTTTAAGTGAATGTTCGACAGTTCTTTTCTCTATATGATGATTTTCAAAATTCTATGTTACGAGTTAGGACATGACTCACAAAAGATTTAAGTAAACAAGCGAATTTAGTGACAATTTAAAGAGACTTACTCGCTGTAAATATCATTAACGCTGTAAAAAGGTCTCTCAATGAGGTATGCTTTGGTGTTTTTTCGAAATTGTGTAAGCATAGGGATAGATTTTAAATGTACTGGCAGATTGTAGTAAAGTTTTATGGTGTTGTAAATAATTGATTTTTTTATTAATTCTGAGGAAGGAATTGGAAGATATATATCATGCCTAGAGTTTCTGGTAGGGTATACATGTTGTGGCCTTTCTGGGAGGGTGTTTATATGTTTTCTCAGCAAACATACCGTTTCCAAAATAAATAAGACAGGAAGTGTTAATATTTCATGTTTTGTGAAATAGTATTGGCAGTGAGCTCTATTATTTAGACCAAACAAATAACGAATGGCTCTCTTTTGAAGCATAAAAATACTACGAAATGGCAGCCCTAAAAGGGAAGGACATAGCGGAGGTGGGATTCAAATAAAGAGAAATAAGTAAGTCTGGCAGAAGGAACGTCTAGTTCTTTTGAAACTGATCGAATGGCGAAGCAGGCGGTAGAAAGTTTTTTAGTTAAGGTGTCAATATGATTAGACCATTTTAGGTTGTTATTTATATTTAAACCCAGGAATTTAACCGACTCTACGTATTCAATATTGCTGTTATGTACCTGATTGTAAAGTTCCCTTATAAGATAACGCCACCGTTTTATCAACATTAAAACAAAGCATATTGGAATCGGACCAAGCCTTAATTATAACCAAGTCTTTGGAGATACTAGAGTGTAAAGACGTTATATCAAAATCACTCCAAGTTATGCTTGTGTCGTCAGCAAAAAGGGAAATTCTTCCATTAATTTTAAGGTTCGTGATATCATTAATGTATAACAAAAAAAGAATAGGTTCCAAGACTGAACCTTGAGGGACTCCACTTGTAATCAACTTACGATCAGAATCGGAACCATTAGCCCTTACAAGTTGTTGCCTTTTCCCAAGATAAGATTTGAACCAATTTAAAGAAGTACCACGAATTCCATAAAAATTTAGTTTGTTTATCAGAATTTCATGACTAACACAATCAAAGGCTTTCGCATAGTCACAAAAAACTGAGGCAGTTGGGTGGTTGTTATTGAGAGATAAGTAGACGCCTCTAAGCAACGTGAACATGGCGTCGCTGGTGCACTTGTTGGTTAGAAATCCAAACTGCTCCGGGGATATTATCTGATGTTTCAGGAGAAATGGCATAAGACGATTCTTCAGTAGCCTTTCGATGATTTTTGATAGCACTGGTAGTAGTGCAATTGGGCGATAATTGCGAGAGTTAGTTTTTTCGCCGCCTTTATGAAGTGGAATAATTATAGCTGTTTTAAGGCAATCAGGGAATACACCTTTTATAAAGGACTCATTTATTAATGTTGTAAGGGCCTCTATGACTAGGAGTGGCAAGTTCAGGAATATTCTAATTGATAGGCCATCAGTGCTACACGAAGATTTACTTTTGATATTATTTATTACCTTCAATAGTTCAGTGTTGCTAACGGGACTTAAGAAAAAGCTATCAGCTAAATTTTTTGAAGGAGGGAGAAACGAAAGAGGGTCCAAACTTGGCGAGATACTAGAGGTAACTAAAAGACTAATCGTCATCTCAACCAATAACTATAAAAAAAGGTCTTGACTTTTGTATCAGAGTAAAGTCATTATTCTTGTATTTCGAATATAAAAAGAATTAATTATATGCTCTTTTTAATGTAATTTCCGTAAACAAAAAGGGAACAATTCGGATAAATTGCATATACTAGATGTTTACACACATGCTTAGAATTTCGAGTATTTGAACACCAGAAAAATGTATGTTACTATTTATACGTATTTTAGGTGAATATTTATCTGATTTAATCTGCTCAAATTTTCTGTTATCAGGTAAGCCTGCCAAAATCCAATCATCAGTATCATCTGTAATATTTCTTTTATTTTTCCAATTATTGGTTTTTAAACAAGTCTGGAACAGATTGCTCCCTGTAGAATCATTAATTTCTCTTTTTATTTTGAAAATGCTTAGAACATATAATCACAAAAATCATTTAATTTAGAAACGTCTAACCAAATATTTATCATTATTTTAGTTAATTTTTGTATGTTTTAAGGAAATCCATGAAACCTTCATTTTGTTGTTGCTGAAGCAACCGGTAACCGTACAAGGCATATTGTACATACCACCCATGTAGTATGTTGCATATTGTTCTTGATTCTTAATAGCCAACCGAATCTAACCATTCTTTTCATTCCAAAGTAAAATTTAGTTAGCACAAAAAAAATGAAAATTGTTGTCAAACTAGTAACCTAACCAACAATTTTCATTGACGTTTATTTCCACGGCCTACTACTTTTTTTCGAAAGCTACCTCACATCTGACGTACACCTTGTTTTGTTCCCACCATGACTGGAATAATATGAGATTATAATACGATGTAAGTCAAAATTATATTATAAATAATGGGATGAATTTTTTAATTTTTTAGGTATTGAAGAATTACAAATCTAGATTTTAAAAAAGATATAATTTTTGAAAAAAAATAATATCGAATACTTTTGTTACAGCTGAGAAAAAAATTGTCTTATTCAAGTATTAGTGCGGAAAGTAAATTACTTTAGTGCGGCAAAAGCTAATTTTCCGCACTAACATGCGTGCGGAAAGTGCTTACTTTCCACACGCTCATAGGAAAATGATATTTAAGTATATAGTAAATCAGACATGTTTTGAAAGAAAATAACACTTTATCCAACCTTGGAAAACACTGAATAAAATTACATTTTATAGGATTTGTAAAAAGTTAATACCGTATCACCATATGCATATATAAACTGTTTTATTTGTTATAAATTATAAATATAAAACTGAATGAGTGAAGTTGTAGTAAATGCGAATTTACCGATGTTTTGTTTTCTTCAAAGTAAAATCTTTGTTATATTCAACTTGTATTTTATGTATCGTAAAATTACAATTTATGTTTAGCCTGCACTCCCCATCAAAATTGTAATTTCTTCGTCCATGTAGTGTAGTAAATATTAAGCCTGGACAGCCTTTCAGCAAATTTGTATCAAAACGAGAAAATAAAAGCAAATCCGGACCCTTTCCGAAAATATCCATGTACTTTTATTAGTAGCGTAACGAACGTCAGCCCAACTGACAGATATTGATAAGTTTATTGCACTTTCTTAAAAGCCCGCTGAAACTTCTTTATGACTTGGCGTGCTGGTGACGCCCATTTTTAGACCGCAGAAGCCTGGTTTTGTTTTTTGTTTTAGCAATTAATCATAAACGTTCTTTATATATCTTTTATTCGCTTTTTTTGGACTGGACTATTTGAGCTGATTTTAAATGTTTTAAGTAATTATGTCCTACACTGGGTGCCACAAATAGGTGACTCACCCTTATAACTTTTTTCTTTGCCAAGATAATTAAATGAGATTTTCGTAGGTCCGTGAACTTAGCCCCTAAAGTATAGCCGATTTGCTGAAATTTGGTGTCATTCGTTAGTGTTTCGTTAGTGCTTTATTTTATTTCGTTAGTGCTTTCTTAGTTTCTCAAATATAATTTTATTTTCTATTTCAAGGTCAGCCCCTAAAATTTTTCTGATCGACTCAAACTAGACGTCGTCCGGTAGTGCTTCGTTAGTGCTTTTTGGTGCTTCAATTAGTTTAGTTAATCATTTCTTTCCTTTGTAATGCTTACCTTTGTTTTGGATCAGTCCCCAAAGTTTTTCTGATCGGCATAAATTAGGTGTCATTCGTTAGTGCTTTTTAGTGTTTCAAGTGGCTCTGTTATTTCTTGCTTAATTAGAGTTATAGAGATTCTCATTCTATTTATAGAGCTATTCATTTCTTTTTGTTTCATGGCCAGCCCCTAAAATTTTGGTACTTAGATTAGTTTTGTTCGTGCTTATTTTTGTAACTATTCGCTTAGTATTGCTTTAAACTTGAAGCACTAAAAAGCACTAACAGATCACTAAGTAGCGATACATAGTTTGGACCGATCAGAAAAACTTTGGGGGCTGACCCAAAACACATCTACAAAAATAAGAAAGCACCAAGGAAGCTAATTAGAGTACCAAAAAGCATTAACGAAGTACTAACGAACGACGCTAGGTTTGATTGGATCAGAAAAACTTTGGAGGCTGACCTTGAAACAAAATAAACGAATATTTCCAAAATTACGCAAGCAATAACGAAACTACTAACGAATGACACTTAATTTGGGTCAATCGGAAAATCCTTAAAAGCTGACACTGATATTAAAAAAAAAATATGTTATTTGCAAAAGTAAAACACTAATAAAGCTAAATGAAGCACTAAGTAGCAGCAACGAAGCATTAGGTAACGAATAAGACCAAATTTAAGCGAATCGGAAATACTATGGGGGGGGGAATATTTCGAAAATTAAGGAAGCAATAGCGAAACTCCTTAAAGCACTAAAAATCACTAACCAGTGGCGCAACTAGGGGGGGGAACCTCGAAATTATCCCCCCCCAGCTGGTGAGGCTCAACCAAACCATGAGATGTGGCGTGATTCTGGGAACAAAACCGAGCAAGCGGAATACTGATTAATGTCAGGTTCTCATTTTGTCGCGGTGCACCATTGGGTAGTGTATTTAAGTTTGTTTTTTGAGATACAGTAGTTAATAGTTACAATACAAGTAAGATAAAAACTTGAAAAGAATATCTCTTACTGTGTTCAACGCCTTCAATATATTTTTTTAAATAACTCTTAAATTCCATTTTGTTTGTAAAAAAAGGGTAAGAAGGTAATCTTCCATAGCGTAGTTTATTTTTCACTTGCCTCTCCCGTTTTTTAGTTAAGAAATAAACATAGGTATGTGTTTTTATTCTGATTTAATACCTTGTGTACTTTTCACCAGTTGAATTGGACACTCTGGGCTTACGAAAACGAAACGAAAATGAGGGTGTATGAAATATTCTTAACATTGGAAATGTATATGTTCCTATATACGGGGATCAGGTTACGAGTTTTTGCTCAAGGTGACTCTTAGTTGTTATGGCGATTGGAGGGCGCGCTTATTTTGAGGTTATGGATTCTAAAAGAGAAATAGCGAAAAGTGAATGCGATATTTTTAAGGGGTATAAACTAATAAAAAAAATCATATTTTGAGGACGCAAAACAGATAATAGTTAAACTGAAAACAGAAATAGGTGAGGTAAATGTTCTAACATTGAAAAATAATGGAAGTCATTGACGTAGATACTTAATTTTTTTCGACTATACATATTTAAAATAAAATTGAGGTGATATTCCAAAAAACGGCGAAACTTCTTAAAGTTTTTTCATTTTTTGTATCAAAATAATCTTTGTCCCGTATGCAGGGAAGACCAAAAAGTAGGAGGCACTTTGGAAGGTTTCAATTGTCAAATTGAAAATAGATCTAGTGTGGGTAAATGTAACAATAAAAAATTGCTGAAGTTATTAGCGTAGATTCTTTTTTTTTTCGATTATACATATTAAAATAAAAAAGAGGTAATACTTCAAAAAACGGTGAAATATGGCAAATTTATTTAATTTTTTGTATAAATTGTAGTGTTGAAATAAACACGAAATTAACATGAAACACCTAGTTTGGGCTGATCAAAAAAACTTTGGGGGGCTGACCCAAAACAATGGTAAACGAATATTTACAAAAATAAGAAAGCATTAACCTAAATAATCGAAGCACGAAAAAGCATTAACGATCGACACCTATTTTGCGTCGATCAGAATTGCTACTAACCTTTCGCTTTTAAATGGGACACCCATTTCATGTTTGCATATTTTGATTCGTTGTGACATTTTGAGTACAACCATATATCATTTATGTCACTCGGGCATGCAAAGCTATTTTTTTAAAATTTTTATTTTACAATCTACAGTGCTGTGATTTAGTAACTGAAGAACTCTCCGAAGCCCCAATAGGTGGCGCTAAGTGCTATGCTTAGCCCGTGGAATCTTTCTACTTTGAAAGACGTTTTCGTTTTTGATTATGTCGCATTGATGATCTCTGAGCATTTGAGATCTCTCTGGATACAAGCCTGCCTGATGAGGGTAAAGGCACAGAAATCAATCGGAGGAGGGGTATCCTGTGACATAATCAAAAGCAGTTTCTTCTTGTTAGGCCGCTTTCCTGCAAAAATTAAATATTTTTGCAAGAAAGCAAGAAATCTGAATAAAGGTATGTGAAAACACATTTTTATTTGATTCGAGATTTACTCGTGCATATTACATGCTTTCGCCTAAATCCTATTGGTCGCAGCCGGAACTCTCCGGAGCCCCAATAGGAGGCGCTAAGTGTTATGTTTAGCCCGTGGAATCTTTCTACTTTGAAAGACAATCGCAGGAGGGGTTTCCTATGAGAAAATCAAAAGCAATTTCTTTTGGAGGCGCTTTCCCGCAAAAATTAAATATTTTGGCTTATCTATATATATATATATATATATATATATATATATATATATATATATATATATATATATATATATTGAAATTTTGATATCGTTGGGTTGTTAAGACAAAGTACAGAGCCAGGATGAAGTTTGCGTGTTGTTCAATGTATCCCGAGAATACAATTGCGCGGTCACGTGTGGGTAGGATATTTCACAAAATTGAAGAGAATGGGACAGTTAGGGATTTAATTAAAACTGGCAGACCACCCTCTTTAATTGAAGACCAAATACTTGATATATGTACTCCTAACAATACAAGAAATTCCACATTCTTCAACTCATACCTTAGCGCTAATTAACGATGTCAGTAGTGTCAGTACCATGATTATTAGAGAGCCTTTTCTTTGAAGAAAATCTTACTGCTGAACGTTACTTAGATTTCCTCTCATTCGATTTAATTCCTGTATTAGCAGTAATGTTTCCTAACAAGGGTGATCCTGATATTCCCCATGAAAGAATATGGTTTTAACAAGAAGGTACTTGGAAGAATTTTTTTCAAATCGGTGTATAGTTCGACGGGGTTAGTTTGGCAACCCCTTAGCCAAGAGTGGTGAATTTGCATTATTTGAATTGGCAGATGTTAATTTAAATGCTGTTGGTTGGTAGTAATTCAAACAAGAGTCTGGGGAACGGATTTGTGAGAGCTCCGAAAAAGGTCGATCATACTTTTGTAGTCAGGGTGCCAGTACTGCCAGTAGTAGATTTTGCGCCATGCACATGAGCGTTTTAACTACTTTTTGCAAAGAAAGAGTTAAATAAGTGTATCTATTAATACTTTTAACAAGTAGTATAATAAAAAAATAATAAAAATACGAAATGAACGGACATAATTAAATTTAAAAGTAGTAGAATAATGTACGTTTATTAATAATTTTAACAAGTAACATAATAAAAAAAATAATAAAAATACGAATTGAAAGGACACAAATTTTAAAGTACTAGAATAATGTATATTTATAAATAATTTTAACAATCATAACTTGTGAGAATTTTAAAGTGTTACAAGGCGATATCGGAAAAATAGTTTGAAATTTTTGTATAAAAATTTGATAAGTTAAGAGTGAGACAGAGACACAGATTTTAACTTCGTTCATTAATAACTAGATACAGCATCATCCCCGAATTAGGGCAAAATGTGTGTCTGCAAAGTAAGAATTTGCTGCGATATTTTTACTTACTGATCAAAAGAGGGTTTTGGATAATCCATTTATTCGTATTACTCCAAAATACCGAATAGTCACTGTATCAAACAGGGTAAAAACTTCACATACAATAGGAAACACATCTAAATGTAAATATAAACACAAAAAAATAACAGAGATCGACGGAGGAAATGAATCGGTAAATATTGCACTTTTACACCCATTGATGGTGTTGCAAAACCTATTCAAGCAGCCGTAATTAAGGAATATGATCACCATAATGGAATAAACCCGATCGGTAGGCGGTCCAGACACGTTCTCCGGGTAAAAATATTATTAAAAACGTTAGGAGTAGGCTAAAATACACATTTAAAACAATTAAAAATCAACCACAAATCATCCCAGTGCTAATACGTGCAGAGAAAATTTTAGAAATTATAAAATAGGTTATTAGAAAATCAAATTATAATTTGAGCCACCCCCTTAATAAGTAATACAAGGATCCTTCTATATTTTGTTTTTTAAATTAAATCATGATGATCGTCCATAGTTTAGGTTTTTTAACTCACCTCTATGGTATAAACTATGCCTTCAATTATTGTACAATGAAAAAATTATTGTGCGATCAAACCTTTCCACCAGTTGATCTTATTTCTCCTTGAAATAATGTTAATTGTACTTAAGTGTTTGTAACGGAAAACTGAAAGCGTTTTAGATATAATAATTATACGCACCTCTGAATGGTTAATCACTTCCGCCAAAACTAGTTTATAAAAGCAAATCTAATTTAATTTAGTACTTAACAGTGTTCTGTGATCTAAGATCTATTTGACAACAGATTTAAAACTAAAACACTAAAATATAAGTATTCTCTGTACCCTACACGGTCGAACAACACAAGAGCGTTACATGCGTTATCGATGCCAATCATGTAAACTCGGAGCTCCTACAAACTACGCCTCGCCGACGGTTTTTTATTTTTCGAATTATCGTACCGTACGATATACTTTTTTCCAGAAACATCAAATGTTAACTTAACAAGCAATGAACCGTAAAAATCGGATATTAACCTAAATAACCGAAAAAATACTTGGTTTTTACTGAAATTATCCGAAGGTCCTCTGTTCGGCCACTGCTTTTTTTCTCCGCAAAGTTGGCAATGCTTAGTCATTGCCACCTCGAATTTAAAACAGGTCGTACCGAGGCAAAATGTTTGAAACTTAACACGATTATAAGTGAGAAAACTTTTATTTTAGTCGTCGCTGATTGTTATACTTATATTGTGTTAAGAAAAACCAAAGACCATTTTTTTTCTGGTAGCTAAATTATTAAAAGCCATTCAAAATACGGAACTGCGCATGTAAGTGCCACTTTTGGTATGCATTGTCAAAAAAAAGGCCAACAGTAAATATGTTTTTAAAAATAATGCTTTTTTTAAATAGAAGGCGCAAAATAAAAAAAATAGTATAAAATACTCACAGACATTTAAACTCACTCGCACTTTAGATAATTCGCCTGCTGCTAGTTTTCTAACCTAAGGCTCGTGGTATAAAAGCATGTATTAATCTAGTTCAGCGTTTCAATACACTATTTAAATCCAATGACTCAAAATATTTTATTATTTTCACGTGACTATTTCCTGTTACGAAAATAAAGAGACAGCGTCCATTTTTCAAGAGAATCTGCAAACTCAAGAAACAATTCGTCGTCGCCGATATATCTAAAACGGGATCTTTAGGGAAAACTGGAGACCAAAATCGAAAACAATTCATTTTTCTTTAGGATATGAAACTACGGAACAGCCTGTTATATATAAAAGTCCGAAAATTCGAGCGAACTTATTTATATGCATATTTTATATCCTGGCGGTTAGAAAAAAAAAAGTTGACCTAAAACAACCAGAAAACTGCAAGTTTCTTTACTTCCCTTGTAAGACGCAAGTAATGTAATCGTGAAAAAAAATTACTCTCCCTGATTTTTACAGATATTCCCGTTTTAGGGTCTCTAGATATTTTCCCATTTTCTTTTAGTCTGTCTGTCTGTCCATCTCTCTGTCTGTTTGTTCGCGGCGTAACTGAAAAACTGCTTACCTGATTGGCTTCAAATTTTGGTTGAAAACTAACAGATACTCAACTGACCTCAAATTCTGCATAACATTCAAGTGTGATATAAGCATGAACTGGTAAAATTTTAGTACTAATTCAAGATGAAAGAACAAATGGCGGCCTAATATTTAAAAAATCAGTGAATTTCTTTACCCAACAGGCCTCAATAGAGAGAATAGATTTAGCATCAAAAATCAAATTATAGGTATGAGTAAAACTTTGGTATACATTGAAGATCAGTTCGAAAAACTACTTATTGGATAGGATTCAAAGTCTGCACAAAAATCAGTTCTGATATAAAGTGATATGATAGACAGGAGCGCCAGCACAGAGCTGACGCAAGTTTTTGTGGGGATTTGTCATTAAATTAGGGCCCACATGTGGCGGCTGTACATATATATATATATATATATATATATATATATATATATATATATATATATATATATATATATATATATATATATATATATATATATATATATATATATATATACATATATATATATATATATATATATATATATATATATATATATATATATCAGAGATAAAAAAATTTGACATGTTTCACTGTTTTTTTTCAGGTAGTTCCTTAAGGCTCCTGTAAAATAAAAGATACTTTTAAACAGTCGTTTCATCAATAGTTTATTTCCAGAGGGCTGCCTCCTAATTTTAGAATTTTGTTTTTTGTAGAATGAAAAAATATTTTATGTACAAAAAATAAGTATCTCGCCGTTTTTCGAAATATTATAGGTCAACGAAAAACAAATGCAATATTTACGTTAACGACTTCGACAATTTTTCCAAGTCAAAACAATTACCTCAATTAAACCTCTTTTCAATTTGACTGTCATCGGTTTGTACGTTCTCAGAATATGAACCTTTTACCCCATATAAATATCGATGATCTACGTCCATAACTCCTCAAATTACAAACAGCGGCTACTTTATGTACCCAATACATGTCAAAAATTAAATTAAAGCTGCTATTGAATCCACCGGTTACTGGAAAACGTCATTATTCTGAACCGGATTGATTTAACACCCCGTATATAAATATATATCATGAAACCATATAACATACTAAAGTCAGCGACACTTTAATTACTGCATAGGTATAAAGAAAAAAATAAGTATAACTTATTATTTGTATCGAAAAATGCGATAATCATTCAGATCCTACTTTACCAGACGTGACTAAACACAATGAAAGAATTAAACACTGCCTACAATTAACTAAAAGTGAGAATCTCTTAACAATTAAAACTTAAATATACAATACTTTTAAATCATCACACTATCCATTCATTTCGTATATAAAATACTTGCTATAAGTTTATTTAGACGAGATTCCTGATATTTTTATACTTTTCGGGATGTATGTCCGTTTTCACCGCCGCTCACAGCATTTAAGATAGACAGATCAACAGTTAATTGCAAAATTTGGAGGCATTTCGGGTTAACAACATCGCGACCCTGTCAAACTGCTTATTATGGCATATCAGTTAAAGCTATAGAGCTGGCAGAGCCAGTTCAACTTGAAAAACTGGTAAATTCAATGGCAAATAGAAAATTAGACAATTTAGCGGAAATTAAATTTAACTCATTTTTTCGACTACGAATAAAAAAATGTAAATCTATATCGTGCAGAGAAAAGATGTAATTTTTAATATATTTAATAGTTTTTATACCAGGTACTGATAAGACTTTACGAAAGGTCAGACGTCATATAATTATATCACTAGACGTAGTATCGCTATACGCAAATATTCCAATTCGACTAGCTTTAGACATTATAAGAAAAAAATGGATATACCCCTCGAAGAATTTTTGACAGCTACCGAATTTACTTTAAAATCCACCTGTTTTATTTACAATGACAAATATTATAAACAAATAGAGGGCTGTGCAATGGGTTCATCCATATCCAGTGTCATAGCACAATCGGTTTTGGAAGAATTGGAAAGTGCCGTCATTCAACAACTGTCATATAATCTGCCCTTTTTCTTCCGATACGTAGACGATTGTATCACTGCAATTCCAAAGAATATGTGTGAAGATATTTTAAAGTCCTTTAATTTTTATCATCCTAACTTGAATTTTACAATAGAAACAGAAAATAATAATAAAATTAATTTCCTAGGCAGGACTCTACATAATTACAAAAATACAATAAAAACGGAGTGGTACACAGAAGAGACCTGGTCAGGAAGGTATTTGAATTCCTACTCGCAACACCCTATGTCCCAAAAAAAATCTGTTATAATAGGACTAGCCGACCGAGCAATTAAATTAACAGATCCAGTTTTTAGAACCACAGCAATAGAAAAAGCAAAACAAATATTACTTAAAAATTGCTACCCCTCAAAACTTATAAATGCAATTTTAAAATAAGGTCTACAAAACATCAATCACCCTAAAGAAAATAGGAAAAATACAAGCAACTATCTATCACTTCCATAGGTTCAGGGTTTATCGGAAAATATACAACATTTGTTTAAAAAATATTATATATCATGCTGCCATAAAGGTTTTAATCTATTGCAACAACATTTTAGCACTCTAAAAAATAAAACAAGTAAAAATAAAAAATCACATATCATTTATGAAATTCCTTGCAGAAATTGCTCTAGTGTGTATATACGGCAAATATCTCAATATCTTCAAAATCGCCTAAACGACCACAAATTTGATAAAAAATACCACCGCCCTCACAAACCATGAAAATCAAACTCAACACAAATTTAACTTTAAAGAAACCAAAATATTACGTTTTGAACCGAACCAAAATAAACGAGAGTTTTTGGAAATGATTTATATAAAAAAAACACGATCATTCAATAAACAACAAGGCATCTCAGCAAGATCTATTATAATTTAATAAACTAAAATATTTATAATTCGTAAATACTATATAGAGAAACCATCCATCTGCCGAAAAAAAAACGAATTCCTATGTCGATAGGCGCTTCTAAATATTTACTGATAGTCGTATTAACATCCACAGTCCCGTCCTATTGGCATGTGTGTCTGTTATAATTTTACAATATTATGTGTTGTTTTATATTTGAAAATCTGTTGTTTTAATGAGGTAAGCCGAAAACTATTATTTTCTTTCTCTCGTTTACATATTTTATATTAAAGTTTTAGTGCTGATGAAGGCCAAGCAATGGTTGAAACGTTTACAAATAAATGACAAATTTTAACACTCAATTGTCCCATTTATTCTAAGAACCGAAAATTCCAAGAAAATAAAACCCTAGGTATATATATATATATATATATATATATATATATATATATATATAGAGATACAAAAAATTTTACGTTTCACTGTTTTTTTTTTCAGGTGGTCCCTTAGGACTCCTCTAAAATAAAAGGTACTTCTTATTTTTTTTTTGGATATAATACTCGTTTCATCAATATTTTTTCTTGTTTTCAGAGGTCTGCCTCATAATTTTAGAGCTGACTTGTAAAATGAAAAAATATTTTATGGTTTGCGGAGTCGAAACCCTGACTATTTTGTTAAGGTAAAATGGGGATTCGATGGGAAATATAAAGGGGATTTAAAATCAATATAGGATGCTTATATATCAAATTACGAGAAAGCGGTCGAAATACGGAAAAACCACAAAAAAACTGTTTCTGTCTATTCAATTTTCCCATATTTCACCATTCTTTTTCGAGAAGCCTATTTCCCCAACGTACCGTTACCGAGCTAGAGTACCTTGAAGATAAAAAAACTAATTTCAAAAATTTTCGGTTTAAAAAGAGAAATGCGCGACACTGCCTGACAGTAACAATAGCCGCTTGCTATTGTAAGAATCCAGTAGGAGGCAAATTCCGGGTAACTGGGTAAAACTCTGTTCCCTCGCAATGAATCCTTCCGTTTTGTATACACTGTACAGGGTATCCGAATTTCGATGGTTTTGCGGGGTATCTCCCTTATTACTGAAGATAGAGAGATGCGGTTTTCGCAATATTGTGCTACTTTGTTGTGAAACCAAAGAAGCTACAAACAAATTTTTCCTAGCCCTTTTCGTTTTGGAGATACAAGGTGAAATTGAAAATTTTACGTTTTCAGGTACCCCTCGTATCTCGATGACCTGGCAACTTACCGAAAAGGTGCAAACGAACATCGATAGAGTTTTTTGCGTAGAATCCAGTGGCGTAGTCAGTTTTTTTGTTAGATACTATCGTTTTCGAGGTATAGACTAAAGTTGGGTTTTTTTAAGTGGGATACCCTGTATATTTTTTAATATTTGGTTTCCGCTCATTTTTAGCTTCTCAAAAATATATAACGCTTGACATTTATTTCAATCCGGTACCGACAATAATGTCAATTTAAAGAAATTTTAATCTGTTTTTCTAGTAGGCCATGAAAATTTTGTGTTAATTTTCTAAATCTGACTTATCTGTACCAAAGTTTGTTGTAATATTATAAATAAACAATAAATCAATTAACAAAGATACATACCTACTATTTAGTATTTGCTCTGGACAACACAACTAAAACAAATACTTAGGAAATCTAATAAAAAAAAAGATATTTCTTATCGATGTAGCCGTTACTTGATGGAAATTCATTATACACTAGTATACAAATTAAACACGTTTAGTTTATTAATTTCCACTTATTTATTTCTGCTTAAAAATATTGATAAAGATCGGACAGAAATGTATAAAAAAATTATAAAAAATGTAATTAAAGATAGTAACTTATTTGATGATAAAACTAAATACAAATTAAAGATAATGAATCCACAAGTACCTAAACTATATTCATTTATTAAACTACATAAAGGCAATATGCCCATTAGACCGGTAGTATCCTATGTGACAGCTCCAGCTCACACGATTTCTAATAAATTAATAAACATTATTAGTACATTTTGTAATTTTAAACTAAAATTTAGTATTCAAAATAGTTTAGAATTAATTAACAATATAAAATATGTCACAATCCCAAATAATCCCATATTAATCTATGTAAGATGTACAAAACTTATTTCCTAGTGTCCCCCCTATTGAAGCTATTAACTTATCGATAATTTATTACTCAAAAATAAAGTTAATCATATTACTAAGAACGATATATTGGATTTGTTAACAGTGTGTGTAGATCAAAATTACTTTGAATTCAGTGGCTCCATGTATCTAAGTAAAGAAGGTTTAATAATGAGTAATCCTTTGAGTCCTATACTAGCAGAAATATTTCTAGATAATATTGAACAATTAATGTATAATCACCAGTTAAGAAACAAGTTCATTTATTGGTATAGATATGTAGACGACATACTAGCGTGTTTCACGGGAACAGAGAGACTACTAAGATAATTTTTAGATTTTATAAATAATTTACATAAAAAAATTAAATTTAGGTTAGAAGTCGAACAAAATAAGACAATAATTTTTTTGGATTTAACAATTATGAACAATAACAATAAACACGATTTTCAAATTTATCATAAACCATCTTACACAGATATAACAATACATAAAACATCAAATCATCCTTTTGCACATAAAATGGCTGCTTTCAACAGCTTTGTACATCGTTTAATTATTATACCTATGTCATCAGATAACTATAATAAAGAACTGAATATTATTAAGCAGATTGCCATTAACAACGGCTATAGTCCTTTAGGAACGTATGTGTGTGCTTGATTAGCTATATATCCAATACATTCCTTTTTTATATGAACTGTGATAGTTTATTGAAACACTGTTAAAACGAAATAAAATAAGTTTATTGAACTAGAACAACAAAATTCACATCCGACTTCTTGCAAGTCCAAAAACAGGGTCCTCCTCTAATATTAATACAAATCTCAAGGAACATAAAGTTCCACCCCCTGTGCCAAAATTCCTCGCTTTGATTGGTCCTATTCGTTGGCAAAAGGGGTTTTTTTCTATCTTCGTAAACTTTCCCATGGTCAAAATAAAAACATTCATTACAGATAGTAAAATGGGAATTTGGAGAAAGCTTTACTAAGGGTCGTTTCGGTATTTTCCTATCATAAACCCTAAATGCAATAAACAGTTTACTATCGGTGATGGTTCCTACTATCGAACGTACAGCAACATATTTTAAAATGCCAAAGAAGTGTTGTAAAAATAAAAATGAACGAATCACGACAATCCAGCCTGGAAACGGTTATGGAAAACGGACATTGTTACATTTCTCAATAGCAATAGATAATTAGCCGATCTAAATGTAAAATAAAATAAATATGTCTGTCGCTCTATATACAGGTGACCTTTTAACTGATGGGTTCTGATGCGGGAGCATGGTTCCCATCTGGTGGCTGGTGTGACCTGCTTCTTCTCGATGCGAGACACATCTGGTTCTGGTAATTTCTGCGGGTTGCAGAGTGACTTGATCGTTTCTAGGGATTCCTGCTGGGTGAATGACATATTCCGTCTCCATATTTTGTGACAGTGGCATGTCCTCTGGGTCCTTGTTCAAGATATACGCTGGCTTGAGTCGATCGATACTGAGGGTGACGCGGCGTCCCCTTATGTCAACAACGAACGCCTTAATCTCCCGGCTAACGACGCGGTACGGGCCATCGTAAGGATGTTGCAGAGGCTTCTTCTGAGCGTCATGGCGAACAAAAACATGAGTGGCTGTTTGAAGATCTTTAAAAATAAACGTTTTTCTCTTTGCATCGTGGTTAGATCCATTGATGGGGCGTAGCTCAAGAAAATGTGTACTTAGTTCAGTGGAGAAGTTGCTGAAGCCATCATCTTGGATATTCAGTGAGCGGGATATTATTTAAATTAAAAACAGCATCCTCGGTTCTATATACATTTCTAAATCCGAGTTGTTTTTGGCAAATAAGATTATTGTTTTTTAAATAGTTAGCTAATCGTTTTCTAAGATATTTTTCAAAAAGTTTGCCAAAATTATTGATCAATGATATTGGTTGGTAATGCTGGATTTCTTGTCTATTACCCGCCTTCAAAAAAATGGGATTCAATAGATTTCCAATCCAAAGGGATTTAAAATTTTTCAAAACACAAATTAATTATATAAACTGAGAATATTCATAAAATAAAATAAATAAAATAAAATTGTGTATATTTTTGAAAATTTTTGCGGTTATACCGTCTTCCCCTGGAGCAGAGTCGTTTTTTTAGAGTAGAAAGTTGATTGATGAGTTCCTCTTCTTGAATAGGGTTAAGAAAAAAAGAATTATTATTTACAATTTTAGGAGCAAATGATTTGCTTATTTTAGTTATATTATTTTGCATAGCTTTTTCTATATTGGTAGAATAATCATTAAAGATATGAGCCATATTTTTTGGGGGCTGTAATAAGGTAATTACATCATCATTATTTATACTGCCGATTTTTTGTGTCTTCATTCATATTTCCCGCTTGATCCATGATGTTTTAAATTGTTTTTGAAATCATTTTTGGATAAATAAAATTTATTTTTGTAGTATACATTTTTAGCATTTTTTATTATTTTTGTTAATTTGTTCCGATATATGTAATTGTATGCTTAGATTCTTGTTTACTTAAATCTAGTTTCATTTTATCCCTTTATCTGATAAAGTTTATAATTCCCTGAATAATCCACGGTTTAATTTTTCTGTTATTATTTGTTATTCTATATTATGTTTTTTGCACAGGTTTATGTTTTGAATAAATTTGTTTTTAAAATATGTATAGCTTTCATCTACATTTTCTATATTACATACGTCTTGTCAATTTTCTTCCCTTGAAATAGAAACCAGTTTTTTTATGTCTATTTTTCATTAGTGTTTAACTTTAAATCAGTTTTTAAAGCAATTGGATAATGGTAAGAGAGAACTGAAAGACAGAAGATTTTAGTTTTAATTTAGTTAGAATTTAATTGGTAGAACTAACAGATATGTGGTCAATTAAAGTTGAAGTAGATTCAGTAACTACTTGTACTTCAGTACAAGACAGAAAGCAGACACTCGGAAGTAAGTTTAACTACGAGTTTGTTAAAATATCACACTTACCTATCTAATTAAATAATGTTTATATCCCCAGCAAATATTTCTCTTTGTTTTTTTAATAAATAAGCCAGGCACATAGCCAGAAATTCAGTACGGGGGGGGGGGGGTCCAAACGGTCAAACCTCAGGAAAATTAGTAAGAAGCATGCCCATACCAAAAGTTTCGGGAAAGGGGGTCCAGACTCCCACGACCCCCTCCCTCTCTCTACGTGAATAGAATAGAAATAAGCTGAATTGTATGTCAATTTAAATACAAATGAATAAATAAATAGTAGTTGGTTTTATAATCCAAGTACAAAAAACACGAAAATAGACCCTCTAAACAAACAAAAGACCCATTTTAATTTCGTAATTGGAACACAAAAACAGCGCAGGTGTTCTATGAAAGCACCAGGCACTTATAAAAAATTAAGAAAAATCTATACCGCTTACTGAAACGACGTTCTAACTATATCCTCCCTTCCACTTAAGGGCCCATTATTTCGCCAGCCAAAGTATTAACTATTTAGGGACGGGCTGGTTAAAACACATTTAGGTAAAAGATTCCCGATATTTTATCCTGGTCTTGAAAGCCCTAATGGTTTGTGATATGTTACGCCACTTATTGCGGTGTGTGGTAGGTGATACGGGGGTTGGTCTAATATTAGATTAATTTGACTGTTTATACTAAACTACTCATTAACTTATTGTGTACAGGGTGGATTTTTATATTTTGACATACATTATCGGCCAGTATCTTTTGGATGCAAAAAAGTATAAATTCAAAACTTGTAAATTTTAGCGTCTGATATGATAAAAAACAAACAAGCAACGAAAAACTGCGAAAATTACACAATTTATGTTTCTTCTTTTTTTTAATGAGACACCCTATATTTTTACGAGGGTTAAAAAGATTTTTTCTCCCCTAATTTCATAAATATATGCTATAATGGTTTTTGAAACATTAAGAACTAAGTGGTTCTATTTTGCCACCGCCTAAATTCTCTGGGTCAAAATATACCCATTTTATCTATTTTAACATCATTTTATAGTTCGATTTATAATATATTACCACTTTTTCGGGCTTAGTAATTCAAAACTGGTTAAAACAAATGTTATAAATTTACATATTATTGAAATCAGATAGAACAGATCTTTTAAAAATCGGTAAATTTCTTTTACCCGGGACTTCCCTCGTTATGATTTTATTTCCATTTGTTAGGAATAGTGAAGTGTTACCCAATTTATTTTAGTACATAGTCACAGTGTATATGTGTTACATATATTGTCTTTCCGTTTTGATTGGTCGCAATTATGTTCCATCATATTGGATTCCTACGAATATTTTACCATTTTCTTTCCATCTATACCACACTTGACTGCATAATTTAAAATAAACTCAATAAGCAGTTTTTACATTGACACATACCGCCATTATGCTACGTCATGTTGAATTTGTACCAGTTTATCCGGTTTTCAAATTTATTTTTTCTGCAAAATTGAAAATTCAATTGAAGAATATTTTTTACATTGATTTTTTAAAAATTTTATTTGGCCGCCATTTTATTTCAGTATAAAAAACAAAAGCCTTTTTTAAATTGTCGACATTTCGCAACTTTATTTTGCATCATCAGGACTTTGTTTCGCCATCTTGAATTGAAACCCATATTTTCAGTTTTTAGCTACTTCGTTGGTCCATAGATATTTCCCAGATATTAAGTTTCTAAATAGTTTTCGTTAACGACCCTCTTGTCATGTTAGACTGGTGTATTCTTTGGGGTTAGGATCCAGTATAAAAAACAAAAGCCCTTTTTCAAATTTTTGACGTTTTGCAACTTTAATATTTCATCTTCAGGACACGTAGATCTAATATCCTGCATGAAACCCATATTTGCAGTCTTCACCTACTCCGTTGGTCCGCAGATATTTCGTAAACCCAAATAATACCCCACTCTAACAACAAGAAGATCAAAATATCTGCGGACCAACGGAGTAGGTAAAAACTGATAATATGGGGTTTATGCAGGATATAGAATCTATATATGTGGCCTGATGATGCTGCAATAAAGTTGGGAAACGTCGACTATTTAAAGATAGACTTTTGTTTTTTTTGACTCGATCCTAACCCCAAATAATACACCACTCTAACATAACAGCAAGAAAATTATTAATGAAAACCATTTAGAAACTTAATATCTGAGAAATATATGCGGAGCAACGGAATAGGAAAAATACTGATAATATGTGTCCTGAGGATGGAACAATTAAGTTTCGAAACGTCAACAATTTAAAAAATGACTTGCTTTTTTACTGGATCTTAACCCCAAATAATACACCACTCTAACAAATTTTACCAGGTCGTCCCCATATAACCCTCAATTTTTATCAAAATTTGAAGTCAACCATGGTAAGTACAAGGTAAGTAGTATTTAAGCTATGAACTGACAGACGGACCGCCGGAATTGATAAAACATGTTTTTTTTGGCATCTAGGAACATGAAGATATGTAAAATCTGAAAGGGTGATTTCTTTGAGTTGAGCCCTATACCACAATTAGTTATGCCTAACAATAAGTAGTTTTTCAGGCAGAATTTTTAAATATTTTATTATACCGCCATTTTGTTCCACCACCTTGGAGGCGTACCAAAATTTTACCAGTTGACTCCAACAAAATACTTGACGTTCATGCAAAATTTGAAGTAAATTAGATAAGTAGTTCTTTCATAATTTTTTAACATTTCACTAGGCCGCCATTTTTTTTGCCATGCTGGATTTTTACCAAAATATTACCAGATCATCTGACATCATATGACTCTTAATTTTTGGTCAAAATTTAAAGTCACTCGGGTTCGTTTCTAAGCTATTCCGCGAACTGACAGACAGACAGACCGACAGATGATCCGACGGAATTGATAAAACATATTTCTTGGCATCTAGGAACACTAAAACGCGAATACAGGTAAAACCTGAAAGGGTGATTTTTTCTGGATTACAAACATTTTATTTGGTCGCCGTTTTGTTCGGCCATCTTGAATTAGTACTACAATTAGCTATGGCACACAATTTGAAATCAATCCTTATTTTATTAAGCCTTTGATGTTTGGCAAAATTTGAGATAAATTAGATAAGCAGTTTTTTTTAATAATATTATTAATGTAAGTCAATCGGGTAAGGAATCTTTAAGTTAGGCCGCGAACTGATCTAGGGCCGCTAATACGTAAAGTACTGTAAAACCTGAGAGGGTGATTCTTTTACGATTTTCACCAGAGTACCACAATTTTACTAGTTGATTCCTAGACCACAATTTATGAAGCACAATTTGAAATTCATGGATTAAAAAGTTTTTCAGGTTGAATTTTTATATATTTTATTACACCGCCATTTTGTTCCGCCTTCTTGGATTCACACCAAAATATTACCAGTTGATTCCAACATAATACTTGATGTTTTTTTGCAAAATTTGAGATAAATTGGATGAGTAGCTTTTTAATAATAATTTTTTTAACATTTCATTAGGCAACCATTTTGTTTCTTCATATTGGATTTTTACCAAATTATTACCAGGTCATCCCCATATGACCCTTAATTTTTGACCAAAATTTAAAGTCAATCGGGTAATTGGGTAAGTAATGTTTAGGCTATACCACGAACTGAGTGACAGACAGACAGATAGGCGGACGGACGGAATTCATAAAACATATTTTTGGCATCTATCGACGATAAAACGTAACGATGTGTGAAACCTAAGAGGGTGATTTTTTTCACGATTACAAACATTTTTATTGGTCGCTATTTTGTTCGGCCATCTTGGATTAGTACCACTATTTTACTAACTAAATCAGCTGATTGACCGCAATTAGTTATGGCACACATATTGAAATCAAATCATTGAGCAATTTTTTCAAGCTGAATCATACTAAAATGTTATTTCAACATAATACTTGAAGTTTTTGCAAAATTTGATATAAATTGGATGAGTAGTTTTCTAATAATTCTTTAACATTTCACTAGTCCGCCATTTAGTTTCGCCAAATCGGATTTTCACCAAAATGTTACCAGGTCATCCCCATATGACCATTAATTTTTGAACAAAATTTGATGTCAATCTGTTAAATACTTTTTTAGCTACGCCACGAACAGACAGACCGAAGGAATAATAATATAGGAAGTCGCATTAAAAAAAAAAAAAAATATATATATATATATATATATATATATATATATATATATATATATATATATATATATATATATATATATACATATGTATATATATATATGTATATATATAAATATATATATATATATATATATATATATATATATATATATATATATATATATATATATATATATATATATACATTTATATATACATTTATATATACATTTATATATACATATATATATATATATATATATATATATATATATATATATATATATATATATATATATATATATATATATATATATATATATATATATATGTTGATTTTTACTCCTTCACGGATGGAAAAATACAATGTGTTTTAATTCCGGGTGTACATCCGTTCACTACTGCCGTTCTGAAAAGAACAGTTTTGCTGACGTTTCGCCAAAATCTCATTTGTCATTTTCGAAGCTTTCTTTCTCGCGTCCGAATAGAGACTGAAGTGTTGGTGACTGCGACGCTTCCTTTTATACCCCCACTCGGGGCCGAAGGTTATATCTGCGCAAGCGTTGGTTGTTATTTATGTTTTCCGGATGGTCCTGTTGTTGTTGCGCTAATTGCGCTTCAGTTTTTGCGATTTTAGATTTGTCGATTATTGTCTTCCATACTGTTGGTAGTTTTAATGATTCGTCCCTTTTATTCAAATCACCTTGTTTTTCAATTTCTATGGCTTCTCCGATTACTCTGGTCTTATAATGTTCTATACTGGCAATCTCCCTACACCTATCGAAATTTATTTTATCGCCCGTTTCCTGATGATGTAGGAATAAAGCTGAAGTTGTTTGTTTATTTCTGATGCTGAGTTTATGCTCTTCCACTCTTGCTGATATTCGCCTGTTAGTTTGCCCTACGTACAACTTTTCACAGTCCTGGCACGGAATTTTTTGGTTTTCCAGTTTGATTTTATCTTTTGGGTTTCCGAGTAGTTTACCTATAGTTGTTTCTGGCTTGTGTATTGTTTGTATGTTGTGTTTCCTCAGAATTCTTCCGATTCTGTCTGTTGTGCCTTTTACATATGGTAAGACTACTCGTTGCTTTCCCGGTTCATATTTTTTGTTGTTCGTTGTTCGGGAAACCTGTGCATTAATAGCTTTCTCTATAATGAGATTTGTGTAGCCATTTTTCTTTAAAGCACTAGATATTACCTTAAGTTCGTTTTGTCTCGTCTGTGTTTCAGTTACTCGTACGGATCTAGATATTAGAGTATTTGCCGCAGCTTGAATTTGTGCTGGGTGATGATTTGATTCATTTAAATATCTGTCTGTATGTGTTGGTTTTCTATACACATGTATTCGAAATGTCCGTTATGTAGTTTTGTGATTAAAAATGGTAGTTTGTTGTTTTCCTCTAAATATATATATATATATATATATATATATATATATATATATATATATATATATATATATATATATATATATATATATATATATATATATATATATATATATGTGTGTGTGTGTGTGTGTGTGTGTAAACGGACGCCTTTAATGAGCGAATTATGTGCTCTTAAAAAGTTTTGGGAATAATCTGAATTGTTGGTGTTTAAAATATTGAAAACCTGTTCTACATATAATTTTCGAATTCTGAGATGTTACATAGTTTTGTATTTACTCAAATTTATAGATTTTACCGAAAATTCGATTTGGAATAACTGAATAATCAAAAAACGTTTTTTGTATTAGACAAAATGGTAAAGGTGTCAATGTTGGATGTTTTCTACCTGTTAACTTCTTATAAAACATGAAGTGAAACCAAAGAAGCCAAGATGGAATGTATTTGTTCTGAAAATTTAAAAAAAGGGAATGTGTAAACAGTGAGGAGAGCTAACGAATAAGTGAAATAAAAGGAAATGAAATTTCATTGCATAAAGTGCTAGTTTTTTGATTTTCAAAATTTGCTGAATGCAAAAGATCAACTTATAGAAGCCAAGCAAGAGATTATAATGAAGATCAAAACCTTGTTAAAATTAAAGAAGAACAACTAAGTGATGAAAGATCCTATGCTAGTTTATTAATAAAACCAAAATCAAAACCTGTAACAAACACTCTCAAAATACCAGAATGGACATTGTTACAAGCATAAATCCATCAGACCTTAATATTGCTGTAAGCAAAGTGAGAGAAACTTTTGAAGGAAGCATAACTATAAGATGTAGTACAAATGAAGACATACAGAAACTCAAACGTGTGGCAGAACAGAAACTACTTTAAGATTATTACGTGGAAGAAACTAAATTAAGAAATCCAAGAATTAAGGTAATGGGATTTTGTAAAACAATGACTGAAAAAGAGATTGAGTTATCAATAAAGAAGCAGAATAGGTTTATTAAGGATGAAGATATCCTCAAAGTTACATATATACAAAAACTAAAAACTGGCAATTGCAATTTATACATAGAATGTACACCCGGCTTATATAATAAGATTATGTGTGATAGGAGATTACATATTGACTGGGAGAGATTTTATGTCTATGAAGATGTATCGGTACTACAGTGTTTCAAGTGCAGGGGCCTATATCATAAAAGCAGTGCCTGTAAAAACAATGTGATTTGTGCTTACTGTGATGGTGCACACTTGAAACCGGACTGTCAAAAACAAAGTAAAAAGTGCATAAATTGTGAACAAGCAAACAATAAATACAAAACTAAATATGATATACTCCACGCGGCCAATGACCATAGGGTTTGTCCAACATACCAATAACACCTGCAGGTAGTAAAAAGCAAAATAGATTATGGTAACATGGATGATTAAAACTATATATTGTGATTATTTACAGAAACATTTTGCAGATTTGTTGGTTACCGTTGGGTTGACATTGAACCAAATTCATTTTTTTTTTAATAATTTTCGTTATTTTAGAAGATGAATTGCTAAATGATTTGGAGAATGTCGGGAGGGATCTTGATGGCCAGCTGATAGACTGTACTGCCTTGAGGCAAAAAGTAGTAGTGCAGGGTAAAATTTTGAATGTGTTACATGTAAATATACGTAGTATAAAGAAAATCTTCGATCAGTTTTTAGTGTTTTTTGAACAATTTAGTTTGCATTCTTGTGATATTGTTATTTTTAGTGAATGTTTCGAATTGAATGAAACTTTATTTCAAATTTCTGGATATAATACCTACTATAACGGAGGTAACTACAAACGAAATGATGGTATTATAACATTTGTCAATTCACAGCTCGATGTGGAAGTGAGGCATGTCAGGTTTAATATTTCCAAAACAACAATTACTAGACTTAATATCAAAGTTGAAAATACTTCTATTGGTGTAACCGCTGTTTATAAACCCCCTCCAATACCTGAAATGGTTTTTCTTGAGGATCTAAAATCATATTTTGATAATAATCTTACTGGTAGTATAGAAATTTTTACAGGAAATCTCAATATTGATATTATAAAAAGGAAATGTAATCACGTTAACGACTACCTTTCTTTGCTTGGAAGCCATGGGTTTTTACCCTATATCATTTCACCCACTCGAATAACGCATAATACTGCAACTTGCTTAGACCATATTTTTGTTAGACAAAAGCTAAGAAACCAGGGACTAAATATTAAATCATTTAGACTGGACAGTGATCTTACTGATCACTTGCCAGTGTTTTTAAACATAAACAACAAGAAAGAAAGTGTAACTACAAATATGTATAGAGATATCAACCCTGATACTTATACTTATCTACATAATTACTTATTTAAACAGACAATATCTGCACAGGATTGGAGTGAAATTCTTAACCTAAATAGTTCTGAGGAAGCAATGAATATGTTTATCAATATATTTATTAATATAAAAAAAGAATGTACAATAAAACCTAATATCAATCGCAAAAAAAAATAAGAAAATAAAGGAATGGATAACAGAGGGTCTAATTACCTCTATCAAACATAAAGATAAACTAAAGAAACAACTCTTAAAAAATCCATCAATACACTTAGAAATACAATACAAAACATATCGTAATAAACTTAACAAATTAATAAAAACTCAAAAATTTAGATTTTATAAAGAACAAATACAAAAAAATCGCAATATTAAAAAAACTTATAAATTAATAGATGATGCTACAAATATTCATAACAAGAAAACAAACACTCCTTTTGCTGTTGTAGCCGACACTAAGACATTTCAAAATAATCTTGAGATGGCCAATTACTGCAACAATTACTTTATAAATATATAAAAATGGCACAAAGATACAAAGACCCAAACATCCTTTTAAAACAAAAACTAGTAATATGGCATCCGTGTATCTAAGACCTGTATCGGAAAATGAGATAATAAATCAAATTGCTGCTCTGAAAAACGATAGTGGCCCCGGTAATGATGGAATAACGTCAAAACTTATAAAAATGGTTCATTTGGAAATAATAAAGCCTTTAACACATATCATAAATTTAACTTTCAAAACAGGAATAGTGCCAAAACAATTTAAAGAATCAATAATTACTCCCGTATATAAAGCAGGCTCTAAAAACAATATAGAAAACTATCGACCAATAAGCATTTTAAATAATTTTTCAAAAATTTTTGGGAAGTGCCTAAAGAATAGATTGACCCAATTTTTCAAAACGTTTAATATTTTGTCAGATAAACAGTTTGGTTTTACAGAAGGCCTAAGTACATCAGACGCCACGTATTGCCTCACATCAGACATTGTAAATAGCCTGAATACCAGTAAAAAAAGCTTGGCTATTTTTCATGACCTCTCAAAGACGTTTGACACTGTTCCTCATGACCAACTGATTAATATCCTTATGCAGTGTGGGATACGGGGCGCAGTGTTGGAAGTCTTTGCCAGCTACCTGTCAGAACGATATCAACATGTTAAAATAAATAATACTATTAGTGATCCATTACAAATTAAAATAGGTGTTCCTCAGGGTACTATTCTAGACCCTATACTTTTTATAACATATTTAAATTCGCTTTTAAACTTAAAAATAAACGGTAAATTAATATCAACCTCGTATCTACGGTTTTTGGGATGCCAGTGCTATCTCATCGAATTTATAACACCCTGTAAAAATACTTCAGAAAAACTGTCATAAAGGACGAAGAAGGTAAACTGAAAGTCAAATAGAAAACATCTGTGGCGGAAAAATGTCCCAACTCAAATGGAATTTTCTTAACTTCAAGAATGTCGGAAGAGACTGCCGAAACTTGCCTTCCAAATGTTCACTTCTATTGTGTAAATTATGTTCTATGTTCTCTGTTTTACAACTTAACCAAGGCGTGTAACGGTTTGGACTATACTTGAAGCACTAAATATGTGGATATTTATTTAGTTATAGGAACATTCCAAGTATGCTTAAATTATGGTGAAATGTAATTTTGTATTTTTAGGTATTTGGACCGATGGGAAAAGGTGCACTTTCTGGGCGAGGATGGCGACCGTGGCAGTGACGATGATGAGGAGAGTAGGCATAAGCGCTGGTCCGCATGTAGACGACACAGCATTAATATTCTCAGGCGATACTTGGGAACAAACAAGTTAAAAAAAATAGTTAAAAACTGGCTTGACTCCCATAAACTCTCACTTAATGTCACCAAAACAAATTATATAGCTTTCTCAATTACAAATGCTAATAGACCTCCCTTTGATAGTATTGTTATCAACGACCCATATACTGAAATTAAAGCAGTTAAGAACACAAAATATCTAGGAATAATAATCGATCAGCACCTGAAATGGACAGACCACATTATACACTTAACAAACAGACTGCGGATTCTTATATACAAATTTTATATGTTGAGAGAGTTTTTGAGTAGTAAATTGATAAAAAAATAAATCTTTAGTAGAAACTCTACTTGGGTATGGACTAATAATATGGGGAGGAGCATACAAAAGTAATCTTCGCTCACTGCAACTTATTCAAAACTATATCCTAAAAATAATTTTCAATAAAAACAGGCTCTACTAAACAAAGCTATTATATAGCGAAGAAATTAGTAGTATAAATTTATTGTACATACATTGTCTATGCTCTTTTATACACAAAACAAATTAAACTCTAAATCATATTAACCATGCCCACTACACAAGACAAAATAACTATAATCATCTGACCTTACCATTAAATTATCGAAATATAAATTTACGATTTTTAGATTATCTGGCCATAAAATTTTACAACATGCTGCCTAATGAAATAAGAGAACATATAAATATAAAAATAAAAAAAAAAGTAAAACATACATATATAACAACCTTGACACATTTTGTGCTTTTTTAAATTAAAAGAGGAGGTGCTAATTATAATTACTTGTTAACAATAAAATAATTATTGATTGATACAGGTTTGTGGTTACCCCCCTGGCTTCCCCATCCACATTTATAGTAACTCATTATATTGCCCATAAACCAATCAACTGGATCAATTATATATTTTACAAATTGTATGAAATTGAGTTAATAAATAAAAAATAAAATTAAAAAAAAAAAATATATATATATATATATATATATATATATATATATATATATATATATATATATATATATATATATATATATATATATATATATATATATATATATATATATATATATATATATATAGATTCATTGTTCACAGTTTAAAAACAACATAAAACGAAAATTAGTTACACAGCATATTTTTCGTTTTTGAGACAAACACATTAAAAATACTAATTTTATTAATTGTCATATATACAGGTGAAAGGGTTGGATGTCGAGTTGTTTATGCCGACTGCCAAAATATGTTAGATTATTTATTATTTATCAGATGAAATTCCTTTCCTACTGCATACGGATGCTACAGGGAAGAAACTATTGGCATTGAAATATAAGAATATTTACTTCCACTGCTAGTTTTTAATTAAGTTATAATATATATTACTCAATTTTTTTATGTCAGTTTTTGAATTTACTGAATCTGTATTTCTCTGTATTTCAATCATCTCGAGAAACTCTCTTTTTTTTGTGTTATTTTCTGTTCTTAAAATTTTTACGTTCTCAAAATCAAAACTATGGCTATTTTCTACAACGTGGTTTGTTAGAGCCGTTTTGTTTTTTTTAATCATATTTGTGACCGTTTATCCGATTACTAAGGTATTGGCTGGTTTGTCCGATGTATACTTTATTACAATTGTTGTAAGGAATCTGATATACTACGTGAGTTTTCTTATTTTTAGGAACAGTGGGCTTTAATTGACTAAAATTTCTTTTTAAAAGTTTGTGACCTTTATGTGCAATTTTTATATATATATATATATATATATATATATATATATATATATATATATATATATATATATATATATATATATATATATATATATATATATATATATATATATATATATATATATATATATATATATATATATATATATATATATATATATATATATATATATCAGTGACATGCATTCCATATAGGCAAAAATGGATTTCCTACCCTATGAAAATGGTTTAAATCTATTTATCATTTGTCAGAAATGTTTTAATTATTTTATATTATTATGCCAAATTTAATATAAAATCCACCATTTATCATCAATAATTAGAAAAAAACAGTGTCGAACCACCTAGAATTATTCTGCCAGAAAAGCATCCCCTATTCATTACAAAATTGAAATCAAATATGTCAAAATGTGTCTCAAAAAACATGCGCCAACGTTTAAAAGGAGATTCTTTGTAAGGAAATGAAACGAAAAGTACATAATATGAACATGGATCTGCAGATGTTTAAAATTTAAAAACAAATACGACTTTATTTAGTTATATGACAACAATAAGAGTTACTTGATTAAGATTTGGAACAGCCTCATAGGTATCTAAGGGCTATATGTTTAAAGTATTCCTTGACTTTATTTTAAAAAATAGTATGATAATTATTTTTAAAAAATTACTCGTTTAGAGAAAGTAAAAATACACAAAAAATATTAATTTGTGTATTTGTTTTCGAGAAAAAAAAACAAATTCTATTTTAATCCATGCCTCTGGCACCTCTGATCCAGTTTTAGTTGAAGTCAAAACTTCTCAAAACTCTATAAGTGATACCTTGGATTATTTCAAAAAAAACTTTTTAGATATAGACTTTTTTAGAATAGGGCTTTTGCGCACGAATATTTATTAAAACTTTTTTCCTGGAATGATCCAACGAATTACTTTTGTAGAGTTTTGGCAATTCTAACTCCAATTAAAACTGGACCAAAGATTTTTTTTTCGAAAACGACTTGCCATATCATAGAATACTAACAGGCATTTTTATTTATTTTTACTTGCCTTAAATGATAAGCTAGTGGTTTTCTTAAAAACTTATTAGTATACTATTTTTTTACTAAGAAAGTCAAGGATGGTTACCCATACCTACGCCCATGATTCAATTAAAGACTGCTGAATACTGTAAAAATATAGCCTTTAAATACCTATGAGGTTGTTCCAAATCTTAATCAAATAACTCTTACTATTTCGGAATTACTAATTTGTAAAACTTTAACACCTTGTATCTCGAAAAACAAACTAAAACTGCATACCCATACTTATATAAACCTTTTTTATCTTATTTTCTTACAAACACCCTGTATATCACATATTTTATACACATATAATATTTTTAAACTGTACAAAAAATAAAGACAACAATGAAATTTAAAAATATATGTATAAACTACGTTCTTATTTTTTAAAATATTATTTACATACGATATTTAAGGGGCTCCAAAATATTGGCTTGCGGGCGCTGATTATCCTTGCGGGGACCTGTTTACAATTGATCAAAGCAGTTACTCAGCATTTTTACACTAGTGTTGGAAAGTAAATAAAAATAAAAATCCTACTGAAGATTCTTTGTAGTCTTACGAAAATGTACAGAATTTTCTTTTATATTTTGACACCTAGTTACACTTAAAGCAAGAGTAGTAGGATTTTTCTTCGATTATCGTCTAGGTATATTAAAATGTGACGTAGCTACACTCCCGCCAGCCCCCGCAATGCGTGTAGGCCCATTAATATCAGGAGTCACAATCAATAGGAATACAATGCGTTTTATGGAACAGCTTTTGTCAATTTTCTCCGTTGCCTTTAGGGATAAAAATTTCAAACCTAGTATATTTATAATCGGTAAGGAGAGACCCATTGAATGAAATAATATACAGGGTGTCCCATTTAAAAAATATAGGTTATGTAATTTTTCTACCTTTTTAAATTTTATTTTTTGTATCTCTTAGAGTAGCGATGTCTTAAAATATAAAAGAAAAAAAATCAGTAAATTTCCTTTACCCGGAACTTCCCTCGTTATGAATCTTTGCTTTTATTAGGAATAGTAAAGTGTAACCGAATTTAATTCAGCATATAGTCATTTAGTAATACATGATAGGTACTATCTTTTCAAAAATTTTATGGGCACAATTTTGATTGGATTATATTATGTAATATATGAGTATATTATATTGGATTCGTAACAATATTTTGCCAGTTTCTTCATATGTCACACTTTATGTTTGGAAATAATAGACCGCCATGTTGTTCCGTTATGTTGAATTCCTACCAAAATTTTTAACAGTTTGTCCCTATATCACAATTAAATTTTGTGGAAAATTTGAAGTCAATTGCATAAGAAGGTTTTTTATCTTAATTTTTTAAACATTTTATTTGGCTGTTATTTTGCTTCCCAATCCTAAAGTTGTACCATAAATTTACCAGGTTATCCACCTATTACACTTAATTCTTTGCAAAAAATTTGAAATCAGTTTAATAAGTAGTTTTTCAGGCTGATTTTTTAATATTTTATTAGGCTGCCATTTTGTCTTACCATCTTGGATTCGTACCAATATGTTACCAGTTCAATCCTATATAATACTTGATTTTCGTGCAAAATTGAAGGTAAATTGGACAGTTAGTTTTTTTAGTGTTATCATCCCGGTTTGAGCCCTAACTTTCGACCAAAATTTGAAGTCAATCAGGTAAGTAATATTTTAACTGTGCCGATGGAATTGAGAAATATATATTTTTGGCATCCAGGAACCCTAAAACGTGAAGATCTTTAAAATCCTGGGAGGGTGACTTTTTTGCACCAGTTCATCTCTATATCACACTTAATTCGTGCACAAAATTTAAAATCGACCTAATAAGTCGATGTTTTTAATAATTTATTAACCGCTATTTTGTTTCGCCATCATGGACTCATATTAAACTAATTCATTCCTACGTAATACTTGATTTTTGGGCAAAATTTGAGGTAAACAAGATAAGGAGTTTTTAGTAATAAATTTTTTAACATTTCGCTAGGCCACCTTTTTGTTCCGCCATAATGGATTTTTACCAAAATGTTACCAGGTCTTCCCCATATGAACCTTAATTTTTGACTAAAATTTGAAGTCTTAGTAGTTTTTTACATATTCCACAAACAGACAGACAGAAAGAAAGACCGACGGAATTAAGACAACATATTTTGGGATAGGGACCCGAAAACCTGCATTTGTAAAAACTTGGGAGGGTGATTTTTTGACAATTACTATACGTATATATAAATATATATTTTTTTGGCCGCATTATATTAGGTCATATTTCAACTTTTAAATAGATAGACACAAAACCAACTTCTAATAATAATAATCCTATAATATCTAACCGAACACTCAAAACAGGATTTTACATTGCGTTAATGTTCCCGACCCACTCAGGGACATATCAATAGAAAAGTTTCATTTTCATTTCAAAGTTTGAAACCCCAACAAAAAATTTCAAAAAGCTATTAACAAATTAAGATTGAAAAAAGAGTTTTGTTTATTTCAAATAACTCGGAAACTATTAACATTTAAGATTTGAAAAAACGGTCTGGTCTTCTTGTAATTTTCCAATAAAAAAGTCTCTCCTCAACTCTATCTCTTTTATTAATAATTTTAATTTAATGTCGAAAATAGAGCTCCGCGCGGCGAGCGTTAAGCCGTCACGATGTCACAAAACCGCCCGTAATAACTAAAAAAAATTGATTGTATTAAACATTAATTCAAACATTTTAAGAATTTGTGGTAGTATCTAGATATTTAAAGGAACAATATCCCGCTGATAATGTTTCCGTGATTTTTCATAAAATGAGACTATTATTATTCAAGCTAACAACAAACTAAAAAATCGGTAAATTTCTTTTACCCGGAACTTCCCTTGTTATGAATATTTCCTTTCGTTGGGAATAGCCACACTTATTTTTGGGCATGATTTTAAATAAATTGAATTTGTTTCAGACTGATTTTTAAGACCGCCATTTTGTATCATCATTTTGAATTCGTACCAGTTAGTCCCTGTATCGCATTCAATTGTGAGGCAAGATATTAAGTCAATTGAATAAAACGACTATTTTCATTGATTTGTTGTTCAGTTTATTTGGCCGCTATTTTATTTCTCGGTCTTGAATTCGTACCACAATTTTATCAGTTTGTCTCTATATTACACTTAATGGATACCCAAAATTTAAAATTAATCTAATAAGTAGTTTTTCAGACTGATTTTTTAAATGATTTATTAGGCCGGCATTTTGTTTTGCTGTGTTGGATTAATATCAAAATATTACAGTATTATGTGCAAAATTTGAGATAAATTAGTTAATTGGTTTCTAGTAATAATTTCACTAGGCCGCCATTTTGTTCCGTCATTTTGGATTTTTACCAGGTCATCCCCACATCATAACCTTTAATTTTTGACCAAAATTTGAAGTCAATCGGGTAAGTAGTTTTCAGCTACGCCGCGAACTGACAGAAAGACGAATGGAATTGTGAAAACAAATGTAAAGATATGTAAAACCTGCAATTTTTTCACGATTACAAACGTTTCATTCAGCCGCCATTTTGTTCCGCCATCTTGAATTCGTATCAACATTTTACCAGTTCATCTCTATACTACTATTAATTCTTGTACAAAATTTGAAATTAATCTAATTACTAGTTTTTGTAGGCTGAACTTTTACATATTTTCTTAAGCCGCAATCTTGGATTCTTACCAAAATTTTACTAGTTAATTACTACCTAATACTTGATTTTTGTGCAAAGTTTAAGGTAAATTGGATAAACAGTCTTTTAGTAATTTTTTTTAACATTTATCTAAGCCGCCATTTTGTTTCCCCATATTGGATTCTTATCAAGATGCTACCAGGTCATTTCCCATATGACTCTTAATGTTTGACAAAAATTTGAAATCAATCGGGTAAATAGTTTTTTTAGCAATGCCGCGAACAGACAGACGGACAAACAGACAGATCGACGGTATTTAGAAAACTTGTTTTCTGGCATCTAAAGATCCCAAAAAGTGAAGATTTGAAAAAATCAGGAAGGGTGATTTTTTCACGATTGCAATACTTCCCTTTACATTGACACACACCGCCTTTTTGTTACGTCATTTTGAATTCGTACCAGTTTATCCCTATATCACATTTAATTTTTCTGCAAAATTTAAAGCCAATTGAAAAAAAGTTTTTGGTTGCCATTTTGTTCCGCCATCTGGTACTACTTTACCAGTTTATCTCTATATCACATTTAGTATTTGCAAAAAATTTGAAATCAATCTAATAAGTAGTTTTTCAGACTCATTTTTTAAATATTTTATTAGACCGCCATTTTGTTGTGCTATCTTACGTTCAAATCAAAACCTTACAAGTTCATTCCTATATAACGCCAAATTTAGGTTTTTACGAAAATATTACTAGGTTATCCGCATATGACCCTTAATTTTTGACTAAAATTTGAAATCAATCTGATAAGTAGTTTTTAAGCTATACCGCAAACTGACTAACAGGCAGACAAACCGACAGACGGATCGACGGAATTGATAAATATTTTTTAACACCTAGGGACGCTAAAACGTGAAGATATGTTAAACCTGAAAGGGTGATTTTTTCACTATTATAAACATTTTATTTGGCCACCATTTTGCTTCGCCATCTTAAATTAGTACCACAATTTTACTAGTTCACCTCTATACCAGAATTAGTTATAGGACACAATTTGAAATCCGTCCATTAGTAGTTTTTTAGGCTGAATTTTATTAAGCCCCCATTTTTTCCGCCATCTTGGATTCGCATCAAAACGTTACCAGTTGATTCTAACATAATACTTGATGGAAAATTTGAGATTAAGCGGATAAGTAGTTTTTTAATAATAATTTTTTAAACATTTATCTAGGTCGCCATTTTGTTTCGCTATATTGAATTTTTACCTAATTGTTACCAGGTCATCTCCATGTGACCCTTAATTTTTGACCAAAATTTGAAGTCAATCGGGTAAGTAGTTTTTTAGCTATGTCGCGAACAGACAGACAGACAGACCGACGGAATTGCCAAAACATGTTTTTCTTCATCTAGGGACCCTGACATGTGAAGATCTGAAAAAATCTCGTAGGGTTATTTTTTCACGATTACAGTACTTCCCTTTACGAGAAAGTAAAAAGTGGTCATTTTCAAACTCAAAGGATTTCTGCACTCGGCCATAGCCTAGAGCTAAATACCTCCCCGTTGAAAGATTTAGTTTCAACATGTGTTATGTAATTTACTATATTTTGACAGAGATTTTATATTTTTGTTTCCTGAATATTTTGATAGGTCTAAATCCATTGCCATATATACATTTCTTGATATCTGAAAAACTTTCATCAAAAAATTGTTTACCAAAGCTTTTTAAGTCATTTCCCGAACGTTTTTTACCCTAATCCCCCAACAATATTTCCTTTATATAAATCAAACTTTCGTTATGGTATATTTTCATATTATTCGTTTTTCCAACTTTCAAGCTTCCAAATAAACATATAAATAAGTTTGTCGGGGCTTTTCGACATATATATATCAGGCTGTTGCGTAGTTTTATATCCGCACGAAAGAATTGTTTGAGATTTTGCGTCTTCGGGGGGATTGTGCCCTAGATTTATCAGATATCTTATTTGGTGAGATCTATAAGATATTTATAAAAATTAGAAAATGATCTCTCTCTAAAAAGTAAAATGTAATAGCTAAGGAGGCATTTTGATTAGGATAAAACGGATTTCGTTTCTAACCGTGGACAAATTAAAATAATAAAAATAATAATACCAGCTTAGCTATCCTAAACCCCTCCTAACCTTTGAAACCTCACGGAGCAACCTAAGACTATCTAGGTTAAGTTGCTTGGAGAGTGACGGCCACATCTACTCGAGCGAAAAAAAAAATTCTACCAAGAAACCATGAGTAATGAAGAGGCACGAGTAATAAAATCATCGACCAAACCAAAAATCACGGAATGCTGGAAAAGCATTTGGTCAGAACCGAAACTACATAATAATAACGCTTCATAGATTAAAGCGGAAGAAGACAGACACAAGTGCTTGGAGGAGCAAGAGGACTTTGCAATGCCAACACAAGAAGTTGCAGAAATAATCAAATACACGCATAACTGGAGATGTCGTGAAATAGATAACATACAAAACTTCTGGTACAAACAGTTTACCTCCACACATGAAGCTCTCACTCGCCAAATTAATGAAATTATTTTAAAACATAGCACACCCCTAGTTTTCTCACCCAAGGAGTAATATACCTTAAACCCAAAAACTCAAGACAATAAGAACCCGTCAAATTACTTCCAACTTCCAATCCTCTATAAGATCAACACAGCCACAATTACCAGAAGAATAGAACAACACACAAAAACATTCTAACGGAAGAGCAAAAAGTGTGCAGGAAAAACAGCCGAGGAAGCAAGGAGCAGTTAACTATAGACAGCATAATCATGGAACAAACCAGGAAAAATCATAGAAACCTTTACATTGGTTACATAGTCAATCAAAACCTCAGGCAATTTCTTATGTAAATCATGAGTACGTAGAAAACTAAAATCAACCTGAGAACACAAAAAGAACACATCGAAATAGAAGAGATCTACATCAGACGGGGTATATTCTAGGGAGATTCACTCAGCGCTTTGAGGTTCTGCCTCTGTCTCAATCCACTCTCAAACACACTGAATAACACAAACTTCGGATTTCAAGTTAAACACCAAAAAAATAACCTACACAAAATATACCATCTCTTGTACATACATAAAATTATACGCAAGCGCAAAGGTATAGCTAAAAAGAACTCCTTAAGAACACAGACACGTTTATCCTGGACATCAACATGGAATTTAGTAAAAGTAAATGCAAGCTACATCATATCAACAAGGGACAGTGGAAAGACCACCCTGCGACGGAAACAATCAACAATGAAACCATAGATAACATGCTCAAGCACCAAACTCATATCAAATCAGAGCTCAAGACGGAATTTAAAACCAGACTCAAAAACTACTAAAAACAAAACTAAACTCCAGAAATCTAACGAAAGCTAGTAACACCTTCGCCACCTAAGTATTCTTACAAATTCGTTTGGTATCATTAAATGATCACACACAGATATAGAAAACATTCACATTCTCATACGCTCTGAATTCACTAAACACGGGAAGTTACATCCCAACGCATGCAAGGAAAGACTTACCATCGAGAGAAAAGAAGAAGGGAGGGGAATTATAGATATACAATCGCTAAATAAAAAACAAATTTACAAACTCAGAAAACTCTTCCACAACAAACAAACTAACCTCCACAAGGCAATAGTGAAGACAGACAAGAATTATACAGTGCTCGACCTGTCTCAAACGAAACACGCAGCAGACGCACACAGCCATATCCAATCACGATTAGAAAAGATGAACAGCTGGTTTGAAAAGACACTTTACGGAAGACACAGATACCACATAAAGCAAGACCACATACATAAAAAGCTTTCATATACGTGGTCACAAGAAGGGCAGCTGTTCCCCGAAACAGAAGGCTTCCTCCTTGCCATCCAGGACAAAGTCATAGCAACCAAAAACTACTGAAAGCACATCATCAAGGATAGAACCACTAAAAACAACAGGTGCAATAGATGTCACTAGCAGAGAGAAATGATCGGTTACATAACGAGTGGATGTAGAATAATGGCCGGAACTGAGTACACCGCGAGATACAATTCAGAAGCGAAGGTCGTTCATCAAGCATTAGCCACAACATACAAACTAACAGAGAACACAGACCCTTACTACCATTATACACCAACATCCATACTTGAAAACGAAGACTACAAGCTCTTCTGGGACATTGACATCCACACAGATAAAACAATCTCCGCAAACAGACCCGTCAGTCTTTCAATCCAAAAAAGATATCTTATTTAATTGACATGGCTGACCCTAACGACGAGAACATCCAAGCGAAATACAGTGAGAAAATCGCCAAATACACCGGCACACACTTGGCAATGGAAGTAAAAAGGCTGTGGAGACAGGAAAGAGTCATCATTGTTTCTCTCGTCATATCAGTAACAGGTCCCACCCCAACATTCACACCGCATTTGGCTCAATTAGGATTTAATACAGACATTCACAAGAACGTCCAGAAATCGGTCGTTTTGAAAACATGTAGCATCGTTAGATCATTTCTTAATACACAATAGTTGTTTTTTTTTTCATTTCCTTTTTTGTTTTTTTTTTTTTCATTTCCAATTTTTGTTTTTTTTTCTGTCTTGGTATAATCCCGTCAGCATAAAATGCAACCACAGGAATACTGTGAGACAGCATAACAATAATAATAATAATAATAAGCTCTTCCGTTGCGGCCCTTAGATGACATAAACAACAAGTGCATTCTCACAAGAAAACGGACAAAGCTACACACCGACAAAAACGCATATGGCAGAAAAGACTTGAGATAAATATATTATTATCTATACTGCGTCGTCATAATTAAACAAAAATAGTATCTGACCTTTGTAAATTAAACAAACACTTTTTAAATTTGGTTTTAAATGTATTTATTTTTAAATGAAGAAATTCAGCTGGTACACAATTGTAATATCAAACTGCGGTATGAGGAAAACTTCTCCGAAAGATGGCACTCTGATGTTGGGGCATGGCTAATTTAGTTCTTTTTCTAGTATTAACCGTACGCACGTCTGAGTGAAGCGCTACTTAACAGAGACAGGAGAGGCGGGGTTGTTACTAATTTTGATCCCGAAATTTCAAAAATGAAGAGTTCTACGGGATTCCATTTTTAGACAAACAATATCACAATATAAATGTGGCACCTGTTCAAATTTCCTTACACTACAAACAAAAAGTATGCATGCGTTTTGAATTTTTAGGATTCGGTACTTGCTTTCTTTATCGAAACAAAATCCGTATATAAAATCACCATAATTAAAATGTGAGAGTACGAGTGATTCATACAGATTTTTACTTATTTTTTTATTGGGAATATGTCTATTACTATAAAGAATCTTAAGTGAAATGTATGCTTTCTAAAAAAGTTTTTTTTAAATGATCTTTACATCTAAGCTGATTTACCAATGGCTTAATTTTAACTCGCTCCCTAAAATCAAAGTGACAATATAGTTGGGTAGTATATCATAGTGACTGCAAACTATCAGATGTATAAATAATAAAGAGTAAGCAGTGTCGTATCTAGGGCCTAACAACAGGGGTGCAATCCACGCCTAAGATATTATATTACTTTTCCCCTACATCGAGTCCCCAATTTTAAAACAGTAGAAAGAATAGCAAAGCATATTATTGGTTTACAAAAGTATCATAACACTAATTTTAGAAAAAAGAAGAAAAAAGCTAAAAAGAATGTTCAGTGAAAAAACGGAGGATGAGGGGGCGTCCTTAACAAACTTAGATAAAGTCAAAATTCAGTTATATAATGCATAGGCGTATCAAAGGGGAGGTTGCTGGGCGGCAGCCCTCCTAAAGGCTAGTATTATTTTTTGCTTATTTATTACCTATATAAGAACAGGATTCGCTAAAAAAAGAGTTCTTAGTCTCGAAAGTGAATTAGCTGCAGTCAAGAAAAAAGTTGGTAAAGAAGACCTGGATAGCAGGGCCAACAATATCATCATAGTTGGTTTGGATGGCGGAGAAAATGTTTTTATTGATGTACAGAAAGTATTTCACAAATTAAGTTTTCAGGGTGAAATCGACAAAGATTACACTGTAAATCCATTACCAAGCCACTCTCAAAGGAAACCAATACTGATTAAATTAAATACCACTGAAATGAAGAAGAATGTCTGGAACTTAGAAAGGAAAAAGCTAAACTGGAAACTATCGACTGCGGTATTCCCGGCGAAAAAAATTCTATCTACATTAATGATGACCTTCCCGCGCATGTTCGTGAGCTTTTCAAGGAAGCTCGCAATTGAGAAAACATGGCTTCCGATATGTTTGGTGCAAATATGGGCGTATTTATGCTAGAAAGGATGAGAGTGAACCGCTGGTTAAAATCTTCAATATAAATCAAGTTGAGGACCTTATTGTTATAAATAAAAACTAATCTATTGTTCTTTTCTTATATAGGTTTTGTATATTGTATAATTCTTACTTACAAAATGGCTAATAATATTAAGATAGGGCTTCTAAATGTACGTTCCCTTGTACCCGCGTTAGATAATATCAAATCAATACTTATGGCTGAGTTGCAGAGTGGATACCAAGTATGTAAGTATTCCTGGATATTTATTTTATAGGGTTGATAGAAATGATAAGCGTAGAGGTGGTGGAATCCGATTTTATATAAAATCTTTCTTTGCTGCAGAATTAATGTTGGAATATTCTTACTCAGCTGAGGCGGTGGAGCAAATGTGTATAAAAGCTAGGATATGTAATGTCACGGTTGCCTTTATTGTGGTACAGACCTCCAAGTCAGAATGCTAGAGCGGCCTTGGATTCGCTAGAGAATGTCATGTCAGCAGTCTTGCCTACTATAGATGAGCTTGTTCTTTTGGGTAATATTAACTTGAACTTATTACAGTCAAATTCGAACTCCGAGTTATTTAATGATTTCCTCGATATATTTTCGCTGAAACAGCTTGTTGAGCAGCCTGCGCGTATAACCGGACAAAACTTCTCGCTCCTTGATGTAATTGCAGCTTCTAACTCTAATTTAGTGGTTGGCGACGTAAAACATTTTGATGTGCATGAGGTGTCCGATCACCAGTTAGTTCATGGCCGATTGAAAGCCAGAGTGCCTAGAGAAGGTATTAAATATAAAACATACAGAAATTTTGATACGTTTAGCCAAGATCAATTTGAAAGTGACTTACGAAGGCTTGCATGGCAGCAAATATTCTATACGGAAGACGTAGATAATAAAGTTGAAATTCTGACTAAAAATATAACCATCCTATTCAATAAGCATGCACTTTACAAGAGACCTCGTATTACTAAGCCAAAGGCAAACTGGTTCACAGGAGACTTGCGTGAAATGAAAATTCAAAGAAATAAGCTATTGTTTAAGTTTAAACGGTCAAAAAGTCATGGTGATTGGGTTGCGTATAAAGAAATAAGAAATTTTTTCACTTCCTCGGTTAGGAATGCAAAGCGCGCTTACTTGGATCACACTAGTCAGTTTGAAAGTTGTCAGCAAACGTGGAGGGCACTAAGAGATCTTAATATTTACTCCAAGAAAAGTTATTCTATTCCTGTTAGTCTATGTGTTTCTAATAACATTAACAAATATTTTCTAGAATCTGATGCTATTAGTCTATTTGAACTTGAACCTATCCTTGAGGAAAACGTGACAAGTGCTATTGCCTCTTTGAGTTCCAATGCAGTTGGTACAGATGGGGTGAGTTCAAAGATGATACGATTGTGTGGCGAATACATTACTCCTTATATAACTAATATATTTAGTTCGTGTATAATGTCCCAACGCTTTTCTAATTCATGGAAAACGGCACTAATTCGTCTCCTGCCGAAAGTGTCATCCTCAGAGCAGTTATCCAACCTTAGACCAATAAGCTTGTTGCCAGTTCTTAGTAGGATTTTTGAAAAACTTCTTTATCTTAATATAGTAAAGTTTATAACTGATAATAATCTTTTCTCAAGGTATCAATCTGGGTTTCGTAAACAACACAGTACGGTGACTGCTCTACTAAACATTGTTGATGATATAATCCAGTCAACTGATGAAGGTAAGGCAACAACACTGGTTTTGCTCGAGTTTAGCAAAGCCTTTGACACCATAGATAATGACTTGATGTGTGTAAAGCTGCATTACTACTGCTTCTCTAGAAAATTTTTTTCGAAATCCACATTGCTGTAAGGGTAAGATATGATTTTCAATACAAAATTCATATATGCTAGGATACGCCTTTTTTGGTAATGGTTTACCGATAGAAATTTTTAATTAATTAAGTTGAAATATATTTGACTTAAACCACTAATATCTTTTTTATCATTTACTGCCTGGCTCTCATTTTGTATTGCGATCATTTCCTTAACTGTTAGTTTATAATAATTTCTATCTTGGGTTAAAATCTCGGTTGCGTTAAAGTAAAATTCATGTTTTGTTATATGTTCATGTTTATGAAGAGCAGTAAATGCATTTTTAGTATATTTATGCCCTTTAATACGGTTTTCTAAGTATTGTGTTGTCATACCTATGTATTTTTTAGGACAATTTAAACATGGAATTGAATAAATTACATTTGATTTCTTTTTTTGTGGGTCTTTAGTTTTTAATGGTGTGTACAGAGAATTTAATAAATTTTGTGCTTTATGACAAACAGTTTTGTTATGTTTTGATAGAATATACTTTAATTTTTCTGAT
>JAUTXW010003698.1:212500-585000 GCA_030620095.1 Kuschelorhynchus macadamiae | reverse complement strand
ACTATTGACAATAAATATTACAAAAATAATAAAATAAGGCTACATACCTCGAAAAATACGTGCTGATTATTCACTTATATTTGAATGATAGGTAGCAAGTTAGTGGTTTGCCAGGCAACTCATGGCACAGTTTTAGGTAAAAAAGTGTTCTTATCGTAGTACGTATATAAATATCTATATATATATATATATATATATATATATATATATATATATATATATATATATATATATATATATATATATATATATATATATATATATATATATATATATATATATATATATATATATATATATATATATATATATATATATATATATATATATATATATATATATATATATATATATATATATATATATATAATTATATATAATAGATTTGGGAGTGACGAAAACTTATCGAAAGTTCTACCATCTCCAATGAACGCGTAACCCCCTAAATATGCAAATTAGGTAAAAGTTCGTTATCAAATTCTCTGCAGAAGAGGTTTTATACATTTTTTACGTAACACCGGTACTATCGCAGTAGGAGACTCTCCGGTTTTCCTAATATGTTACGTCACTAGTTTACTTTAGTCCCTCAGATATAAATACGTCCTGTATTTTATATAAATCTGTAAATCAGTATATATAGTTACTTGTGTGAAGTCAAGCAAACAACAGCGTTCGGTATTAGTGCAGACAATTACGATTTGTGTAGCTTGTGACGATAGGGGACAAAGGAGAGCCTCCTCCTACTCCCTCTATTAGAGAGTATAATGAACTTAAAGCATATACAGAAAATCTTATTATTTCTACTGAAGCCGTGCAGAAACAAACGCAGGAAGAATTGTTGAAAAGAATTCAAGAAAAAGACGCACAGCTAAAAAAAGTTACCAACACCGTGAACAAGCTGGTTATAGAGCTCAAAAGGTATGAGAACAAACATTCGAATTGTAATCCTTCTACACACTCCTTACCTCCCAACTATAGCGATATTTCTGCTGACCATATGAGTGACGATTCTAAATCTGAATGCAAAGAAGAATAAAAAGAGACAAAACCCGTCCGAACCCTCCTCCCAAAACTCCTCTAAAAAGACCTCTTACCCTACTAATACTAATAACAGAGACGATTTTCCTGCGCTAAAGTCTAATACTACAAATAATACCAGGACATATTTTCCGACGGAACCTACGCAATCTCAAGCCTCACAACAAATCCCTCCACCCCTCCCCAACCGAATTCGCTCAAAATTTCACCTATCATACTTAGAGGTAAGTCGAAATACACTAATAGTATAGCCTATTTTAAACTTAATAAAATTAATTTCGGTAATCATGTTTAATCCCCCAACTCCTAATAATTATAGGAACATCACAAGATTTTTGAGGATCAAAAGATCACGTTTCACTCTTTTAACTTCGGTAGCAAAAAAATGTCACGTAGTCTTTAGGAGCGTACTTGAAAAGTGGACAAAAATTACTAAAGACCCTAAAAATTTGAATTTTAATCCATCTCGAGTAATCAGGTGGTACCACAAGGATGGGAGGCCTATCCAAAACGGAGTAACATAAATTCGATCTATATGTTCTTGATGACATGGCCATAAATGTGGAGTCACAAAAAAGCAAGGCAAAAGTAACGCAATGCCATAGATGCCAAATTTATGGACATTCTCAGGCAAAATGTAGCGCAGAACCCAAAAGTTTAAAATGTGCAAAAAATCATCCAACTTATACCTATCAGCTAGATAAAAATAATAAATGTACTTGCGGCAACTGCGTGTGCGAATACCCTGCTAAGAATGCACTTAGCACCCTAAGAATCTAAAACCTATTTCTAGAAACCCTGCCCCCACTTTCCAATAGGGTAAAGGTAACGTAAAATTAAATATAAATAGTAATAAAAGTGCGTTAACTGTAAATAATAATAATGAATAAGTACTATGCCACAAATAATCCAACTTTTCGCCAGTATGAACAATCAACTTCAGATCTTCATGATACAATTCATGCAGTCTCTGCAATCGCAGTTCCAGCACTTCTTACCACAGATGGCCTCTAGCACCAAATGAATTACAATAAATTACATCCCTCCTCCTTGAGAATTGCTTTATGTAACATCACTTCGTTACAGGGCAAAAAACTAGATTGATAAGTTTCTCTAAAAAATATCAGTTGATGTGTTCTTTATCCAGGGAACATGGCTAAGAACAAATAAAGATTCACTTTTCCAAATTATAACGTTTTCAGAACTGACAGAGAAGGAACAGGGTGGCAGAACTCTATTACTAATCAAAAAACATTAATTGCGTATGAAATCCCAAATTCGAACAACGGTATTGCGGGCACATACGCAAAAATTGCCCATAAATATCATGTACTCACTGTGGGTTCGGTCTACTGTAACCCCTTTAAACACAAAAATGTCAACATAAACAATCTCATAAATATGTTTAATTCTAGTAAGGTTATTCTCTTAGGAGGAGACTAAAATTCAGAACACAGAGATTGGGGATGTAACATGACTAATACGAGAATGCTAACCTTGCTTAACTCTCAGGATATCTGCAGATTCAATATTCTTACCGCGGTAGAGCATACTCATATTTGTTTGAGAGGCAGACCTGAGCTCCTTGATTTTTCTCCTTCAAAAAACACTAAAGAGATAACACTACTCGCAGTGTTACACAAACTTTCGTCAGACCATTGCCCGATATTAATCGATTATAGAGACACACTTAATTCTCACAATGACTGTCACATTAAAAAAATATAAAATTGAAAAGTTTATCAGGAAAAATCAAGGAGGTCACGTTTCTCCATGACATCTCCTCTCTTCTTGAGCTTGATCGAGCTGTAGCAGACCTCACATCTAAAATTACAACCGCTATTAACTTATCCACCATATTCAAATCCGAAAAAATAACGAAATATGGCCCTATCCCCCCTGATATCAGGGAAAAAATAAGAGACAAGAATAGACTCAAAAATCTAGCATATCATACAAGAGATCCTCAGATTAAAAAAATTGCAAAACAAGCCACTAATCAAGTTAAAATTCTCTTTAAAGACCTTTAAGCCATTTGGTTTCGCGATTTTAAACTCGTACCACAACCTTACCAGTATATTTCTATATCAGACTTAATGCTTGCATAAAAATTCAAATTAATTTAATAACTAGTATTTTCAGATTTTTTAAATATTTTATTAGACCGCCATTTTGATTTATTATCTTTGATTCATATCAAAATGTTACAAGTTCATTCCTGTGAGATAACACTTGATTTTTCTGCGAAATTTGAGATAAATCGGATAACTAGTTTTTTTAGTAATACATTTTTGACATTGTTCCGCCATGATCTCTACCAAAATATTAGCAGGTCATCCATATATGACCCTTAATTTTTGCCTAAAATTTGGTAAGTAGTTTTTAAACTATGCCGTGAACTGACAGACAGGCCGACAAACGAACCAACTGAATTGATAAAATTATTTTTGAGCATCAAGGGACGCTAAAACGTGAAGATATGTAAAACCAGGGAGAGTGTTTTTTTGCCAATTACTAACATTTTATTTGGCGTCCATTTTGTTCGGCCATATTGAATTAGTACCATAATTTTATTAGTTGACTCCTATACCACAATTAATTATAGCACACAATTTGAAATCAATCCATTAAGCAGTAAACAACTAGAAATTTATCTGAAATTAGCTTTTAGACTAGAAAGAACCATATTTACAATTTTGGATAACATCACTAATGCACAGGCAGAAAAAATCCATCAGGAAATTACAATTAAGCAACAAAAGAAGTTTGAAACTCTCCTGAAAAAATCCAGTGAAACCTCCGCAGAATACAGTTATTAACTTGTCATCGAAGTCGTTAACCGAAGCAGAACATTCCGTCCTTTCCAAAGGACAAAATTTTGGAATAGCACCGAGTAGCATTCAAGTAGAAGACATAATATCCTCTATTGAAGCAGAAATCAGAAGATTACCAGTGGAACAAACCGATGAAGTCAGATAAAAGACCACCGAACTCGAATCTCTCCGCAGCCGAAAAAACAGCAATGAAGACCTCAAATGAAGACGCAAACATTCTGCTACTTCTAACAGAGAAAGGCAAAGCCTCGCTGGTCATGGACAGAACGGAATACGTGGGAACGTTGACTCAACTTTTGGACAACAACACCTACAAGGTTATGCAGGCAGACGCTACAAGTAGAATAGAAAGACGCATCACCAATCTGATCAACGCATCCAATCTACCACTAGCGGAGAAGAAATCATTAAAACCAAGCAACTTCAAGATTGCAAGGTTCTTCGACCGATCTTCGGTGCAATAGACTCGCCCACCTAGGAACTAGGTAAACATCTTTCATATTTTCTTAATCAATTTACTGGAAAACTGAATTTCTTTTATCAAAACTCTGCACATTTCGTGGAAAAACTTAAGATATTCCAGTTGGATCCCGAAGATATTATGGTCAGTTTCGATGTAGAATCACTATACATGAATGTTGCTGTCAACGACTCAATTTCCATTATATCAGACATATTTGATCATAATAATCTTGATAAGAACTTAATAGACCTAGTGGAAGCTTGCCTTACATCTACTTATTTCATATTTTAAGGAACTTTTTACGAACAAACTTGAGGAGTAGCTATGGGATCTCCTCTATCACCTGCGGTAGCGAATATCTTTATGAAAGCCTTTCAGGAAATTGCTCTAACGTCCGCTCAACTAAAACCAAAACACTTGTTCAGCTATGTAGATGATACTTTTGTTGTTTGGCCTCATGAACAGGATAATCTCCTGATATTTCTTAATCACCTTAATCAACAACATCCTAATATCAAGCTCACAATAGAAATTGGATCTAATGGAACGATTCCTTTTCTAGATGTACTTGTATGTTCAAAGGAAAATGGTACATATAACATATACATATACCCACTGTGTATAAAAACCGACGCATCAAATAGGTACTTAAATGCAAATACCCATCACCATCCATCAGGAAAGAAATCGATTATTAACTCATTACTATTCAGAGCTATTTCGATTTTTGATAAGGATTCTCTAACATCAGAAACATCGAAACTGACTGATGAAGTTCTCAGAGGGAATGGCTATTGCACTGAAGATATTATGCGTTCAATTAAAATATATATACCTTTAGGTATTATTGTACTACATGCGTGGCATTACAGACAAAATAGGATGATTATTTCGGCGGTCCAACATACGTACAATCTTCAGTACACTCAAGAAGATTGGACAATGCTTGTGATCCCAGAAAGATATTTTATCTTTCCAAACAGGAGTATATAAATTTTCTTGCTCCTGTGGAGAAGTGTATGTAAGAGAAACAAGACGCTCAATATCAACTAGACTTAAGGAACATGAACGATGTATTAAAAAGAAACAAGTTGTTCAATTTGCCGTAGCGGAACACCAGCATACTACTGGCCATATTATAAATGTAAAGGAAACTAGGGTTCTAGCAACGGTTCCAGGATTATATAAACGAAAAATTAGAGAATCTATTGAAATTTAAACATACAAAAAATTGCAATAGAGATACACGTGGAAACCGATCTTAACACAAGGTCACGATTCGGCGAGCAGTGGCGGCTCGTGGATTTAAGAAAGGGTGAAGCGCAGGGTAGCTAGGTGCACAGCGACACAGGTAAAAAAAACTGGCTATTTTTTTAACCTTTTTATGATGTTAATTATCCATAGCTTTGGAATGTTTTTTTAATACTTAAGGGAAATAATATGAATTTATAAGATTTTAAATATATTTTTTTGTTCTTAAAAACAGTTATGTACCTATATCTTAAAGCTAATTTCGATTCGATTCGATGGATGCAAAACTGCTTCCGCCTCCGATGATCCGATCGCACTAATTTACATTTATTTCATATCAAGCGAACAAGCGCCTGCAGCAGCAGTTTTATGCTTCCGTCTTTATTTGGCTTACAGATATTCACCATTTCGTTGCCATAGCAACTGCCGTAAACAAATCTAAGCGCGAAAGCCGGCGTGCGGGTGGAGTCTGATGCGGAATTTCTCACTGCTGATTGGGATTCCTCAACGGGTCGCTCTTATGAAAAGGTGTTCAGCGCCCTACGTTTTTATAGAAAATAGTGTATAATTAAGTAAATAATGTGAATTTATATAAAACATACTACATTTTCATAATAAAAGTGTAGATTATAAAATGCTTAATCATTTAAAAATATTTTTATTTTTAAGTAAATTGATTGGAAAATGTTGTCTGTCGGCAAGCACAAGTTGGGTATAAAAGCTTCGCCTAAATTTCTTCAAGCTCAGTTCGCTTTTTGCATCGATACAGTACGGATTGATTCGGTTCACCCGGCTCCGTACAGTAAAGTGTGTGAAAGTGGATATTTTCCGTTACTGGAAATATTATCAGCGAGGTTTTAGTGCTGTGTAAGTCGGAGAAAATCCTCCGTCTTAAGGAGGAGAATATTCTCCTCAGCGAAAACCTTAAGACCCTTAGAGAGGAGAATAGAAGCCTTACAGGTAGGCTCAATAGACTCGAACACATTCTTATTACACAACAAAAGCCGAAACCAAAACTAAGAGGAAAAGAGTTAAATCCCCCCCACTGAAACCAGTGAAAATGTGAAAACCAGTGAAAATAGTGAAACAACCAGTGAGTCTATGGAGACATCTGAAATCAAAAATGTAATCCCCCAGGAGATGCCTACCCTAAAGATCCCCCTGGTAGTGATTGAAGATAACGGGACCTGAACAGAGGTCCGTCGAAACATAAACATAAAGGAGCAAACATCAGCTTCAATAAAGCAAAGGCCTCCGGCTCGAGGCTTCAAATTTTTCCAAAGACGGCCAGCGACCATAGGACCCTGACCCACCATCTTAAAGAACCTAACGGCCCATACTATACCTACCAACTCCCGGAGGAAAAAACGACTCACGCAGTAATCCGCGGATTACATATGAACACCCCTGTGGCAGAGATAGCTCAGGAACTCCAGGAATTGGGTATTCCTGACGCAAGTGTCATCAGAACGACGTCGAGGGTCACCAAGAAACCCATGCCGTTGTTCCTCTTGAAAACCACGAATAACAAAATAATGGAGTTAGCTGTAAAACAGTGCTTCAAGTGTCAGCGATAATGAGTCTAATATCTCCGAAATACACGGCAGAGCCATTTTTTCATCCCTTAATACTCGATTTACAAGACGGTAGTCTATGACAGCACGCCAACGCGTTGTCCCTGTTTTATCAGGTTTTTTAGGTACTATTAAAAGAGGCGAAGACCATTCGCATCTTGCTTCCTCAATTATGTCTTCGTCTAGCATTTTATGAACTTGTTTTTGAATTTCCGCTTTTTGGGAAGAAGGTAACCTGCAAGGTTTTACATACACAGGTGTTGCATTTTCTTTTAAATGCAATTTTTGTGTATATAAATTGGTAACGGTAAGAGGATCTCCTTCTAAGTGAAAGACATTCGCGTACTTCGCACATATTTTTTCAATAGACAGTTTTTCCTCTTTATTAAGCGAATTTGTATCAATCAAATCTAACACTCTATCCACTCGTTCTACTGATAAATTATCATTTTTACCAAAATTATACAGGGTGAAATGAGATATAGGTTCTAACTTAGGTCTGAAGTTTTTAATTTGTATGTCTCGATCATTATCATTCATGAATCTCACTGGCACTCTCGCATTTATGGACTTAACAATGATACATGCAATGCATACTCCTTCGCATACTTCCTCTGGTAATATAACACAGTAACTTAGTATCAGTAGAGCAGTATTTTATAATTTCAGTTCTGGCTGGTATTGAAATAAAATTATCAAATTTTGACAACATAGATATTAATATTCTGTTGTTATTAACCCATAGTGAGAATTTAAACGTTTCATAATTTATGCTTGCGTTATATTTGCTAAAAAAATCAGGACCTAAAACACCCTGTATATCTGAATTAAATTTATTTAATATAAGAAACTCGTGTTCAATTTCATGATTATCTAGCTTAAAATTTATAACTGCTGATACAGTTGAGAAAACTGATCCGCCTATACCTATTATTTTAATCTTCTTTGAGGTATCAATAATTTCATTTTTTGAAATATTTTCTAAAAACATTACACTAGTACTAGCTCCAGTATCTAACAAAAACATCATATCTTTCATTCCATACTTAACTTGCACAAAATTCATTCCATTTAAATTCAAAATACATTCATTCAGCAATTCGTTGTTATTATTATCACTCTCATTAGGGACGAAAAAACCTTTGTCCTTGGTCTATTTCATTCGAGTTAAAATTTTGATTATCAGTCATATTCATGTAAACACGGTGTTGTGATCGTATATAGCTATTTTGTCGACCTCGAAATGTAGGACGGTATGGTCTCGACCGACCTTGGTCTCGAAAGTTTCGCTGACTATTGTCTATACTATGAGTGTCATATATTCTATTACTGTAATTATTATTAGTATATCTACTTCTACCTGAAAATCGCGTTCTATTGCCGCGGTTTCCAAACCTAGCAAATTTTTGTGAACGTATGTGAAAAGCGTTATGTACTGGATGGGAAAAATTAATTTTTCCTCGTCCTTGGCCCCTGAAATGGCATCTTTTAAAGTGGAATAGTCTCTAGCTTTAATTACTGTTCGTAGTTCGTTATTTTTTAACCCGTTTGAGAATGCATGGATCGCGAGCTTTTCATTTACATTCCGCAAAATCGGTAAACTATCATCGTTACCGTCGGCCTGTGCTAACGTTAAGTTAAGAAAGAGTTCTTCTATATTCTTTGCGTAGTCATCGATTGATTTTCCCTCTTGCTTAACCAAATGTAGCTCAGTTGCCAGCACCGCAGCAGATTTTCTTGACAGTAATTGTTTTTTCATATCAGCAATTAAATTATTTAAGTTATTATAAGTTTTATCTAAACGCATCTTCGCACTTTGAGATAACCGAGTCTTTACGACAAATGTTATTAAAAGTTTTTTACCGTCGTCGTCTAACAATTCGCTATAAAGCTCGATTGCGTCAATAAGTTGCTCTGTAGCATCCTGTGTGCCGTCCATGATAGACAACAAGGACGCTGCAGTTCTCAAATCGAATTTTTCCGGCATTGTGCGATTACTTGAATCACTATAATTATTACTAAGTATTTTTTCCTGCGTTGTTGACGGTTCTAATATAGTACGTATTCTTTCTAATAATATTTGTCGAGAATTTAGAAGATATTTGTCTATTTCTTTAACATACGCTCTAACTCTCTGGATTTCGTCAGAGTCTCTCTCTACCTTAGAATATTCTGTTTTTATTTGTCCAAACTTATTTTCTAAATTTCCGAAATCTAATAATAAATTATTTACTCTCTCTAAATTAGATCGCCGTTCTAGAGGTTCCTTTGAAATATTCGCATTAACTTTTTGTACTGATGCGTATAATTCCTTAAAACTGTTAACTCCTATACTACTCATCTATAAATATCTAACATATAATTTAAATTTTTATAAGAGAAAGAAAAAATATTACATAAAATATATAAAATTAATAATTATTATTGCTAATCAAACCTCAAATATATTTTCTTTTTTTTTTGGGGGGGGGGGGGTGTGACTTGATCCTGTCCTTTAGCCTTCCAGACACTATCCAACGTCGCGAACTAGCGGCACTTTTTGCCTACTACTAGTCCGTTCCCTCGATGCTAGCCACCGGGTGGACTGACCAGTTGAAGTTCCCTGTTGGGACCGATTTTAAAAATCGATCCAAATTTATCGTCTGGTTGGAATTCTTCTTTATGCAAGTTCTTGACTTCTTTCAATCTCTCACCGTATCGTCCTTCTCATGTTTCTCTTGAAACTAGGTCGAAATATAGCGATTGCCAACAAAATGATCGCTCCAAACAGTAAAGCCAGCACTTCAAACAAAGACACGCCCTTACTGAAGTCCGAACAATCTCTTCCTTTGAGTGTTTCGAACCCATAATACTTTCTTTGTAGGCACTAAATTACACAAAATTACCACTAGACATTTTCGGCGTCGGCGTCTCAGAAGATCGCGGCTGGCAGGGTCGCCATGTAATGTACTCGGGAGTCACCCCGAAATTAGCCGTGATTAACAACACGATATATCTTGGTGAACTACTACTTTATTCCAAACTAAGTTTACAAGAAATGTAGATTGTTACTGGGCAGTATTGTATAATAATTAATTAACCTAAATACTAATTAAACAATACCCAACGAAAGCTGTGCTGGACATTCGTAATAGTTAAACATTGCTTAATAATAAAACCAGCATAACAATTATTGAGTCAATCTCCTTATGACCCTATTACTATGTCCTGTACACGTCTTTTGGTGTAGAGGTTCGAATATACGTAAACAGAATTTTTTCAGATCGGTGGATAGGTCGACTGGGTTCCATTGAATGGCCACAAAGGTGTATGGACCTTACACCATTGGATTTTTTTATATGGAGATATTTGAAGGAGAGAGTGTTTAAAAATAGACCAAACAGCGTTGAAGACCTACAAGATATAATAAGCACGGAAGTTACTAATTTACCAGCCGAAAGTATTTGAAGTGAGGTTGATAGTATTTACCACAATCTCGGTGCATGTCAAATAGATGGTGAAGATCACTTTCAGCATTTGTTACATTAGCCGAATTAGGTGAGTGCTAAAGATCCACCACACCATTTTTTAATTAACAAACTTATATGGGCTCGTTTTACTACAACGAAATGAGCAGACCCTTAATTTGTTGCTAGTATCAGATTCAGATCTTCTCAAAGAGCGCCCACATGACCTACGTTGCCATTTGAAAAAAAAAGTTATGGTGCCTACAAATTAAGTAGTTGTAGGGAGGGGGCTGAAAATATTACAAAAAGACGACCAACCATTTAAGCCACTTCATGTATTCCAGAGTTTTTGTGAAAAATTACGCATACAGAAGATATAAATTTTGTTCCTTTCTTTTTAACAACCCTCTGTAGATATTTTTCTTACACCATAAAACGCTTTAGCGAACTCTGGCTGGTACGAATAGAATTTTTGATGGCGACAAAGTATGGCATTTAAAAAACACATTAAAAATAGTACACCACCGTTTTTTTATATTTTATGAAAGATACTCGAAAAAACTGAGAGGTTCTCAAAATTTTCATAATTTCTACGACAATATAAAACAGTCTTTAAATAGTGAGGCAAAATAATGATTCCCAGCAATCTATAATATACCTATTAATAATCGTTTCTATAAACCTAATACGTTTAAAACAGGTAAGTATAAGGTAAGTGTACCTATCACCGACCTAGTACTTATTACCGACCATCACATATTTTTCACTTTAAAACAGACAGGTGTTGCCAGTTTGGACATTCAAATGCAAAATTCTAATATTTGAACTTCCCGCCGCGAAAATTTAGGAGTTTGTGACAACCCACCGAAAAATACGTTAATTACGTCAGTCTTTAGCCATACATCGTGAAAGCACCCACGATTTCTTAACAAGTGCTCCTAATTTGTGTACAAGTTTATTTAAGGTGAATCTATAAATTAATATAAATATTAAACTATATTTATTAATTAGTACGTTAAATATAATAATTTAATTTACTTTTTATACTAAAATCTTAATAAAAAATGATTGGTCAGTGATAGGGGCAGTCATGAAATACAATGTGTTTTTTACCGACCAGTCGGTCGGAATCAGGTGAGCGCACTATTTTTTTTTTATTTTTTTCTTTATTAAAGGAATATTAAAGGACAAGAACTATTTTTTTCGTATAAATAATAACTCTTAGAATTTATAGAGCTATTACCGACTACTTAAATATTTTTATATGCCTTCATTATGAGTTTATAAGAACAGTAGAGTTTTTAGTTTAATCGTCGAATGTTATATTTGTGTCCGATATAAATTTCCAAATATTAAGATTATTTTGGCGCCAATACTTATAATAAAAACGTTTTCTAACATAAATTATGCCATATTACCCCAATACGATAAAAATATTTGCCTAACTCAAAATTTTATTTAAATCTATAAAAAGAAGGTCGGTAAGGACCTAAATTCTTATCGGTTTCCTATAACCGACCAACGGTCGGTAAAACGTACGCTCATGATTTTGACTGTCTATTATCGACCGGTCGGTCGAAATTTGGCACAAAACTTTTGGCAATGTATAGCTCTCTTAAAAATTAATGAGGATTTTGGACTTGCGGATTATTCCCGTTTGAACCAAGTCATATTAATAATTCTTAAGTACTTCTTCCAGCAGCAACAAACAATTGCTAAAACAGAATTCAACTCATTGTACATCAGATTCATCCATTGCTTTACCACAAATCGAACAACAGTCGGATCAAAGGAAACTTAAATAATTTCAAAACAGCGGTTCGATTTAGAGTGGTCCAATAGAGGACAAGAGTTTATTCTATTTTTGCAAAATAGTAATGAAAAAAGGCACATCAGCTACTGTTCCAAATGATAATGTTATTGCTGCGCACGACACTACGCTAACCAATAATTTACCACTTCTAGATGTCGATTCCTTAGATCTAGGCTTGATTTATTCCGAAATCTCGTGGATGGACATGGAAAACAAAGAGTTGATCGATGATCCTGATCTAACGGCATCTTAGCAAAAATTAAGATTCTGTGTATCAAATCCGTTGGACATCCGGACGCTAAAGTATGGAATCATAATCCCGCTGAATCAAATAATATTTTATAAAAACATAATATTTTTGTTTACTTATATAACATTTACTTTTTAGCTCTAAGACCCCGTAAAAAAGCGATAGTTATGTCCATATCCCCTCTAATGCCCCAGCTACCGTTTCTCCAAACTTTGCCAAGAAAGATTTGTCTCTGAATCCAAAGAATTATCCAGGCAATACTGTTAGCGATCACCAATGTACTCTTAATGGTAAGTACTTCTTATAATTAGTAAGTGTTATGTGTCAATAATGTCCAAAAATATATGAAAACAATTGTTTTCATTTATTTATTAGCCTTTATTTTTAGATGCAAAGTTCATCTACAATAAAATTCTTGATGCCTGTAAGCCAACCATGAAGGACAAAAGCATTCAAGTGCCTAATGCCTAAGAAGTATCTATATCAAATACTATAGAAGAAACCAATTTAAAAACTCCAGAAGCTTTTGTACCTTCCAACACAATTCAGGACTTATCTCTAAGCCCCTTTGACAACTTTAATGATTTCGAAAAAAATAACACCTACAGCTGCTACATCGGAAGAATATATAGAATACCAGAAAAAGATAGACGCGGAGAAAAAAAGAAAGAAAGAGTGAGAAAAGCTGACAATTCTAAACCAAATATGACGATAAATAATAATGGCACAAATAATAAGACAAATGAGACTTATAATGTGACTGATAGCGAGGTAAAGCATGTCATTGTAATATATGAAGAAGAATATTTTCCTGGTTTGATCCTTGATTCAAGTTCGAATGGTATAGTTATAAAGACAATGGCAAGGAGTGGTGTGAATTGGAAGTGGCCCAAGCAGGATAATATACTAACATAGAGTTTAAATGAAATTTTACGCAAAATAAATCTACCAAAATTAATTAACCGCCGAGGCATTTATTGTATACCTGAAATTGAAGAGCTTAGGAATGGTTAAGAAAGCAGTTTGTTGCCAAAGGAAGATAGTTATGAGCGTCTATGTTTTTTACTTAGATTCGACTTTGAAATATTAAAAATTCTTTTTTTGTGTTTTTTTTCTTTATAAAGTCATTTATTATAATATCTTGTATTATATTAACACAAACTACAAAAATTAAATAAAAACAACTAAAAAATCAAGGTAAGTATCAGTGATATTCTGCATAAAAAATGGCAGTCGGTAATAGCAGCCAAAATAGTCGATAATAATAAGAACATCACACAGGAACGGTCGGTAAAATGTACATATCAGAAGTTTCAGATAAAAAAAAATTTTTTTTAAAGAGCAATTTTTCCGTTATTTTCTCTCTCTATTTTTTAAAAACATTTTAAACTTCAAAGTAAAAATATTACAAAATTCAGTTTTTACTTACAAACCTTAATATTAACCTTTTTCTGAGGAAAAAGCTTAGGTGGTCGGTAAAAGGTACATTTACCTTCCGGCTGGACTACTTCATACTGGATTTTTACCAAAATGTTATTATTCATCAGGTTTATCCATATACGCCTTGATATAGTTAATATAGTAATTAGTTTTTAGCTATACTGCAAACCGAATGATAGAAAATCATGATTTTCGGTATTTAGACACCCTGGAACGTGAAGTTTAGAGAGCAATTTTTTTCACGATTACAATAGTTCCATCTCAAGGAGTAAAAATAAAAGGACCCCTTATTTTAAAAGCATTTTATTTAGATAGTTTGTTGTTTTTTAAATAATTTCAACACACTACGCTTCAACAATATATTTTATAATTTCTATTAGTAACTCTTACTACGAATGGACCATTTTCGGAACGGCTGCTATAAATACGTCATAAAAATTTTTAGGAATAACTTTCCACAGTACTAATCTTCTCTACAGATATTCGTTTTTTTTTCTCACCACATATTTGCATTGGTCCAAAAATTGTTTAACATACAAAGTTAAATAATTAATAACACAACAGTTTTAAAATATACACAAGACTGGTTTTCGTTAACTATTTTTTAACAGCAGTTCGGAGTCTACAAGCATTTACAGAAATTACATCCAATAAAAAGCTGCTCAACTACATTAAGCTTAGTATATTGTATCCTATAAATATTTCAAATTGATAGTGAATAACTGTACGACAGTCAAGACATGGTTAATTTAAAAAGTTGGTCAAAAAAGCATTCAGACACTGTTTTTGAAATAAGCAGATACTTTTAGTTTTTGCTTCAAAACTGTGCCTATTGCTATTTAAAAAGTAAAAACGACTTAATATAAAACATATAAACTAAACACAACGTTTGGCAACCATTTGTTATTCTTCTGTAATATTACGAATATTTTTAGACAATATTTTTTTAAATTAGCTTTTATTATAGCCCTTAATCTATTTGGCAGTCTCAAAATTAGTTTTCTTGTAACTTCGGTTGGAATATTTTCCCATTGTTCCAGATAGGATTGCCAACCTTCCTCCAGCCGGGAGGATAGTCCTCCTTTGGGCTAATATGTCCTCCGTTCTCCACAGCTACTCTGGAGATCAAAATTAAAAGTTTTTTTTGGAATACTATTTTCTTAAAACAACCAAAACAAAACTATTTTATATTGATACTCTTAAATAGGGCTTTACCTATTTTTCTAAGTCCAGGGAAGGAATGAAAGTTATTTTTTAACCCTGGCATCAGGAAAATTGAGAAGCAGGCCAGTTTTAATAGCTCTTTCGAACTAGTCAGAGTTTATATTCTTAGGCCATAAATAAGTTAAAAAAAATATAGAAAAAAAGGTGTTAGGATTATTTTTTTTGCCAAAATATACTAAATAGAGCGAAAAACGAGGGTCAGGATATTATGTAAAATATGCTTCTGATAATTGTTTCCCTGAATACGATAGTCTCTGAGATAAATCGAGTGGAATCTATATTTAAATTTCTCCCACTGACAAATTAAAAATATGAAAGTTGATTTCTTCTCTCCACGTACACAAAAAAACGATGATCAGCATAATGAATAACAAAATCGTGAATTCGTTTTTGATTTCAAATATAAAATAATCCCAGAGAAAGATGGGAGCTAGTTAATAAAAAAAGGCCTATTTTGACAGTGTGAGGAATATTTAAATTTCTCAAAATTAGAACCCTAAGAAAGAATGAAAAAACCTTTTAAAATGAAAAAGTACACATTATAAGCTTTCCAGGGCCAGTAAATGTGAATCGATATAATTTTTGTTGATTTAATGAAAACTCTTCATCATAACATTTATGGAAAATCTGGGAAAGTATAAAAAGCAAGTAATGATTGACCACCTAAACAAAGCTAATGCAATAGTATTGTTTCAGGTCCTTTAATCACAATAATACCTGACATACCTAGTGAATAAACAATTAATATAAATAATTAAACAAAGATTTCCAAAATCGGCAAAATCGTAAAGATATTAGGTAAAAAAATTTAAATTCGTTTTTAGTATTTTAAAAAGTTTACAGATAAAAAAAAAATATTACATATACTTTTGGGATTCCCTCTTTTAAATTCATTTTTTAAACATCTAAAAATATTCATTTTCTGGCATTGAGTCACTGGCACTTTGGTACATTTTCGTTGATCGGAATTGAGCTGACAACCTGAAATTTGTACTGGTGATGCAAAAAATAAAATTTTTAAGATAACAATTTTGTCAATGTAAAACCGTGTTTTTGCTTTTCTGATACTATTATTATTTTTTTTACATTTATAAAAATAGCATACTTGAAATTGTGTAAAAAGGTTTGAAATGGAAAATCAGCGGCGGAGAATACTTTTCAATTTTTTTTTATTTGTACCAAAATGTTACTATTTCATCCCCATGAAGTCAATTGGGTATGTAGTTTTTACCTACGCCGCGAACAGAGAGACAGACAGACCGACAGAATTAAGAAAACATGTTTTTAGGCATCTAAAAAGTGAAAATCTGAAAAATCTTATAGGGTTATTTTTCTCGTTTACAGTCGATGGAAGTAAAATGGTTAATGTACCAGATATGGCAATATTTTGAATGCGAAACTATATTATATGATCTGATTTCTTGAATTTCTTGAAAGCCGAAGGGTCCAGATAGAAAATGAAATATGAATGATACTAGGTATCTACATAAAAGTGCGAACTTTTTATTAAAACTTGACATTAAAATGTCCCTTAAAATGTCCAAATATCCAAGCTGAACCATAATAGATGATACATTTCCTTCTCTGCCAAACGACATACACCCCCAAAATAAGACACTGCCTCTTCTATTTTTCACTGTAGGCCAAAAATTCTCTATCTGCATTGCTGTATCTTTCTTCCTCCACACCTTGGCTTGACCATTGGATATAAAAAGACTATTTTTAGGGCCGTCGTTAAAACATACAGCTTTCCAAAACTCTACAGCCCTAGAAGCATACTTTCAGCAAATTCTAGACGAATCTTACGGTTATTTTCGGAAATTAGTGGTTTTTTTCGTGCGACGTCAGTTGTAACCTGCTTTGTTCAAGGAATTTCTAATTGTCTGTAGATAGATATTATTTGACAAATCAACTTTTAGTTTTCTGGCGAATTTTGAGGCACTTAACTCTAGATCTTTTATATTTTTTTAGGATTTTTCGCGAGCAGGCAGTTTGTGAGGGCACCGCCGCGGCGCCATGACTACGATCGTATTTTAAAGGACAAGTTGTTGAACAATATATTGGTTGGTAGAATGTGGCTTCCCAACAATTTCACTTATCTTCCTATAGGTTTTTTTTATAAATCTATTATGATTTTTTTAATAGAATATGGAATTTATTTTTTTTATTTTTTCTAAAAATCACTTTAAACTTTTTCATCAACGGTTAAATGACAAAATTTCAAAAACGCAAAGCAAATAACAGTTTTTGTTTTGCGTTATATCACAAATAACAGAAAATAGCAGAGAGATGTTTTGTATCAGTTGGGATTGTCCTAAATATATTGAGACTTTTTGGACCTAATTTTATGCAATTATTTTTTTTACATAAACTAATTAAAAAAAAATAGTCGCTGATGGATGTCGCATGAGAAATATTTTTCTTTTAACAAGTCTTAATGCTATGCAAAAAAAGATCGGTTTGCAGCATAGAAATAAAAAGAATCCAGTTGGTATAAAAATATAATAATTGTATGGAGGCTTTCTGGCGTAATGTATCTGTCTGTTAATTAAATAAAGAAAAATAACAATGTAAAAATGAGAAGTGGTAAACAATATGCAATGGGGTATCGGAAACCGCAAGAGATACAAGTAAGTTTGAATGGGGAATGTTTTAGACAATTATGTTTGTAAATGAATGCCGTTTTGCTCACGATTCTATCTTTTTTAGTTTTTGAGATATTTCGAAAAAACCAAAAAACTGCATTTTCGAAAACCTTTCATAATTTCTTTATTTTTAAAATATTTCTAATCCGTAAAAACATTATTTAGGCCACTTTTTACGTAGAATACGCCTGTTTAGTCAGATTTTGTTTGCAAAGTTTCGGTTTTTTAGAACCATCATCAACTAGGAATATTTTTGTGGCCAGTATATTCGATTTTAACAGTTTCTAAAAGAGTATTTTTTTAGCTCTTCAGCGATGTATCACACTTTATAACTAAATTATTATTAAGATGTAAAAAGTGCGAGTTGAAAATTAATAAACATGTTTAATTATCCAAATATGAAATTAAAAAGTTATAGGGTTAGATGGCAATATTTTTTAATTCAACATTAAATTTTATAGAAAATCAGTAAGAAATACTCAATAGCATCCATACTACGTGCACATGTTCAATGTTCAAATAACCATCCGTAAATAACACTAATTTAACACATTGGGTCAAGTAGGCTTTGCGTTTGAAATAGTTGAATTTTTATAATCTGTCATCTGTCTTTGAAGTTTTATTCAGGTTTTGTCAATATTTTAATAAGCTTTATAATAGCGTTAAACTTTTCTAATGAGGAAATGTTCGATATGTTAGTGTGTTATATTAAAAACGAAAAAAATGAATAGGGCTATGGATGTATATTTTGACATGTGCCCCGAAAGACGACAGCTCGGCAAAACTTATTTTCAAGCACTGGTTCTAAACTTGCTTAAGTTTGGCATCTTTAATAAGACTCGCACGAGGAATTATGAAAAACACGACGAGGAACGCAATAGGCAACCAGAAGAAGCGAAATGGAATGAATAATACGCAATACCATCCTTACAAGCCAATTGCAGAAGGACTTCAAGCAGGTGATTTCGAAAGAATTTTTTTTTTCAATTGGTATATCGATAGGTGTCGAGAAGATCCCGCTTTTTTGTATAAAGTCCTTCGATTAGATGAGGCTCATTTTACCAACTGCGGAGTTTCACCATTATTGGGTCATTGAAAATTCGCAATTACGCGAGCCACGCAGATTGCAAGTGCGATTTGGTTTTAATGTGTGGTGCGGGTTAATTGGTAACTTTAATCTGGAAACTCTCCCCGAAATAATTTTAATAAATAACATTAGTATTAACCCAATTAAATTGTTTATAATAATTCAGTATTTTTCATTACTTTTTAGCAAATCGTCTCATTGGGCCTTTTCTTTATCATCAGACACTGTCAGGTCCAGGATACCTTGCCATGTTGCAGAACCAAATGGTTCCTGCCATTCGAGAAGTTTTCCCAAATGATCAAGTTAACAAAGTATGGTTTCAACAAGACGGTTACCCCGCACATAACACCAACGGTGGCGGCTCGCCAGGGGACGCGCACATAACACTTAAAAATAAAAATATTTTTAAAATATAAAGCAACGGTGTTTTATATAAATTCACATTATTTACTTAATTATACCATTATTTTCTATCAAAACTAGCGGCTCGCCAGGGGTTGACGCGGTATCTATTGCTATGAAGCGGCGCTTCACCTACATTTTCCAATCAATTTACTTAAAAATAAAAATATTTTTAAAATATAAAGCATTTTATAATCTATATTTTTATTATAAAAATGCAGTATGTTTTATATAAATTCACATTATTTACTTAATTATACCATTATTTTCTAAACTAAAAGGAAATGTAATTTAAATCCGACCTCAAAAAAATGTGTTATGTATAGGCAATTTAAATTACATTTCGTTTAAAAATGGGTTCAAAAGGGTTCACACGCTTCAGAAATACAAAGACATAAGTATGATTTACCATTTCAAATTTTGCAGTTACGTAGACAAAGGATCAATGCAAGGCGATAAAGAGCCATTTTGTGGAAAAAAAATTATATGCGACGGCATTTGCGTCAAAAAGTGGTCAAAAAATGGTCGAAAATGGACAAGTCTACTTCTATTTCAAGGAAATATGTATAGTTGGGCGCTAAATATTTTTTATGAACAAATCCAATCTAGAATTATAAAATAGAAGTAGATTTGTCCATTTTCGACCATTTTCGACCACTAATTCTAGATTTGATTTTTTCATAAAAATTCGCATTTAGCACCCGACTATACATATTTCCCTATTAAAATCACATTGAAGCTAATACATATCTCTTATAGTTTTAACATAATATTGCAGCGGCGGAAGGCTTGCAAATGATCCATAATATTGCGTGCAGTTCCCCCTTAAGAAGAAATGCATCCAATGCATTGAACAAAATGGTCAACATTTTTTATCACAATATTATGTAATTAATGTCATTGAGTAAGTAAATAGTTCTTCTTGTAGAGTTTGTATTTAGTTACTTTTAAGACGTCATAGATGGTTGACTTCAGATCTGAAGTTCCGTTTCGCTTCCTCTTGTAGATGAAATCTAATTTTTATTTGAAATACCTATATAACTTTATTGTCAAGTGTGATACATCGCTGAAAAGCTAACAAAATACCATTTAATGTTGAATTAAAAAATATTGCTATTTAACCTTATTAGTTTTTTTAATTTCTTATTTGGAAAATGCAAAAAAGTCTATTAATTTTGAATGCGTACTTTTTAAATCTTAATAATAACTTAGTTACAAAGTGGGATACAACGCTAAAAAGCTAAAAAAGAGTTTTTTAGAAACCGTTAAAATAGAATATACTAACCATAAAAAAATGCGAACTTGATGATGATTCTAAAAAACCGAAATATTGCAAATAAAATCTAACTAAAAAGGCGTATAATACGTAGAAAGTTGCCTTAATAATATTTTTACGGATTAGAAATATTTTGAAAATGCAGTTTTTTTGGTTTTTTCAAAATAACTCAAAAAGCAAAAATAATAGAATCGTGAGAAAAACGGCATTCATTTACAAACATAATTCCCTAAAACATTCCCCATTTAAACTTTCTTGTATCTCTTACTGTTTCCGATATCCCAATACTGTCATAACGAATTTCGGACACATTGTGTATATATATATATATATATATATATATATATATAGACCTTTTTTTTAGTTTTAATTTTCTTGATTTAAGGTCACCGGATATTTGTTATATTACATATTGAGATAACGTTTCGACCATATTTTGGTCTTTTTCAATTCTGAAATGAAAAAAGACGTACGATAGTTATAAATTTATTATTTTTATTTTACCTTAGAACGTAAATTGTTTTAGAATACAAGACTTGGATGGAGCCACCCAAATCTAGCGTTATAGCACACATAGTCCAGCAAATCAAGTAAATAAGGTCGTACAAAAATTTAACGAATATCACAAAAACTTACAATTTAAAATCGAAATCGAAGAAAATAATCAAAATAACTTTTTAGATCTAAAAATACATCATATAGGCGAAACTATTGAAACTGAATGATATACAAAGCCAACTTGGTCTTCTAGATATTTAAACTATAAATCAAACCACCCAACTTCCCAAAAAATCCGTAATTATAGGTTTAGCAGATCGTGTCATCATGCTCTCGGACCTTGAATACCGAAAAGGAGCCTTAAAAAGCCAAAAATGCTCTAAAAATAAATAATTATCCAGAACATCTTACAAATGAAATTATTAAAAGTAGAATCCACAAATTTTACAGCTATAACAAAATAAAAAATAAACCGACATCAAACACAACAAAATATATATATTTACCTAATATACACGGCTTATCCCAAACACTTCAAAAATGAATAACCAGACATGTCACAATGTGTCCTATCTACACTTAAAAAAATTTTAACTAAAACTCCAAAAGAACAAAAAAACAATGTTATTTATTAAATACCCTGTAAAGGTTTCAACAGTGTTTACGTATATTTCATTATTAGAACAGCTGTAATATTATGTCTTAATTTAATGTACGTATTTTAATTGTCTTAAGTGTATCTACGTGAAAACTGTGACATTTGGTACCTCTGTGGACTTTACATTTTAAGGTTCAAAAATAATAGTTTATAAAAATAAAATTTAATTTTATATTTCTCTTTAATTTAAATTAAAGAAAGTCCAAAGTATGCATGAAGAATACAAGTCTTATATTTTAAAATAATTCCCATTCTAAAGTAAATAAAAAATAATTAAATTTATAAATATCGTACGTCTTTCTCCATTTCAGTTTTGAAAAGGACCATAATTTGGTCGAAACATTATCTCAATATGTATTTTAACAAATATGCTTTAAAGCAAAAGTGGCAAATTTCAAATTTTTTCCAATGACCTTAAATCGAGTAAATTAAAACCAAAAAAAATATATAGTCATAGAAAATTAAACCAAAAAAAAAAATTTGATCAATCTGTCAAGTTCTAAACCTAATTATATTTGAAATTTTTATAATTCCAAACAGCTATTTAACAACAGCTAGAAAAAAATTACGAAGTGAACGAGGAAAAGGTGTTGGGATTATGTTAGGCTTAAATTAGGCGTAATAAAATGTATGTACACATGAGTTTTTCACGTTTTTGTACCAGTAACTTTGGCTTCCTAACGAAGGAATAAGTTTATTTCCCGTATTTATGTCACAAATTGTCATTAATTTCATTCAGTTAACAATTTTTCGACATATTTTTTTTTATTATATTTTACATTTAGATATTTTTTGGGATCAAGAGACATTTATTTTTATATATTTTTTAATTCGTAGTATCTCATGTGAATAGATATTTGCTTTTTTAATTAATGTCTAAAGCTAGAACATGAACGGAAAGGCCAACAACATCTGAAAAGATGAAAAGTCGAACTTCCCTATCCCATAGGAAATTCAAACCGCAAAGGAAGACTTCTTCAAAGCGCAGTATACCTATCTTTCAGTACAGTTTTCGAATCATAGAGAATAATAAAATTGTCGCCCCAAAATCAAAATCAATTTGGAAAGTCAGGACATCGAAAAAAGGACATCACGAAGACTTAATGAACCGGTATATTTACATCAAATCAAAAAGTAGCCGTCAGCTTATATGTTTCAATTAAATGTATCATTTTAGAGGAATATTCATGTTGAGAAATTTTTGTCTTTTTGATACATAGAAAATGGAAAGCTTTCTTTAACATAATTCCCTATATTGTATTTCTTTCTATAGAATATTTTGTGAAATGCAAACAAATCTAACTACTGGTATCAAACAAAAAATATTACAATATTATATAGGATACAAATATAAAAAAATTATCATATACTTTAAATACGATTCTGTTACGTAGATAATTCTTCGTCAAAGTGTACGGGTATAGTTATTATTTTTTTCTTATTTTAAAGCTAAACAACCAAACTAAATGTGTTTATAAAATTTACTAAACAAGATGTTACATAAATACCTTATTTAACAATATTTTTGTAAAAGAACAATAAATAAATAAATAGATAAAACTATTTTTAAGAAAAAGTAGTAAATCTTGACATTTCTGTTTTTTTGCAATAGAATTTCCTATAGATTAAAGTTTTCGAATAAAAAAATCAGACAAAATGGCCTCGCCCGCATAAAGATTTCATGTATGGGAGGGAGGGTGAAGAACTAATATTATACTGTTAACAATCAACCTTGTAGTATAAAATACTCGTTAATCAACAATCACAAATATATTATAAAATATAACTATTTGATTGTATTATCAAAACTTTTCAAAATTGACTTGTGCCTAAATATGTATTGTGCTACAAAATCAAACTTATCATAACAATAATAAATTTCTATACTCTAGTTCTTTAAATCTTACATTTAATAGAGTGTATCACAGTTACGGATAAAAGAAACTAACGTTATTTTAACTTATTTAATATTTCTACAATACCATTAAAAACCATCATTAACTCTTCAAATAAGCAGTTGCAAGGCAAACAACACAGCACATTATATAGAAAATAATTTATTAGTAGGTATCTTAAGAAAAGCTAGATTATGAAGATGAATAACGGATTTTTAGATTAACAGAATGAAACTGTTGCAGGTGTTATTTTCAAGCTGAAGTTAAAATTTTTGCAAGCTTAAACCATGTAAATATTTCATAGTTTAATAATAACAATTATTGTGTAACTACTAAGTAACTAGTAGGTGTTAGTTAGGTGCCTATACATTACGTTAAGTTACCAATTTAAACTATAGTCAATTTCTGCGTAGTTTTCAAAAAATGACATTTTTCAATTCACTAAAAAAAAAAGCAAAAATCTATAATTGGGCGTTTTGATAGTAATTTCCAGTTTATAAAGCATCAATGCATATACGGAATACAACATTTTTGTCCACACCTATGCAGGGTGGACAAACTACGAAATCAATCTTGCACCTTTTTAAAGTGAAAAAGTCGATTTTTTTCATATATATATATATATATATATATATATATATATATATATATATATATATTATATATGATTCTATACCTAGGAACGGTTACAGAGGAAATTGTAATTTAACAGAAAATCCTTATTTCTTGCATGCTCAAAAAAAATATAGGAGGCCTTAGAATGGATAATATAACTATTGGTTTTAAATTTGACAGTTTTTTAATTTATTTGTGTTTTTCGCGGTTGTTAATGGTTGTTGTTTTATTGAAATCATTTAAATTTAAAATATTGAGACTTTAAAAACGTTTCTTTGTATCGGTGTTTACTTGTTCTATTTTAAAAAATGGCTCAATGTTCAAGTCAAGAGCGACTAAATTGGTATAACTGTTACATTGAAAATAATGAAAGTACAGCACTTGCATTAAGAGAGTATCGCCGAATATTTCCCATGGCAAGGATACCAAACACCAAAATGTTTGACATAATTTGTAGTGATTTATCAACTTATGGAGTTTTGAAATATACCTAAATCCCATTCAGTCATCTCTGAAGATTTTCAAATGGAGATTTTATTATATTTCATTGAATATCCTAGCAACTCTTTAAGAGATGCACAAAGGGATTTGAATTTTTCCGTGGCCAGCATAGATCGAGAATCAAAAAAAATATCCTCATATAAGTTTCTTCCAGTTCAATTTTTAAGTGATTATCAGACCAGACTGGATTTTTGTATGCAAATGACAGCATTTGCATTCTGAAAGAGGGATTTTTAAATAAATTCCTTTGGACAGATGAGGCGATATTTTCCACGGCGGCAATGCATAACAAAAAAAAATACTCATTACTATTCTCAAACAAATAAATATTAGGTAAAGTAGATTAAAAGGCAAGGGCATCAAAGTGTTTAAGTGTGGTGTGGTATTATAAACGACCGCATAATAGAACCTGTGTTTTTTGAGCACTATTTGAATAGGCAAACATGTTTAAACCTTTTAAAAAATCAAGTTATAGGAAAACTCAATGATCTTCCGGAACATATTCGTGTGCTCCATACCCTTATGGAGAAGATAGAAGAGCATTTTTAACCGAGCAATTTAATTTAAGTATATACAATAACATTTTCACGCCCTCAGATTATTTTTTATGGGGCGCATTTAAAGATGGAGTGTATAAAAATTGAAACAATTATTCTGTAAATGAACTAAACAAAAAATTCGTGAAGAAATTATTAGTGGAATTTCATTTATATAGCCATTTGTTTTAAAATTTTTCTTGTTTTTCTGTTTCCATGTAATCTATTATTATGTTGATAACTATGTTACTCAAGAAGTTTGTTTCTAATATTAATTTTGGTTTTTAAATTTAAAATTTAGCAATAAATAAATAAAGAATAAAATTAGGACTATAGTTACGCAAATAGAAATATTTTCCATTCCATAAATTGAATATCTGTCAAATTTAAAACAAATAGTTATATTATCCATTCCATGGCCTCCTATTGTCACTTTTTTGAGTATAGAGGATCACAATTTTCAAGAAATAATTAAGATTTTCTGTTAAATTGCGATTTTCTCTGTAACCACCGAATTTAGGTATAGAACACACACACATATATATATATATATATATATATATATATATATATATATATATATATATATATATATATATATATATATGAAAAAATAGGTATTTTCATGGTCATTTGCATAAATAAAAAAACATAGTGGGTGTCTATATAAAAAAAAATGAATTTTTTCACTTTAAAACGGTGCAAGATTGATTTCGTAGTATATTCACCCTGTATAGGTGTGGACAAACATTTTATATTCATTTGTTTGTTTGCATTGATGCTTTACCACGTCCCATTTAAAATGGTGTAATTGATGTCGCCTCAGCCAAATTGGGACACCCTGTATACATGAAAACATTGTATTTTAAAAAAACTTTAAATTTAAAGAAACTTTTGTATGAAAATTTTTTTTGTATCTATTGGGTAAAATTATTTTCAATAAATGTCTCAAATGATGTAATATTAAAATAAATTTACTAAACTTACAATTTAAAGTATACAAGGCAGATTATTCAATCCGGTTATAAAGCATTTTTTTATATTGTAAAATATTTGTCATTTAAAACCACACAAACGAGATGTTTCTTATTAACCTGAGTTTTCAGTGTTTTAATAAATATTTTGACTCTATGAAACCTGAAGTGGCTTCAGAAACCTTAATTCCTTGGCATTGTAGGAAATCGAGAACGGCATTTTCTCGATATGCGGAAGTGCAATACAATACAAGGTTTCTAAATGTTTAACGTAAAAGCTAAGCGACAAAAGCGAAACGTAGAAAAGGAGGTACACTTTGTGACAAAGGGAAGGTGGTGATAATTTCAGCAATTGAAGTAACTACAGGATGTTCAAAGTTAAGTTAGCACGATTGCTACCTTTTTTGTTATGAGAGCTACGATGTCGGTTAAATTATGAAAGTTTTGTATTTTTTCCTGCTGATTACGATAGTGAAAGACAATAGAAAAAGAAAAACAATAGAATGTACGGTTTTGGAGATATTTGCAAAAAAGTATATTTTTTTAATAGAACACATATGATTGTTGCCTAAAGTGCAAAAGAACAGAGAAAACAGCAAGTTTTAATTTTAATCTAGTCACCTATGGCATAAAAACAATAGTAGAGACGGCCGCGCGGCGCTGACATTCACTAAATCTAATGTCAAGCTATTTTCAATAGTAAGCTTGTTCTATTATTAATAGAATAAAAATGGTGCTTACTCATTTAGAGAAGTGTGATATGGTGGAAATATATATTTTGTGCAGCAACAATACTACCGAGACACTTCAGCGATATAGCGAAAAGTATTCAAGACACGATCTCCCACACCATCGCTCGTCGTTTATTTTTAAAACTTGATACATATAGGAAAATTTAGTTTTAGCAATAACTTAATAATTAAGGACAATCATTTAGAATGGTTTATTGAAGTCACATGAATAACAACCATTAACAAGGTGAGATCTTATTACTAAAAATGCAGTTAAAACTAAAATTTGTTACATAAATCCAACTTCAGATTTTATCACAAATAGAAGTGTAACACCGATACATTTCAATAGTTGAGGAGAAGGAAGTACTTTATTATTGAAGAAACTGAAATAAATTTGTTAGCGTACTTTGAAACCTATCCTGAAAATTCCATAAGGGACCATTGCAATGATAGTGGTTTTGTATTTAGGAACTATTCACGCCGTTGAAAAAAAACACAAATTTGTTCCCTACAACTGGTATCGCCTAATACAAATCTTGGAAGCAGGTGATTTCCAAAGACGACTTGATTTTAGTACATGGTTTCTTAATCAATGCAGGATAGTTCCTAATATTATAATAAAACAATAATACTAGCTGTAGAATGTTTTATTTACAATTTCTGCTTGAAAATAAATTTGAACAATGAAAAACGAAATAGGTACATATTTTAAAAAAATGCTAGAAAACATCAACACCATGTTGCATGCACAGCTGGCACCTCTTACGTATGTTTCTGGTAACATTGATCAACATTTTTCTGTCAATACCAACGTTTGGATCCCTTTTTAGCTAAACTCTGTCCTTGACGTATCCCCATAAAAAAATCTGAAGGTGTGATATCCAGGGACCTTGAAGGCCAGCGTATTGGGCCATTTTTAGCTAGCCACTTATTCTCAAAGTATTTTTGAAGTACTTGCTGTACAACTTGGCTGTTATCCTCTAAACACACATCGTCCACAACATTTTCTAAAATTTCCTATTATTTCCAGGTACCTGTATCCATAAATGAGGTCCAATAATTCTTCGTTTGTGTATTCCACAACATACGGTTAAACTGAATCGCCTTTGAGGATTACGCTGGTAAACATGCATGGGATTTTCCCGTGACCAATAATGACGATTTTTTAAAATAAGTAGTAAATTAGGAAATATTTTGTATTGATTAAGAAACGATGTACAAAAATCAAGTCGTCTTTAGAAATCACCTTCTTCCAAGGTTTGTATTAGGCGATATCCGTATGGAACAAATTTGTGCTTTTTTAAAACGGCATGAATAGTTCCTTAACACAAACCACTGCCATTGCAAAGGTACCTTATGGACTTTTCACGATAGGTTTCAAAGCACGCTAACACATTTATTTCAGTTTCTTCATTTATTATAAAGTTCTTCCTTCTCCTCGACTTTTGAAATTTATCGATATTAGACCTCCATTTGCGATAAAGTTTTAAACATAAACGACGATTTGGGAGATTGCGATTTGGACACTTCTCGCTATAACGCTGAAGTGCCTAGGAAGTAATTTTTCTGCACAAAATATGCATTTCCACCTATCACAGTTCTCTAAGTGTGTAAACACCATTTTTATTATATTAAGAATAGAGCAAGCGTACAATTGAAAATAGCTTGACATTAGAGTTACTGAATGTCAGCGCCGTCTCCACTATTGTTTTTATGCCATAGGTAACTAGATTAAAATTAAAAATTGCTGTTCTCTCTGATATTTTGCATTTTGGGCAAAAATTATAATAAAGAACAACTGTTATTACATTTTTGACGGAGAATCAAATGAAGTATACAGGGTGTTCAATTAAAAAAATATACTTTTTTGCAAATATCTCGAGAACCGGACATTCTATTGTTTTTCTGTTTCTATTGTCTTTTACTATCGTAATCAGCGTAAAAAATACAAAACTTTTATAAGTTAACGGACATCGTAGCTCTCATAACAAAAAAGTTAGTAATGGTGCCAACTTAACTTTAAATACCCTGTAAAACACGGAAAAATACGCAAAGGAAAATAATGTTTGAAGTAAATGTTTGGCGTAATTTGCATTGTTTTCCACCCTTTATCCAGCAGCGATTTTTGACATGTTTTTGTGTATGCTCACAACTTCGAAATGACAAAACATGCACAAAAATTACGGTTTTTGACAATACACAACTTGAACTTGAAGTGAATCAGATTAAGATGCAAATTTTTAAATTCAATTTGCGATGAGAAAACAACATTATCCGTCATACTTTTTGCCTAGATATGATAATTATTCGATAAATTTGACACTACAAATAACAAAACGTTTTTACTGAGTTAAGGTTTACAACCCTCTTGGTACTAAGAGACCTGAAGATATTTATTATATTAAATAATATATTAAAATTTTTCCGTGACTGTAATACACTTTTTTCACAATTCCTCATACAATTTTCCAGTAATATATAAGTAGGACGTTTTTCCTAATTCTACAGTTAACAACAGTAACATTATTGTGCATTTAATATCACCTAAAAAGCATGCTTTGTTCAAATGAATTTGCTGAAAATGATATGTATGGAGGAATGTAGCACAGATTTTGAAATTCGAATAATTAATATAGACAAGAAATACTAACAGTAATTATAACAAATAATAACATTTTACTGAATAATATTGTTAAACTTTTTACTTTTACTATTATTAATATTATTATGATTAATGTTATTATTATTATTAATATTGATGATGATTATTATTATTATTAGTGGAATCAATCTACCGGAAATTTTCATGAAGAAGGTACTGCTCTTCCTTTCGGGTTTTTTGTATAAATCTGTTGGTAAAGTCACAAAAAAAGGTTTCTACATTGCACAATAACCGAAAACCATATTTTATTACTGTTGTAGAAAAATTGTCCAATTTTTTTTTAACAAAGACGTAAGCGGCTTCTATTTCCTCGATCAGCGCCAAAAAAAAGTTTTTTTCGTTTTTAAATCCCGCAAAACTACGCTGGTTTTTTGAACGTCTATGTCGAAACACAACAAAAACCACATTACAAAAATATCGAATTTTCTTCATTAACTTACAAAATGAATTTAATTCATTTTGGGAAATGAGTCGCAGTTTTTGTGCAAACTGGCCAAATTGAATGATTTTTTTTAACTAATTTTTTGTTTCTCTTTAAAATCGCACCGAAAAATATTTAAAAAAAATAAAAATGTTGGCCATTTTTATTTTATGATGGTTTAGATCTGTATTTTTTTTTTATTTTTATAACTAAATGTTGCTAACAAACTAAAATAGCGAATATTCTTAAAAAGAAAGCCAAACATTAATAAAAATTTATTTTTAAACAATAAAAATCGGTACATTTCCTTTACTCGGAACTTTCTCATTAACCCGCAACCGCTATGTACCGGTATCACATACTGCCATAGAAACGTAAATGATAATATTGCGAAAACTCTTTCGCCTCCTCTACTAGCGCGCCATATACCTTTCGAGCATCTTAAAGCGATGTGCGCGCAGTACTATATATTTGTGCCTTAGTGGTATAGCATACCGCTACATAGTCTGAAAGTAAGTATTTTTAAATTTATATTTTTATTAATAGGTAAATTAAATGTTTTTTTTTCTTTGAAGGAATACTTCAATAAAGCTGTAACATAATGGCTGCGGGACCAGGTCCGTCTAAAATGTATCCAGATGATCCTAGATTTGAAGACTGGTGTAAAGACAGCTAGAGGCAGACGACTTTCCGATAAGCGACATTGATGATGATGATTATGTTATCGAAAGTGACCATAATTCCGAATCAGAAATGTCTGGTCTCGAAGAAACTTCACAGAGTAATGAATATGACAATATCTTAAACCGTGAAAAAGAAGAGTTTTATTTTCGTCGCGAAAAGAACAACAAACTGAATTTTTGTTTATATAAGTTAGTTTCTGACATTACAAATTTTATATTTTAGGTCAAAGAACCCACCGGCACCGAATGTAAGAACTAGAAAGCACAATATTGTGGTTCATTTACCTGGATTACGAGGGCCCGCAAAAAACGTTGAAGATACTCCAAATCCTGAGGATCTATGGAACCTACGTTTTACGGAAGATGTGCTTAATGAAATTATCCATTGGACAAATATTAAAATTGGTGAGTGCAGACTCAAGTATAAGGATGATACTCATTACAGCCTAAAGGACTTAGACTTGCTGGAAATGAAAGCGTTTCTTGGCTTGCTAATTTATACCGAAGTATTCAAGTCAGGCAACGAAAATATAAATTGTTCATTTGCCACAGATGGTACTGGTAGGGATGTTTTTCGGTGCACGATGTCGAAGAGAAGGTTCGAAACTTTACTTGCTTGTTTGAGATTTGATAATTTTGCTAATAGACAACAAAGAAAAGAAGTCGATCGCTCAGCTGCTGTAAATAACTTAATTCAAGGTTTTATTGACAATTGTCAAAGAAATTTTTCATTTTCATTCAGTCTCATTGCTTTTAAAGGTAGATGCTCCTTTAGAATTAAAGTAAAATTAATGTGTTTAATGGATGCTAGAAATAATTACCTATACAATGTTTATATTTATTCCGGAAAGAATTCGGATGGAAGAACACTATCTACAGAAGAACAGCGTTTGAAATTTCCAACACAAGCAGTTTTAAGACTTGTAAAACCAATTGAAAAACATACCGCAATGTGACAGCTGACAACTGGTTTGGAAGTATGGAAGTTGTAACTGAACTTCAAAAGAGGGGGCTTACTTTTTTGGGAACACTAAAGAAGAATAAACCGAATATTCCATTATGTTTTTTGCCAAACAAAAATAGAGAAAAGCTATGTAGTTTATATGGTTTCAAAGAAGATATCACATTGCTGTCATATGTTCCTCAACCTAATAAACCAGTTGTTTTGATTTCATCAATGCACCATTCCTGTAATATTGATCCAGAAACTGGAAAGGCAGAAATTATAGCAGATTATAATCTAATGAAAGGAGGTGTCGACAGCTTAAATAGTAAATATGCAAACTATTCGCCTAGTTGAAGAACTCGCCAGTGGCCTACGGCTATTTTTTTTATATGATAAATATGTGTGCAGTTAATGCATATATTTTGTATAACAGCTGCAAGAATCCAGATAAATTGGAACGTAAAGACTTTTACTTTTTAATTAAAAAATTTAGCTAAAAGTCTAACTACACCCGATATGCACCAAAGATTCTTAAATGGCAGAAGTTTACCTAAAGAACTTTATTCGAGAATGAAGGGTATTTTACAAATTAGCGACAATAATGATTCCGATCAACACCATCAGGAACCGAATGATGAAAGAATGGCTATCAAAAAAACATGTTATCAGGGTTCCCACAAATTAAAAAGAAAAACTTTTTATTGTTGCCGAGAATGTGGAATGCCAAGTTGTTTGGAACACACAAAAAAATTTTTCACCCTAGCCTTCAGAAACGAACACAACAAATATCTGTAAGAAAATTAAGTTTTTATTTTGTTATGTGTTTATAAATATTTTTGTAATGTAGTATTTTTTTTTTAAATCGTGTAATGTCTGGAATAAATATTAATGTTTTATATTTTTTTCCTTCAAAAATAAGTTAGCGGGTCTAAATGTCACAATTTTTTGCCATAGCGTTTGCGGGTTAAGAATCATTCCTTTTATTAGAAATAGTCACTGAAGTATGACCCAACTTAGATTCGTACACAGTCATTAAATGACACTGTCTTTTCAAACAGTTTCATTGGGTGCCATTTTGTTTCCCCATATTGGATTCCTATGAATATTTTACCAGTTTCTACCTATGATACACTTAGCTTAACGACTAGTTCATGTACTGTCATTTTGCGTTATTTTCTAAGCAAAAACTTTCTGCTAACGCAAATTTTACTTAGTTTATAGGGTAATATTAAAATAATTTCTTATAGAATGCAGAATTTATTGGTCATGCAGTATCTTATTCGAGACTCTATGCAATTCTTATAGTAGAATTTGGACACTCTGTAACCTACAGCACAGAAAAACCTAACGCAAGACTTTTGGCATTAGTCAGTTATAAACCTGCATTTTTGCCGAAAATCGGCGTTCCAGAGACTGGCTGAGAAATTCTGAGAATATTCGGCAATGTATTCATTAAAAAAGGAAACCTTTATTTAAAAAATACACCAAAAAGTTTAATTTTTACTTTTCTCATAAAAGAAAAGTATTAAAATCATAAAAAAAATCACCCTTTCAGATGTTTACAGATCTTCACGTTTCAGGGTCCCTAAATGCCGAAAAACATATTTTCTTAACTCCATCTTCCTGTCGGTCTGCGGCATAGCTAAAAAACTACTTTACCGATTGACAACAAGCTTTGTTCAAAAAATAAGGGAATTCCATATTTTATTACGAAAATCCGTAATAAAATGAAAAAAAAAATAGGATGTGGCTCTTTTACTCTTTCGCAAATTTGCACAAAAATCAAATATTACGTAAAAATTAACTAGGACAATTTTGGTACGAAGCCAAATTAACGAAGCAAAATGGCGACCGAATAAAATATCTCAAAAATCAGCCTGGAAAAACTTCTTATTAGAATGATTTGAAATTGTGTGCAAGCATTAAGTGTGATATAGGGATAAACTGGTAAAAGTGTTATACAAATTCAAGATGGCGGAACAAAATGGTGGCCAAATAATTGACTTCATATTTTGCAAAATACTAAATGTGATATAGGTATAAACTGGTACGACTTAAACATCAAGTTTGACGTAAGTAGAAACTGTTTGATACGAATTCAATATGGTGGAACAAAATAACCCAATAAAAATGAAAAGACATTGTATATATGTGTTACTAAATGACCATATGGAGAACTAAGTTGGGCCACAGTTCACTATTCCTAATAAAAGGAAATATTCATAATGAAAGAAGTTACGGGTAAACAAAATTTACCGATTTTTTACATTACCTCCTTTACCACCCTTTAAAAAATTAACGTAAGAAAAACATTCCCCGCTTCCACCGCTGATTTTACATAAAACAAGATTTTAGAATTCAAAAAGCTTATACAAATCGGTCAATATATCTCTGAACATCTGAGATATCGTGTCAAAACTCTTGCCTTTCTTTGTGACCAGCAGTTTATTCGCAAATTTGCTAAGAAAACTTCAAATTCCACTGAATAATAACGCACCTATTTCCCAGTATCAACTAAAAAACTTAGACAAGAACAACAAATAACGAATAAAATATTTGAATCTCAAAACCTATACTGCACTCTTAATTATTTATTAATGGATTTACATTTTTCAAGGTAATAACGAAATGTACAACATCAAAATGCATTGAATTTATAAAAATATGATTTCTAACAAAAGAACTTCCAAATACTATATTTTATCCTGAAAGCATACCTTGAAATAACGTACGTATCGATGATTATTCTTTATATTATGAGCAAATATGCTTTTCTAAAGTTGCTTAAGACATAACATATATTTTGTACCTCCTTAAGGTTGCAAAAATTGAGGGAATTAAAGTACGGGACTATGTTTCTTAGAAATATACATGGTGGTCCCACAGTGCGTTGACGTCCAAAAAAAAAATTATACGAAAGTTGTACGGACTTCTGAGAGCTACAACCTAAAATTATTTCCGATTATACAGGGTTGAGGATAATTTTGCCACAAACCAAACTTACATTTTTTATAGGGAACACCCTGTATATTGTTCTATTTTCAAATTCACCCAATATAGGGTTTGTGGGGTCTATACAGAGTCATTCAAGATTCTTAGCCACTTTTCGAAAATATCAGAGGTACATTTGTCGCCCTGTATTAATTTGTTAACATAAATCATTTTAGCATGGTAAAAACTTCCAAATGTGATCTTCTTTCAACTGCTGCATTTTTCTTTAGTATTGTTTAATAAGGGTGTAGAGAGTAAATAGAAACCCTGGATGCAAATGTTCTCGATTAATTTAAATGGAACGCCCTGTATATTATTATATTTTCAAATTTCTCCCTTTTTGGTCGTTTACCTAACCTAATATAGGGTTTGTGCGGTCCATACAGAGTCGTTCAAAATTTATGGCCACTTTTCGAAAATATTAGAGGTACATTTGAAGTTAAGAAACCACCTATTTTGACTAGTTGTGCGAATAAAATGACTTTTTTCAGTCGCGATATGATGAAAATTATGCCTATCGACATTTCTATTTTTGTGGAATGTTGCTTCGTCAGTAAATAACACAAGAAAGATCAGCACATGTTGGCTCTCTATAAAATTTGATTTTGTGCCCAGTGACAAAAATTTAGTGGGCCTTATTTTTACAAATGAAATTAAACTGTCAAAATTACAAATTTGAATTGTCAAGTAATGCTGATACTTGAGATTTGTATTAAAAACTTAGTACATTTTTATTATAACACGCACAGATGAATTTTAATAGACAAAAAATAATCGATATTATTTATGTGTTAGGAGCAAGTGAAAAGGATTGTTTGTTAGCGACAAGAATATATTACGAAAAATATCCTGATAGAAGTCAACCACACAGAAGAGCGTTTGAAAGACTTATGCAACGGTTTGATGAGACGGGAAATATAGTTTAGCTTAGGCTTTAGTTAGCCGTAAAGTTAAAAGTTATAGAAGACCAACATATTAGCTCAAGAAGAATCGCCAGGGAAACACATGTAAGTAAAACCATTGTTCTACAGATTCTAAAATAAAAAACAAGTTTCACCCATACCACCTTCAACTCCTTCAAGAATTTTATGAGGATGATTATCACAAGTGACTAAATTTTTGTCACTGGGTACAACAAGAAATTCAGAGAGAGCCAAGATTTACTAACTTAACTTTGTGATATTTACTGACGAAGCAACATTCCACAGAAATGGTAATATCAATAGACATAATTTTCATTACTACGCTATTGGCTTATTGGACACTGATATCTCCAGTTTTTAAACGATGATTTTAAAACACTATTATTCTAAATGCCTATTAACATCCGTGATCAAAAATGGTTTATGCATAACGGTGCCCCCGTTCACCATATGGCTGACATTCATGCATTTCTTAATGAGCAATTTCAAATCCCCTCACTTGACCAAAAAGGGAACTTTTTTCTTCGGGGCCTTATTAAAAATTTAGTCTATCCAAACACCTCCGACTACAAAAGAAAATATGAAGGAAAGAATCCGTGGTGAATTAAAAAATATTAATGTTAATACATTAAGTTTCTTTTGAAAATCGTTTAAATATTTGTGTCGAACAAAACGGTGGTCATTTCGAACATCTAATTAATTAGTTTTTGCTACTGTTTTATGCGATTTGTTACTTAGTATTGTTTTTTGAGTGTTATAATTTTTTTATTTTCACATTCTAATTTCTCTAGAGTTTAAACTAGTTGTTAAGGTATCCTAGCTATGTCCTAGGTGTCCTAACTAGTTTAAAACAGGTTTGGCTCGATCAGTTCTACATTTTCCGTCTCATCAAACCGTTGCATAATCTTTCAAAAGAGTTTCTGGTGTTTGTCTTCTATCAGGATTATTTTCGTGATATATTCTTATCGCTAACAAAGAATTCCTTTCACTTGCTCCTAACTTCATTTATATTTGTGAAATTTTTTTTATTAGTGATAATTTTTACTTTTTGAAGTTTTAAACTTTTTCGACTCATCCATGCGGTATGAATAAATTAAAAAAAAATGGATGATGAAAGAAGAACACTTTGCAACGTTTTGCCGTAATAATTTGAGATGCCCACCTCTAACATTTTCGAAAAGCCATAAATCTTGAACAACTCTGTATAGACCCCACAAACCCAGTATTGGGTGAATAGCCAAAAAGAGAGGAATTTGAAAATATTGGACGTTCCATTTAAATTATTCGAGAAAATTTGCATCCAGGATTTTTATTTACCCTGTATACTATTATTAAAGAATACTAAAGAAAAATACCCCAGTAGAAAGAAGACTACATTTGGAAGTTTTTATCATGCTAAGATGATTTATGCTAACGCAATAAAAAAAATAAAGGGAGGCCCATATACCTCTAATATTTTCGAAAAGTGGCCATAAATATTGAATGACTCTGGATAGACCCCACAAACCCAATATTGGGTAAAGTGGCAAAAAGGGAGAAATCTGAAAATAAAACAATATACAGGGTGTTCCATTTAAAAAAAAATAAGTTTGGTTTGCGGCAAACTTATTCTCAACCCCGTGTAATCGGAAATAATTTTAGATTGTAGCTCTCAGCAGTCCCTCGAACTGTCGCATACATTTTTTTCTAAATCCAACAATAACCGAGCTCTTTCACTTGTACGCACTGTTGGACCACTGTGCTATACCAAAGACCGATTATACGAATAGACGTTTCCTCAGATACAAATAAATTAACCACATTAACTTCTTGTGACGCAACTTAATTAGAACGGACGCGATAATATGACATTTGGTGTTGCCACGAGCATCTATTTGTTGCTGGTCGGATGCAACACAATACGTCATCCAACGCTATTTCAACACAGAGTCGGAAAATCTAAGTGAGTTTCCTACTGGTTTATCGCTTATTGCTTATTTCCGCGGAGTATAAACAAGTTTTGTTAAGTGTTCAGCTCAATGGTAAAATTCTGGGCTTTGGATGCGAGGCATATATGTTTAAATCCCCGTTCAGGCAGATTACCTTTTTCTTTCATTTTTATACAAAACTTATAATAAATAAATAAATTAAACCCGTATAGAATACGAGGAGTAGCCCTGAAGTGATTCACGTGATTTATCACGTAGGGAGCAAATAGTGGTAATAGGTAAGGGCAGTTACGAAGCAACTTCTCAAAGCAATATAGTATCTAATATAGGAATTCCACAAGGAAGTGTCATAGGCCCAATACTATTATTTCTTTTGTATGTAAATAACTTAACTGAACTGATCTCGATAAATAATAATTGGAAGATTACTAACTATGCAGATGATACAAACATGTTGCTTAGCAATAAAGACATAACTAACCTTGAAGAAGAAGCTAAAGTCTTTATAGGAGAGGTAAAACAAATTAGTTTATAAAAAGTAGGTTAGTTATGAACAACTCAAACTCAAAATAAATGATAGCGATATTACTTTGAACAAGGAAGTTTTTGGGGATGTTTTTATACGGTTCTGGGTCCTGGGAGTGACATTTTAATTATGTTATGTATATATTAAATAAAATATGATATAGTCTAAGGGTCTTGTGTAAGCATATTCCTTTTGATACAAAAAAATACTATATTATGCAAACTTTGAGTCCCAAATAAGACATGGGATTATCACGTACGGAAATTGCAGATATTGAAAAAAAATGTGTTTGTCAGAAACAAGCTCTAAGAATTATATTAAATATAAACTATAGTCTTGTAAAGGGAAATTCAAAGTAAATAACTTGCTTACTATCACGACATTTTACAAGGCAAGGAATGTATATTGTTTTTCTTTAAAAGTAGATCTCTATTTGAATGAATAGAGTCACAAACTGCATATCCCACGAGGACAATGAATTATACTTACCCAAGACACAGACTGACTATGACTAAAAAGGGCGCATATTATCAATGAATAGTTTTATAACACTCTGCCAAATAACATTAAATCAATTGCAAATGTGAAAATACTGAAAAAGAAAATATTTAAACTGTTATTAGAAATAGAGCCCTATAATATTTTAGAATTTTATATGTACAGGGTGTCCCATTTTGGGTTCCTTTGCAGGGTATCTCCGTTATTTTTATAGATAGAAAGTTGAGGTTTTCGCGACAGTATGTTACTTTTTTGTAAAACTAAAGATACCGTTAACAAAATTTGTATAGCCCGTTTAGTTTTTAAGATACAGGGCTAACTACAGGGCTATATCGAAATTGTTCTTATTTTTTAAATATAACACCCTGCATTTTTTCCATTTCAAAAATATATAATGGTACGCACTTTTTCTTAGAAACATGCAAATAAATGACAATTTCCTGAAATTGATCTCAACTATCATATAAGTTAAACGAAGAATCCTTGGAATTATATATCTAAAGGTAAGTAAGCTATTATGGCTATAAAAATCTATATTGTCATTATAAGTGTTTGCTTGTTAGATATTCAGAAAGAAGGCAAACGCTTTTTGAGAAATTTGTTCGTTTAAAAGCAAATTTAGTTGAGCACGGATCATTTGTTCACCCGCGTCCTAAAAAATGCAACAAAGAGTAGGGGAAAGAAAAGAGATAAATGTTTTGAGATATATAGAAGCAACAGCTTCATCCTCAGGTAGAAAAATTGAGGAGGAAATTGGTTTGCCAAAAACTGACGGTCAGGGGATCTTGAGGAAATATAAGTATCATCCATACAAATTTAATATTGTGCAACATTTGCATCCTGTGGTATTTGCAACAAATCGATGCTACGATTTATTTGGCAGACTTGTTGTCTGGTCAGACGAATTCTTTTTTGCAAATGCGGGAATTTTTAATCGTCACAATACCAGGAACTGGCAACAAGAACAACAGCAAGGACGCTTTGGAGTTGGGGTGCCATGCTTTATTTTGGGCGAACATATGGTTTATAGGATTTTTGAAGGAGGTCTTACAGCACGTAGATACCTAGAAATCCTTGAGAGAGTTAATCCAGAACTGCTTGAAAATATTCCATTAGCCCAATATAATGCTGTTTATCTACAGCAAGATGGGGCCCCAAGTCACAACTCTAGGCTTTTCAGGGAATTGATAGAAACTCTCCTTAAAGATAGATAGGTCCCTAGGGACCATATCTCGCAATTTTTGAATTTTTTTTGATGGTGCTATATAAAAAATGAAGTATATAAAACACGATATGACGGCATAGCAGAACTCCGAGAGGCAATTCATTTAGCCTTTCGGAATCTGCGAATGAGACCAATGGTTCTTTTTAACGCTATTCAAAGAATTACAAAAATGTGCCAATTTTGCATTAAAGAAAATGGTCATCAATTTAAACATCACCTTTAAAAATTTGCTTTTTCTTTTCTTTAATAATGTTGTTTTTTTGTGTCTGTTATATTGTTACTTTATGCTATAGCACTGTTATTACAAACTTACTGTTGTTAAAAAACTCTATAGGTATTTTTATATAAGAAGATACCTCTCAACTAGAGTTCAGAAGCAGGTTCATTTGGTTAATAAACATAAAAAACACGGATATTATGGAGACACAATCGACATTTGCTAATCATCTTTTATCAACGGGTCACCAATTTTCTACATCGAATGATGTAACAGTTATTCACAAGTGCGGAAAAGCTAGAAAGTTGGACCTATTGGAGAAGATAGAAGTAAGCAGAGCTAAAAAGAGCCCCGTTTTGTGTTGTGTCAATGATGTTTTCGAGTTTGAACCAAATCTTATTTTTAATAATTTACCTAGTAGCTAATCACCTGCACACAAATTTTACAGCGTAATGCTGAACAGGTCTTAGAATATCACTGTGGATTTTCAGCCGGGAGGCAAGAGTTCGATCCGCGCCTATGGCAAAACGTTTTTAGTTTTTAATTATTTATATTTAAATTCAAGACAGTTTTTTATACACATATTTGACCACATTTCGTTTCATCCTCTCTCACAGGCACGTAGCCAGAAATTCAGTTCGTAGGGGGGGGGGGGGATGGTCCGAACCAGAAATTCATTTCGGGTGAGGAGGGCAGGGGTCCAAATGATCAAACCTCAGAAAAATTAGTAAAAAGCATGCCTATATCAACATATTTTCAAAGTTTCGGGGTGTTCAGACCCCTAGGAAGGGGGCTACCTGTCTTGTCTGCTCTCTCAGTATCCGCCGGAGCCTTGTAATGTCTTGTTTATCGTAATCTATGAGTGACGTGTGTTTCAATTTCAAATGTACATTTTTTTTTTAAATTTTAATTACATTTTGATAGTCATTTTTTATTATTTTTATATATTTTTTGGATAGGTCTGATGATGCCCGATCGGGAGAAACATGTGTAACCGATTATCTTAAAATAAAAAAACATATGGCTGAGACCGGGACTTAGTGTTTATATAGTGTTTAATTTAGTATTCTGTTTTAGGTTTTTTAAGTGTAAGTAGTCTTATCAATTACTATATCAATTTACTAAATTACTGTAAAAAAAAGGATATATCAAATGATTATTATTAATATTAAGAAAAGTTTTACTTTAGCACTTTTATCCTTATTAATGTGCTCTAGCTATAGTTTAGGATTTTGTAGCGGTTAGGTGTCTAGTTAAAGTATTTCCAAGAAATAGGAAACTTTCCTATTGTTAATTTCTCGGAAAATGTGGATCCTTTGTCAAAACTTTGAACAAAGAAAAGATAAATTTAGCTTTTATTAACATATTTTTTGAGACCTCAATCAACACATGTATAAAAAAAACATTTTTTGAGTACTTCTAGTATTTTTTCCTTCATGTTTTAGTACATTACTTGAAACAGAAACAACACTGTCTATTATGAAATGTTTTTTCCTCTTGCATTTTTGTTATATGTTGCACTGTTTAAGGGTTATTTTGCTAAATAGTCTTCCGTATATAAACTACAAATTTAAATATTAGGCTTTTTCAGTACAATTTGTTTTGAGAAATGAATAATTTCTTAAAGTAAAAAATAAAGGTATGCGCCAATATGGGTTCCCTACTCTTCACATTCTATCCACCAATGTCCAAGTACATGTCCACATTTGACGACTGCCAGTGGTGGCGCGAGTTTTTACTTCCCGTATAAGGAAATAATGTTAATCGTGAAAAATTCACCGTTCCAGTTTTCTTGCGAAGAAAGTAAAAAGAAGCGAGAGCTATAAGACAAAATAGCATAGCCTGTCGTCTGCTCATCTTGTTATTCAATATTAATAACTGATAGAATTTAAAAAAAAATTTTTTTAAATTTTCAGTATCCTAAATATTGAATTCTAACTAGTGTAGAACATGTTTACAAACACACTTTGCAAGGTATCAAATTCTTCGTTACCAATATGTAACTTTCATTTGTTTATTATTGTTATTCATGGCCTACTATTAAATTATGCATTTAATTTCAGAAAATTGTCATTTATTTATGTGTTTCTGAGAAAAAGTGAATACTATTATTTATCTTTAAAGAGGTAAAAAAAGATAGATTTTATAGTTTATATACAGGATGTTATATTTAAAAAAATAAAGTAGGGTCCAATAACTTTATGACCCGACCCTGTATACTAATTCCGAAGTCGGAATTGAGTTTTACGTGAAAAGTTATATAAGAAACAGTTTTCATATTCAAGTTATGTGATAGTTGTGATAGTTGAGATACGAGGAGTGCCTGAAAATGCAACATTTCCAATTTAGCCCTGTATCTTAAAAACTAAAAGGATTATGATAGTTTTGTTAACAGCATCTTTAGAAAATGTGACACCCTGTACTTTGATAATGCTAATTTAGTTCAAGTCTCTGTTCTGCTTTTTTTAGACCCTATTTTATTGTATGTCTTCATACCTTTCAAATAAAGATTGATTTTGAATTTGAATTAATAAAAATGCGGATTAAGTTAGGTTAGGATGGGGTAGGTTTCTGAGTCTATAATACTAAAACATGTTTTTTTTAACAAAACCTATACTGTTAGGTGAATATGTCCCGTCAGCGTTAGGTTAGCAAAAGTTCGTCGATAAAATCATCATTAAAGCCCTAAAACGACACCAAATAATCGAAAATTAGATTTGCAATCGTGTTTTTGTTGTAACAGTTTATATTTAGTAAAATCGCGTCCTGGTCGTTATGCTTTATGCTACGCGAAACTATTCTGAATGCAATGTAAAATAGGGAAATATTTAGGGCTTAGTATATTTTACATTGTAGGGATAGTCTATTCAAAGTATTTTCCGTCTTTGGTTATACTTAATATAACAATTTTAGGACATATGATAATTAATCGATTACAAATAAAACGTGGCCCTTGACAATCTGATGGCTGTGTTTCAAATAATGTTCAACAATAATCCATAAGTTTAATTAATATATAATTAATAACGGGAAGATTTTTTTCCTAAAAATATATTAAAAACCATAAAAAATGTAAAACACATCTGTTAATGTGAATAATAACATAGGAAACTACTAACATCAAAATGTTTTATTTGCACGAAAATATTCTTAAAAGTGTAAATATATGATATGTTATTGCTAATATATTTTTATAAATCTTTTTAACAATATAAACTCTAACAATCTGCATCACTAAAAATATTGCCTCTATTTATGGTAATTGAATATCTAAGTTCTTATTACTATTAATTTATTCTTATAATGTTAAAAGCTATATATAAAAGGTAATATTCGATTATAGCTACAATAGAAACCTCTGAATTTTTTGATCCACTTTATTTTATTTTTTGATTATTTATTACGCACGCAGATCGCTCCATCCTGATTTGGGCAAATATCTGACTTTCTGAAACATATTTTATAAGATTTGAATCAGCTGCTAAGAATTAAACGGGTCTCTAAAATGGTCCACCTTAATTCCCCTCTAACCCCCTTTTTATAGAGGGATGGCAGCCATGTACCATTCATTTATACAATGAAATTTTGCCCCTTATGTTATTGTAAGAATTTATAATTCAAATGTGAAAAAGCATTGAGAAGGTAATATATGAAAAAATAACACACAAGCTGATGTAAAATTAACATTTAACAAATTCGGAATATACAAAGTTATTCGCGATGAGTATCCTGTCAGAAAATCTCAGAAATTATACAGGATATATTTTTCAGAATTTGAGACGAGCTCTAATTGAAACTAATCAAAATTCAAATATGACGTTCTGTGTCACATTCGGTTTACATTACAACCAATAAAACTTTGTTATTTTAAACTGAAAACCCTGTATATTTTTTTACTTTTTAGATACCTGTAAAAATATAAGCATATTTCACAAATATGCTAAAGTAATCGTAATAGGGTTTGACTGTGACGTCATTTTCTTATATTTCTTTTTAATTCATAGAAAACATAGGCAATAAATAATCAACAGATTGAGTTATTAATTTTAAATGTGCTGGCATTTTTTGAGTTCGAAAAGCAGCAGCTTAGAGAAGAGTTACCAATTGACTACAATAATGTACAAGGGCATTAAAAGTAAGTCAAGCTACTTTGTCTCGCATTAAAAAAAATGGAGTTGAATCAGTCGAAACATATTCAAACACCATATCAGAAAAAAATAACAGAACCAAAATTTCTGATGTTATGAAGAATAAAATTAGGGATAAAATTTATATGATATATGTTAAAAAGGAATACGTTACAATGGCCAGTTTACACAAGAAGTTAAATGAAGATCCCAGCGGTTTTTTTTTTAATTATTCCCTTTCTTCTCTGCGAAATTGGTGCCGTAGTATAGGATTGAGATGAAAGAAAACTAGTAACCGAAAATATTTAATGGAATTGCCCGACATTCAAATGAAGAGAACGGAATTTTTGCGTGAATATAGAAAAAATATCGAATCGCAAGAACCTTATACTCCAGTATTTTTATATGAAACATGGATAATCAGCAAATGAGCCTTTAGACGTAGTTGGCAGGATGATACTCCTACCAGTTCTACACATACAACCGAGGGTAATAATAGGATAATTTTAGATTTTTAGAAATAAATTTAAGGAAATTTCTTTTTCAGATCACCGTTATATCGGTGAAACATGGTTCAAAACTAAATTAATTCCAAATTTAAAAAATATTTAATTATTATAGATAATGCAAGTTATCACTCTGGCCTTTCTGAGGAAATTCCCAATAAGTCTTGGCCAAAATTTAAACTAATTGAACACATCGATTACGCAGAAAAGGCAATGAAGGACAAAATTTGGGCGTTAGTTCTTTCTAAAGAAATCCCGAAAAAAATATTTAAGAAAAATGTTAAGACTACCACCATACTATTGCTAGTATAATGCCACTGAAATGGTTAATTCAGACTGTAAAAGGAGACACGATCAGCACATATTACCCTTAAAAGGAATAATTAACGAAGTACTGGCTTCGTGGGATAAGGTACTAAATGAATAAAATCATTAGAGACTCCTGGCCTCAGCCACTGATTATTTCTTTAAATGATTCTGACGATTCTGAAACGGATTCTGATGTTTCCAATTTGATGCAACATTATGTTATTATAGTCAAAATAACCTCTTTGAACTGAAATGAAATATTAAAAAAATCGCTGAGACATTCATTTAAATTCTTATGAAAACTAGCCATTTTAACCTATTTCTCCTAAACATACATCATATAAAATTGTATCCCTCATTTTATTCTTCACAAAATCAGAAATTTTGGTTCTATATTTCGTTGTTTTTTCTGATATGTTACTTGAATATGTTTCGTCTGATCGAACTGCCATTTTTTTAATTCGATACAAAGTAGTTTCGCTTACTTATAGTATCTCATGTTCCCTCATTAGTACATTATTGTAGTGCTATATTTAGAATTATATTTGTAAATAGTTTTGATTTAATAGAATTATCAAATTACAAAACTTATTTCTAAATTTTAAATACAATAAAACTTCAATAGGTTGAATAAATAATGTTTTCACGGTATTATTGTAAAGTTTGAGATTAACAGTTTTCGTATGTACCCTCATCTTCTTATTTCTTTTCCTTTAGAACGTGTTTATTTTTTTTGGTAACAAATTAATAGTAAGAATGCTGTAGTGAAATAAATAACAGTAATTCATTTTCAGAACTTATTGCACTGTTTCTAAATTAACTTTACTATTATGACTCTATACCATTTTCTTATACCTATGCTCTAGTACTTTAGAATTTATTTCAAAAATTATTGTATTTATTATCTAACAAATCGTTGTTAAAATAAGTTTTAGCTTTTTGGCAGTATCTATTATCAAAATTATTATTGGTGAAGCTCAATGTAAAAGGATCTAATTTAAAGCAAAAATGATTATTAGTAGGAAGTTAAATGCATGCAATATGAATACATACTTTAATACACAAAAGGTATACTAATTCTGAACTTAATTATAAGAAATGGATTTCTAAACGCACCTTAATTGTCACTACAGTGTTGATGATGAAAGTTTTCCGAGACGTACCTGAATTACGTCACAGTCAAGTTTTATTACGTTTACTTTATAGTTAACCGAAAAAGAACGCATAACCTTGCTTATGATGATAGAGTACGGGAATATGCGTAGATCCTTCCAAGAAGGAACCAACCTTTTTAAACATTCCTTGAATGTGATCTTATTTCTAAATCAACGGCTAATAGAATCTACCACAGTTTTGAGCACACAGGTATTATAAAAAACATACCAAAATCGGGTCGTCCAAAACAGCCACAAATAATGAAATGTCTTTGGTTATTTTCCTTACTCTACAAGATCTGCAGGTATTGGTCCGATCACAACCCTAACTGGATAATGGAAAACTATACACAACATCCTCAAAAATTAAATGAAAATTTGACTGCAAATTCCTACTTAGATATACTTAACACCAGAATTATACACGTTTTAGTTAATTTATTTCTCAATCCAGATAATAAAGCTATTACAGAACAATTTTTGGCATCAACAAGATGGGGCACCTGCACATTTTGGCATTCGTGTTAGAAATTATTTAGATAGAAATTTTCCTGGAAGATGGATAGGTAGACGAGGACGCATTGAATGGCCCCCTAGATCACCTGATCTGACCCCCCTATAATTTCATCGAGGGGTCATTTGAAAACCGCTAGCTATCGTACTAAACCGGAAACTTTAGAAGACTAGAAAACAGAATTTTATATGCAGTACAGCAGTTCGAACATTTAATCAAATAGTTTTTTACTCTAATTGCCCTTTATTATTTTGATATCATTATTTATTACTTCCTTTGTTAAATTAGAATCCGCCCTCAATCCACGATTAGTCTGAATTATTTATTATTTTTTACTTGATAAAGTTTATATTAATTCCAAAACAAATGAATTTAGACACAACATGGTATAAAACATATTATAAAATAGCGCAAATAAGTAAAAGACATGGTTTTGTTTATTCTAAGGATCAAACGTCAATGGCAATTTTAAAACGTTTTACTCTAACTTCATCAGTTAAAATTTAACAGCCAAAAATTTTCAGATTTCAACTCACATTATCTCAAAAACAATTGAAGATACGTCAAAACGTGAAACAACAAATTCGTAGAATTTTACGTACAATTCAGATTTGCAATAATATACAGGGTATTCCATTTAAAATTAGCAAGTTGACATTTAATTCCGGTTCGATGGTACCTATCGTCAATAGTAAAGATTTGACATTTATAGTTTCGGTATAATAAAGCCGTTCCGGAACGTTTGCCCAACCCCGTATACATTTGGAATGGGAACAATGAGAGCATTTAAAAAAGTTTTAAATATCACTTTCCTGTTGTAGCGTACTTACTTCAGTTTCAGTTTCTTAAAAGTGCTGTTGTTTAAGCTAAAAGAGGGGGGAGGTTTCACTTTATGCTAGATGATCCTGTACATTCGACCAAAGTTAGGAATACACAGAAGCTAAAATAATTTAAAACAAGAGACGATAAAGTGGTTTCTATTGGATTATAACCTCCTAATAAATGGACATGTCTACTACCATTTTCTGTTTACAGCCCAATATAAAATCTTCCTAAAAAAATCACAACCACATATTGCCAATAACAATCGACAGGCTAAAAGTTTGTCTGATGGAATATGGACCTATAGTGTAGTAATGTAAAAAACTGTAAAAGCGATTTATATAATTATCTACAAGGTGTTCCGAAATTCACGCCCGATTTTTTGTTTAGAAAAAGGGTAAACAAATGTATAAAACCTATATTTGTGGGAAAAACACCTATATCAATTAAAAATAGACCTTAATAACTTATATTTAAGATTCCCAGATTTTAATTTTGGTAATCATTTTTCTCAGTGTGAGCTTGGGGCGCAAACGTTGGAACACTTTATGCAATATAATACAACGCATGTTAAGTCACCTAAAGAGCTTTAACTGACTACGAAAAACATTTAAATTAATTTGAAATGAAAATTGGTGAGCTTTTAAATACATCCTGTATAAAATAGGATTCCATATAATAACTTCTATCACAGACAAACTAACTTATAGGAGGCGGTAAGCCAAGAGATAAAGAGACGGTCACTTGTTTTAAATGTACCGGGTGTTGCATTAAAAATGGCTTCCGGCCATAACTCGGTAACCTTGGAGAAATAGCTGGAAACATTTTCAATTTCGAAAAATGGCCGCTAGGGGGCGTAACAGTAACTCAAAATGGAAATGCCGATTTTCTCTTGAATTTTGCTAGTTAAGATTTATCGAAAATATAAGCATTGTATTATTCAGGCAATTAAGCAACTTTTTGCTATTTATCGTTTTTTCTATTCTATCAAACTTTATTCTTTCAAACGTTTATATCTCTGTTTTGGATGAACCGATTATATTGAACATGGTGTCGCCGCTTTTTTCGCTCTTCTCGTAGATATATTAACTGTACCGTAATGATTCTATTAGTGGTCACTAGATGGCGTTTTTTCGTAATTCTTGCAATAATACGAATTTCCTAAAAAAAATAAATGATACGATATGACTTTTTTGTCATAATTTAAAGTTATAAAAGGTATCGAATGGTGAAATAAAAAATTCCAGATCCGTATTTAAATCAAAAAAGTTGATAGTCGCCCGAATCCGACACGTCGGATGGAAAAACTGCCTTCACCAAATTGTAGAGAAGAAAATAGAGGTGTGCCAAACTGCGATTTTGGTGGAATAGTGACAAGATGTGACTGCTCCAGTTGTGTCATTGTGACAACAGTGACTTTTTAGAGCAGATTTTCTTGCCCGTTCCTCGGGCTGGCCGCTGGCTGTGCTGCTATACATAAACCCTACAGGGTAAATCACGGTCGCGATCGCCACAGAGAGATGTTCACTGCATCTCGGCTTGCACATTTATGGTTTGACGCTGGTTTATGAAATGTATATATATATAGTTTAAAACGTTAACGGCAAACTTTAAATGTGTGTACTTATGTATTTTTTTTAGGTTAGTCTAATTTAGTAGTTAGTCTAATTTTTTTTAGGTTAGTCTAAGTAATAAGTCTCACTTATATCTCGTACATATTATTTTGTTTTTTTAACCCAAACTATGTTTTTTTCGTTTGTTTAGGTTAATAATTAAATATGAGAAGTTATTATATATTTTTTTCTATATATTATTAAGCCAAAGACCTGTTGGTTGTTTCTTTTTCGTAATAATAGATAACTAATATAATTATAATATTATTATATTATTATAATAATGAATAGGTTTATAGGTAGGTACTTCAAGCAATCAAGGACTGTTTTATACAATAGTAGGAACATACTACATTACTAAGACTTTGCTTTACTTTTATCCATGTTATAAATTGAGAAAGTACTTTTTTTATATTGTTTTATTTTACTACCTTATTTCTTTGTTAATGTTAAAGGAATATAGACTTTATTTTTTAAATTTATTGTGTCTTTTTAGACCTAAGACGAGTTTAATAAAAATATCATACATATTAGTAGTTGAAGTGTTGTATGACTAGGCAAATTAATAACTTTTCTTTTTTTTTAACAACAGTCAATCTAATCTGCTAGCGAAGTAGCGATATGTGAGAATTCATGTCACGAATAAGGAATAAATGTAAATAGCAGTCTGCACTCTGCAGCGCCAGTTCCAATTTCTGTGCGGCGTGGTGGTCTATGCTGCGCCAGTCGAAGCGGTCCGTCCAATTCAGTGCCAAAATGTCACTGTTTTTGGCTACGACTGGAGCAGACCATAACCGTGACTGTGACAAACGAGTCACAGTGACGAAGTCCCAGTTCGTGAAATCGCAACTCACCTCTAGAAGAAAAAGTGACAATGATCAAATGAAAATTATTCTCATCTGTCACTTCAACTAAGCCTACAATTTTAGAAAAACTTGTGAAGAGAACTTATTTCTGATGTTTGAAAGAAAGAAAGTTTGACCTTTCTCACCACTTTATTATTGAAAATAGAAAAAAATTATAAATAGCAAAAGGTTGTATAATTGCCTGAAGAATACAATACTTATATTTTGGACAACCCTTAATTAAGAAAATACAAAAGAAAATCGGCATTTCCATTTTTGAATTGCTGTTACGCTGCCTATCGGCCATTTTTCCGAACTTGAAAAAGTATTCTCATCTGTTATTTCAACTAAGCCTACAATTTTAGAAAAACAATTGAAATGACAGATGAAAATAATTTTCACTTGATCATTGCCACTTTTTCTCCTCTACAAATTGGTGAGGTTAGTTTTTTAATCCGACGTTTCGGATTCGGGCGACCATCATCAACTTTTAAAATTTAAATACGAACCTGGCTTTTTTATTTCACTATTAGATAACTTTTATAACCTTAAATTAAATGATGACAAAAATGTCATATCATACCATCTAATTTTTTTGAGAAAATATATATTATTTGCAGAATTACGAAAAAACGCCATCTGGCCACCACTAATAGAATCATTACAGTACAGTTAATAGCTCTACGTGAAGAGCAACGCGTTTTTTCTGACACCAAGTTCAATGTAACCGGTTCATTTAAAACAGAGATATAAACGTTTGAAATAAAAAAAGTTGCATGATTGGCTGAAGAATACAGTGCTTATATTTTTGACAAACCTGAATTAGAAACATTCAAGAGAAAATCGGTATTTCCATTATATAGTATTTTACTTATTTCTGATGTTTGAAAGAAAAAAGTTTGACCTTTCTCACCACTTTATTATTAAAAATAGAAAAAAATTATAAATAGCAAAAGGTTGTATAATTGCCTGAAGAATACAATACTTATATTTTAGACAAACCTTAATTAGGAAAATTCAAAAGAAAATCGGCATTTTCATTTTTGAGTTGCTGTTACGCCCCCTATCGCCCATTTTTCAAACCTGAAAATCTTTTCTAGCGATTTCTCTTGACTGATATACGTATAAATATTTTTTCCCATAATTGTATAATCAACGGTTACCGAGTTATGGCCGGAGTCCAAATTCTTAATGAAGCACCCGGTACAGAAAACTCGAAAAACTATAGCAATTGAATCTGTCTGTTTTGTATATCAGTGCTTCATCATGCAAAATGCCTGCTTAATAAATATCTCTTTTAGCTAAAAACTTCTACCTTGTTGAGCTCTATCTATAGGTGAATAATATGTATTTTTGATTGCGTAAAGTTGTAACCATTGTACATCCTATAACCAACTATATTTTCCAGCTATCAGAATTAAATCTATAATAAAGTTAAAAATGTTACAATTTTCTTCCAAATTAAGGAATAACCTTTAATCCTATTAGCTTACAATCATATTATCACATATACATGCTAGTTAAAAATATAATATTTTTAAGTGTCTCTCATTATCAATGGAAGACAAAATGTTTATCCTCTCATACACTGCATGTATATTTGAAAGTACATTGTGCATTTCTTGTTTACATGTATTGCTAACTTCACAGCAAAATTCGAATAAAAAACAATAATCTGAGAAAACCTATTTGCTAAAAGTCATAGCCAACCGATGATAAGATTTGGCAACACTGATTTGCTCGTATGCTTTATCAAAATGTAGATATCACAATTTAGCAAGGATGTACAGAATTAATTTCAAGTCCCACGACCTTTTTTTAGAATTTGTGTAGATCTACTGACTTATTTAGGTATGTTTTTTTATTTTCTTTTTTATATTTATTAATATTAGCCTAAAGTGCCATTAATAAACACGTCTTGAAAACGATATACAGTTATTGGTTTGTACCAAAAAAGTACATACAATTGCATAGAAGAACCTTACTCTTAAATACCGTAATGGGTCACATGAGGCGAACAAACAATACAATTTTTTTTAATAAATGATTTGTTATGTAATATTTCTTTAATCATAACTTTTCCTTTTTTTCAGAACCGGACGTTTTAGCTTTATCAGCAGTTATACAATCCTATCCCTATATCCTATCCGGTCAACAGACAGACAATCAAGAAAACGTCTAGATGACGATAGCCTTATCTTATAAGGGGACTTTAATACGACTTCAGCTACTTAACAGCAATATTAAATACCTTGAGTCGGTTAAATTCCTGGGTTCCTTAACTAAAAAACTTTCTACCGCCTGCTTTGCCGTTCGATGCTGTACCACCGATAATTTCTTAGTATTTTTAGGCTTCAAAAGAGAGCAATCCGCTATTTGTTTGGCCTTAATAATAGAGCGCACTATCAATACTATTTCAAAAAACATGAAATATTAACACTTCCTGCATTATTTATTTTAGAAAACGTCTGTTTGATAAGAAAACATATCAGCACATTCCCGGAAAAGCCACAACAGGTATATCCTACCAGACTCTAGGCATGACATATACCTTCCCATTTCTTCAACGGAATTAATAAAAGAATCAATTATTTACAACGCCATAAAACTTTACAATCATCTTCCAGAATATTTAAACACAATCCCTATGTTTTTACTCTTCAGAAAAAAATACCAAAGTGTACCTCATTAAAAGAACTGTTTAATGATTTTTATAATGAATAAGTCTCATTAAAATGTTTTTTATTTGCTTGTTTACTTAAATGTCTTTGGGTGTCATGTTGCATTTGAAAATATTTTATAAGGAATGAACTGTCTGATTTCGATAAACATTAATTATTTTTGTTATATATTGTATACAGATACATTTTCTTTTTTTTTCTAATACAGTTTAATTACTATATTAGTTTAGTACACTTTTTGTTTAACTTCACTTATTTTGCTTGTATAACGATAACAAAATAGAATTTAAGGTCGCGTAATTTTAATTTCAATGTCATCGAAATTATTCACCTCTCATATATATTGCTTATTTCCTTTTGTTAGGTCACCTAGATTCACTGCTTTACGGCAATGTTACGAATATATCGAATGTTATATTTACAATTTATGTATTTGCATTGACCTATCGAAAAATATGATTTTTTTTTCGATTAGTATTTCGTTTTTTCATTGTTTTGTTTATTTTTTGCTTTAAAGTAAATTTCGCTTTGTCCATAAAATTCTAACAATCTTCGTGCGACAATAAAGCATACTTTTGTTTGTTTTGTTTATTTGTTTGTTTGGTTGACTGAACAGTTTTTTGTCTGTCTTTGTATTTTTGTCTCCTCAAGTTTTATGTGTGAAATTAGCTCCATTAATTTGATGCTATTTGTTTAACTTCATTTGATGATATCTTCATAAACAAATTAAGAGGTTGATGGATGTCATACATTTGTATGAGTCCATCGTGGGCAGGGATTGCTGTGATCATAAATCTAAGTAGTTTGCTTCTTTGGATCTGATTGACTAAATACCGGGTTGTGCTATAGCCACTTGTCAAAGTACTAACAGAAAAGCAAACATTCGTAGTATTGGAAGCAGAACGGGCTCATGAATTTAAAAATTTAATATATATATATATATATATATATATATATATATATATATATATATATATATATATATATATACAGTGTGTCCAAAATTGGTTATGACAGTATTGGGATCTCGTTTAACTGGAGAAAGTTTTAGACAATTATGTTTGTAATTTAACGCCGTTTTGCTCGCGATTCTATCTTTTTTAGTTTTTGAGATATTTTGAAAAAACCAAAAAACTGCATTTTCGAAAAAGTCCTATAATTTATTTATTTATGAAAATTTTCAAAATCTGTAAGAACATTATTAAGGCAACTTTTTACGTAGAGTGCACCTATTAAGTCAGATTTTACATACAATGTTTCGATTTTCTAGAACCATCATCAATTTTGTTTTTTCTTATGGCCGCTGTGTTCGATTTTAACAGTTTTGAAAAGAGTATTTCTTTAGCTTTTCAACGGTGTATCACACTTTGTAATTAGGTTATTACTAAAGGTGCAAAAAGTGCGTAGAGAAAATATTTAAACGTTTTTTGGAATTATCAAAGTAAAAAATTAAAAATTAATAGTGTTAAAAGGCAATATGTAATTCAACATCCAGTTCTACAAAAAATTAGTAAAAACTACTCAATAACAATGCACAATGTTCACAAATGACCAGCCGCAGATAACACTAACATCTTTGCTCAAGTAGGCTTTGGTTTTGAAATAATAGAATGCTTTTAATCTGTCAAAAATGCAACGTTTAAGTTTTATTTAACATTCATCGCTGTTTTAATAAGGATTACAATGGCGTTAAACTTTTCTAATGAAGAAATGTTTGATATGTTAGTGTGTTATATTAAAAATGAAAGAAATGCAAACAGGGCCATGGATGTGTATTTTGACACGTACCCCGAAAGACGGCAGCCTGGCAGAACTTATTTTCAAACGCTGGTTAGAAACTTGCTTGAGTTTGGCAGTTTTAATAAGATTCGCACAAAGAAGTATGCAAAAGACAACGAGCAACGCAATAGGCAAATCCTAGAATATTTTAATGAAAATCCGACTTCATCTACAAGAAGAAGCGAAACAGAACTTCAAATTCCAAAATCTACCGTTCATGGCGTCTTAAAAGTAACTAAATATCGTCCTTAGAAGCCAACAATTGTGAGCAAGCAGGTGATTTCGAAAGAAGAATTGTTTTTTGTAATTGGTATATCAATAGATGTCGAGAAAATCCCGCTTTTTGCAATAAAGTCATTTGGTCAGATTGGACTCATTTTACAAACTGTGGCATTTTTAATAAAAAAAAATCACCATTATTGGGCTATTGAAAATCCGCAACTACGCGATCCACGCAGGCTGCAAGAGCGATTTGGTTTTAATGTGTGGTGCGGGATGCTTGGTAAGATAAACATAGTCTAATTGAATTGCTTATAATTCAATATTTTCCATTACTTTTTAGGAAATCGTCTCATTGGTCCTTTTATTTTTGATCAGACACTGACAGGCCCAAGATACCTTGCCATGTTACAGATCAAATAGTTCCTGCCATTCGAGAAGCTGTGCCAGATGATCAGTTTAATAGCTTGTGGTTTCAGCAAGACGGTTGTCCTGCACATAACAGCAGGGATGTACAAACCTTTTTAACAACAACTTTTGGTGAAAACGTAATATCCAACAGTGGTCCTGTCCGCTGGCCAGCTAGATCCCCGGATATCACGCCGTTGGATTTTTATTTATGGGGATGTGCGAAAAATGAAATATACGACCCCCCAGAAAATAGGCAAGTTCTTGAGCAGCGAACCCGAAATATTCTAGAAAATATAAATAGAAATACCATTCAACGGGTAATCAGAACAGTTGAAAGGAAATGCGGACACTGCATAGAAAAAAACGGTCAACATTTTTAATCCTAGTATTATGTAGCATTTTTTTATTAATTTTATTGAGTAGGTAGTTCATACTGATTTTCTGTTAATTCTTGTAAGGTTAGTACTTTTAAATCGCCATGAACGGTTGACTTCAGAATGTGAAGTTCTGTTTCAATTCTTCTTATGGAAAAAACCAGATTTTCATTAAAATATTCTAATATTTGCCTATTCCATTCATTGTCATACTTGCATACTTTCTGTTGCGATTCTTAAAATTGGCTAACCCTAGCAAGCTTCTAATCAGTGTGGCGCTTGAAAAGAAGTTCTGTCGACAGTCGTTCTTCGGGGTACATTAAGTATGTGCAGTGCACATAGTATTAATGTTACTGAGTAGAACTTACTGATTTTATGCAGAATTTAATGTCCAATTTAAAAATATTGCTATTTGAAACTATTAAATTTTAATTTATATCGATAATTCGAAAAAATGTTTAAACAGTCTTATTTCAAACGCAAAGCCTACTTGGGCAAAGATGTTAGTGTTATATGCGGGTGGTAGTTTGAACATGTGTGAACATTGTGCACGAATCAATTATGTTATTAAGTAGTTTTTATTGATTTTTTGTAGAACTGGATGTTAAATTACAATATATTGCTATTTAACACTATTAATTTTTAACTTTTTACTTTGATAATTCCAAAAAACGTTTAAATATTTCCTCTACGCACTTTTTGCACCTTTAGTAATAACCTAATTACAAAGTGTGATACACCGTTGAAAAGCTAAAGAAATACTCTTTTCAAAACTGTTAAAATCGAACACAGCGCCCATAAGAAAAAACAAAATTGATGATGGTTCTAGAAAATCGAAACGTTGTATGTAAAATCTTACTTAATAGGTGCACTCTACGTAAAAAGTTGCCTTAATAATGATCTTACAGATTTTGAAAATTTTCATAAATAAATAAATTATAGGACTTTTTCGAAAATGCAGTTTTTTGGTTTTTTCAAAATATCTCAAAAACTAAAAAAGATAGAATCGCGAGCAAAGCGGCGTTAAATTACAAACATAATTGTCTAAAACTTTCTCCATTTAAACGTTTTTGTAACTATCACGGTTTCCGAGATCCCAATACTGTTATAACCAATTTCGGACACACTGTATATATATATTTACGAATTTAGTCAAACTACTAAAACAAGACAAGTTTTTAATGCCTCTAGTTTGATAAAAATGGCAACTCTTTAAACAGTTCTCTGGAAAAGGGTCGAAATTTGATCGAAATAATCCCCAAGTTGAGAACAAGATTAATCGGAGTCATCTCTGATATAAAAAAGGCAAGTTAGCATTACGCCTGATAATAATGTTGTACGTTTTCTGTAATTGGAAAATTTTGAGAAAAAAGAAATAAAAATATGATATTTTTGGCATTTCCTCAAGTCCATTTCTTTTGACCGCTACTATATCTCACCATTTAAACAACCATGTTCCTCAGAATTTAGAATCCACTGCAAGAATGTTATGAGATTCGTTTTGTGTAGTTAATTTAATTTACAGCCTTAATGATAGAAAGGAATTAGAGAAGTTTATTAGAGAATTAAAGATAATAGAAGAAAAGGAAGAAGAGGTGCCTACAAAAGGAGACACAGTATCAGTTTTAGGAATTTAATAGAATTTCAGAGAAGATGTTTTATGCTGTGACACATCAGTTTTGGGCACATTAAGAAATAAACCGGTAACCAAACGTGGGTGGTATACTATCAGCAGCACAACGAATTTTGGATCCCATTAGATTTACATGTCAAGTAACGTGATACCAAAACTGTTGCTGCAAGAAACATGAAAGTTAAAAATTAGTTGAGACCAGCGTTTGCAAGAGTATTTCCTTACACGTATTTTGCGATACAGGTTAGGTTAGAAGAGAACGGAATGATTACTACATCTTCAGTACAAGCTAAGTCTAGGATTTCCCCTATAAATGCTATAATTATTTTGCCAAGGTTAGAGTTAATGGCTGCACTTATAGGAAGCAGATTGTACCAGGAAGTGCAAAGATTAGGTTTATTCAATGATGTACTTGTGTATTTTTGGAGCGATTCAAAAATACTACTGACATGAATAAAAACTAGAACAAATTGGAATACTTTTGTAAAGAACCCAATAGAAGAAATTCGTTTGTACACTGTTAATACAAAATGGAATTACATACCAGGAAACATGGATCCAGCCGATCTACCCTCCAGAGGATCCAGCGTTAAATAGTTCTTAGAAACTAGGTGGTGGGAAGGACCAACGTGGCTGAAGAGAAAACAGGACTTATGGCCAATTAGGGTCAAGGGGCATTTCTTCAGGTGAAAAATTCTTTGTCAATAATTTCACAACATTGAATCAAGATCGAATGCAAGAAAATATATTTTTAGAGATATAAAGGATGGATTTTATGTTTCTATCAAACAACCTTAAAGAAAAAGAATGGACAGGAGATATTTTAACTTCTCAAGAGATACAAGACGCAGAAGAAGGAACAATACATATTGTTCAAACATAATATTTCGGAGGTCTAAATTTGAAAAAAATATTTGCAACTTAGACCCAAGACGATAATAAGAACGAAGCTTATATATGGAACAGATACTGGAAAGTTCAAGTATCCCATACTTCTTCCTTATAACAATGAAACAGTTAGAAAGATAATTTAAGAGAAACACGTAATATTAGTCATGAAGGAGTTCAAACATTATAAGGAATTTTTCGAGGACTTTTGGATAATAAAAGGAAGAAAATGTGTAAAAAGTGTTGTGGCAAAATATTTAAATGCCAAAGATATAAGGCAAAGCATATAGAAACACAATTATCACCCCTACCTAAAAATAGAATAAAAAACACTACAGCATTTGAAGTAGCGGGAACCGATTTAGCAGGGCCTCTAATATTAAAAAATTAAGAGAAGTTATGGATAGTAATATTTACATGTGCTATCTTCAGATCTTGCTATTTTGAGCTGATCAGGTCTCTTTCTACAGACGATTTTCTTGTGGCTTATTAACATATAAAAATGTAGGAAAAATAAACTGGAACGAAATTGTAAAATTTTCTTCAGCTAAGCAAATAGAATGGCGCGTTAATCCTCTAACAGCAAGCATGGTAGGGAGGATCGTGGGAGAGAATCGTGAGAAGTATAAAGGAATTGTTAAGAAGAAATTTAGGAAAATCAGTTGTAACTTATGAAGAGCTACAGACTATATTGTGTAAAATAGAAGCAACTATCAATTCTTGACCACTAACATATATATCATAAAAACCCGAAAAAACTAGTACCTTTGACGCGAGGAAGGTTTCTTCAGAGTATTCAGAATACAGAAACGCCCAACCTAGATAAGATTAACAGGAAAAATGGAGATATTTACAGAAACTTAGGGATTCACTAAAGCAAAGATTTCGTAATGAGTACTTAGCGAATCTGATTATATCGGGTACACGAAATAATACTAGGGCCCAGCTAAAACTAGGTGATATAGTGTTAGTAGGAGTCGGTAATTTGAAATGAATAGAAAGACCCATGGGTAGGATATTAGATTTGTTTCCTGGAAGAGACAAGTTGACAACAGTCGAAAGATAAAAGGTAACGAAGGTATTCGACCAGTACAAAGGATCTATCCACTGGAGATTTTAGATCAATCGGAAACAGATAAAGTAGTGGCTATTGGTAGGCACAAACTCACATCTAATGATACCACTAATGATACCACTGATGATCATCCCTTAGAAGATACCAGATTATCGGTACCATTCCCTGTTAAAGAAAAAAAGAAAGAATCTTTTCAGAGTGATTCATTCTCGGTGGAAGAAAAGGAAACAGAAAAAGGGTCTTGAATAACTCGATCAGACCATTCAAGATTAATTTTGTAATACAAGAATTCAAAAGATGGGAGAATGTTGGAAGTGGAACACACTCATGAATTTCACCTATACATATATTTACCTTTTTGATTTTAACACACGAGATATACATGGATTGTCATTGTTAGTTAGAATAATTTTTAAATTTGTCAAACAATAAAATAGTTTATAAATGTTGCCGTCTTTCACAAATAATAATCTTTGTTTGCGATTTTGGAGTCGCCATTATGATGTTTTCATATAGGAAAGTGTAAAAAACTTTGTACATAACATACCTAATTTAACTCAGTCGAACCTCTGAAAGAGCAAAAAATCTAAATATAATTAGTTTTTATATATATTTAGCATTACCGAATACGAATCAGGATTCCCATGTAACGTCACAAGCTAGCGGCTGCATGCGTTAGGTCTATGTATCGTGGTATAGACTAGCTTTGAAGACGAATCAAAAAGCAGTATTTACACGTCGAGGTACAAACCAACTGATAATATTACAAGGCAGGTTTTTAAATGAAATCCACAAGACGTCTTTAGCAGAAAATCGCTTAGAACTATTCAAAAAAATTAGAGAAATTAATTAATCTTGTAAGAATCAAAACATACTGGAAGCGTATTTCTTTTTTAAGCCTTGTCCAAGTTCTGAATTCATTAAATTAAGGAACTCAGAATATTTTATTTGTAGGTAAGTGATTAAAATGGGTATTCCATACTGAATTTAGATGATAATAAATTATCCTGACAAACCAAACTAAAATTTTTCTTTCATCTATTTTTTGTAAATTCCAAAATGCAAATTTGACTGGTCTAACTCTTGTTTCTTGATGTTAATTCTGTAAACCCTTAAAATATTTTTAATTCGGTAAAAACTAATGGCAACATAAATCCGAAAGGAATTCTTCTAGATCAGGGCTGTCAAACATTAGAAAGTTCTCTGGTCACTCTAAACCAAAATGTTCTTAGTGAATTTAAATTCTGAATTCTGCTGCTGCACATAAATCACATATCTCAGTATGATAAATTGGTGTGGATCACCGACAGAAACCTCATTAGTCTAGCGAACGAACAGGATTCATAAAAAAAAGTTAAAATAATATTTATTTAAATTTTATATATCGGAAAGTCTACAGTTTTTTAATGAACAAAAAGATAAACTTTTTTGAAACAGTGAAAAATAATAATTTCGAAAAATACTGATTTTTCGATAATCTTTACAAAAAACAACTACTCGGGACATTTTCCTCTTTCGTCGGTTAATAAAGCCTTGGAAAGCCTATATCCGTCAAACCAGCTCTTTGTAGTTGGACCAAGCAACAATATTTTACAACAGATCATATAAACCTTTGACATAATATAGATTTTCAAGATAGTTCCAAGTTGTTGACAAGGCAAAAATGCAATATCTCTTTTATCATTACCCCAAATTTAACAAAATTTTGCAAACAGGTGGGCTATGGTTTTTCGCTAGGTGGGGTGGCCCACGACAGAGACGGAGTAAAAAGTTAATATATTTAAAAAATACAATATCTGAAATGAAACGAAATTTTCCTAGGTGAGGTGGTAAATGACAAAGGTCGAAAAAAAAAATATGTATAATGTCTTTTTTACCTTTTAACTTGAGATTTAACGAAATCTTGCAGACAGATGGAGTAATATACACTTAATATATGGTCTTTTCCTAGGTGTGGTGGCAAACAAGAGGGGCGGAAAAAAAATCATTTATATTTAAAAATGCAAGGTCTTTCTTTTCCTAACTTAAAATTCGAGAAATTTTACAGACAGATGTAATAATATACAGTTGATATATGGTCTTTTCATAAAAGGGGTGGCAAACGATAGCTGCGGAGTAAAAAATTAATTTATTTTTAAAATTACAATATTTTGTTTGTCATTACCTCAAATTTAACGGAATTTTTCAAACAGATGGATTACTACACACTTAATATGTGGTTTTTCCCTAGGTGGGGTAGCAAACGAAGGGACGAAGTAAAAAATTAATTTATTTTTAAAAGTGCAATATCTTTTTTATCATTACATCAAATTTAACGAAATTTTGCAAACGAATAGAATAACACACACTTAATATATGGTATTTCCCCAGATGGGATGGCAAACGACAGGGGCGAGAAAAAAAATTGAAAAACGCAAGATGTTTTTTATCATATAAGAACCTGAATAAATATTTTGTTCAAACTCTTTAGTGATATACTGTGACAGCACAATATGAATAACTTATTATGCTTAATCTCTCGCGAAAAAGCTTTTGTTTCCATCTCTGCGACTATTCTCGGTCGATTACGCGCCTTTAAAATTCGTTAATTTTCAATACATTTTGGTCAAATATATTGGTCAATTTAAATCTCAAAAATGTAGTTTAGGACTTTGGTAGTAATTATCATTAAATATCTTATTATAAAGAGTGATCCTTTTTTTAACGTAATGTTTAATTTGTATGCATTTTTAATCTTTATACTCACAAAAACAAACATCATAGCTAAATATTTATAGGAAAGATGAAAATAAACAATGCCGTTCTATTGGACTTTTACTTTTAGGTTGGCTGCATTTCTTTACTGAGAAAAATACTTAACATCAAGTGTTTGCGACTGCTCCCATATGGTTTTATAGTTTTGGATTCTATAAATACACAACTGTTACACAAGCGATTAATGAGAGTTGTCTCCAAGCGAATTTAGTAATGTAATATGTACTGAAGAACCAATCAAAAATTGGTTACTCTATTGTTGCCACTGTCCTTATAAAATGACCGATCAAATCTCGTACCAACGCCCCCTATCTCCGGAACGTCAAGTACAAGAGGTAATAGTTTACTTGTAGTGAATAATTACTGTAATTCTAACTTCTAAGTGGCAACAGAAGAATAACGACTGGTAATAGCCAGTTTAAAGTAGCACCAAACGATAACTTTTTCTACTCTGCAACGGCTCGTTTTACTTTATAGTAATACGTTATAGGAGTACATTTGAACGTAATAGTTCAAGAAGGTACTGATACTTAAAAGTTGTAATTTAGTAAACAGATTAGAAACAGTAACTTTGAATAATTACTATTATGTCACGGAAAAGAAATGACGACCTTGGAGTAGCTGCTTGGTAGTATTTATTATATAATTACTTTACATGGAAAATTACTATAAAGTATTATTCGCAGTAACAAATACGACTTTAATACTTAAAAACGTGTAACCCGAAGTATTTGTTGATATATAGTAGCTACTTTAGTGCTAGCTATGAATGTACCAAATACCAAAATTGTCATGTACCTATTTTATTTTAGAACTTATTTTTATTATTTTTGTACTAGAATTAGTTTTTGGAAATTAGTGAATATGCAGTAATACGCCGGAGACAGAGATGCATAGACGATTGATTAAAAGAACGAAATTGCGTTTTTAGTTAATTAGAGCATTCCTAATGTTAGTGAAATGTACATAAGTATAAGAATGTTTTATCAATACTGACAATACTCATTTTACGTGATCTTTTGTAATAGAAGTGAACAAAATTAAATCATTAGATATCACTAAGAGTTAATAAAGGAAATTTGCCATACTAGTTTTAAAGCGAAATTTCGGAAATTTCTGTTGCGATCGGAGATACCAGAAAAAAATCAAGAAAATGCTTAATTTTATGATGTTTTATGTTTATAGGCTGGTCAAATTAAGAGCAGTTAATAATTAAGCAATAATCCATCGAAAAAAAATGATATATGAGTTTCTAATCTGCGAGTTTTGTCAGTTTATTTAAGCAATATTATCTGTACAAAACGTCTCTGTCGTTTGTCATACTACCTAGAAAAAGACTATATATTAAGTATGTATTACTCTATGTGTCTGCAAAATGTTGTTACATTTGAGGTAATGATAAAAGAGATATTGTATTTTTATAAATAACTTGTCACTTCACCTGGGCGAAAGACAATGTATTGTATGAATTATTTAGTCCATTGTTTACAAAATTTTGTTGAATTTGAGGTAATGATAACAGAGATATTGCAATTGCGTTAAATTTCAAGTTAAGGTAGTACATTGTATTTTTAAAAATAAATTAATTTTTTACTCTATTCCTATCATTTGTCACCTCACCTAGGAAAAGACCATATACTAAGTGTCTATTACTCATCTATCTACAAACTTTCGTTAAGCGTAAGGTGATGATAAAAGAGATATTTCATTATCAAAATTAATTTTTTTTCTCCTCCTCTGCCGTTTGCCACTTCACCTAGCGAAAGACTATATTAAGGCTATATTGATCCATCATTGAAAAAAATTCGTTCGCTCAAAGTAAAAAAAAAGTTCTATTTTTAAAAATAAGCCGAGCAGAAAGACTATTAAGTGCATCTGTTCTGCAAAATGTTGTTAAAACTGACGTAATGATAACAAACTCATTGCATTTTTAAAAATAAATTAATTTTTAGTCCGTCCCTGTCGTTTGCTATCTCACCTAGGGAAGACCATATATCAAGTGTGTATTATTGCATCTGTCTGCAAAATTTTGTTAAATATCAAGTTAAGGTAAGAAATACGTTAAAATAAGTTTTCAGAATGCCTAAAATTAATAAAAAATAAACTTTTATACAACCAACCCATTTCAACATGGAATGAACAAACCAGTTGTTTATATATTTTCCCCAATTATTTTTTTTAATGTTTTTTTTGAAAAATGACATTATTTAGGTAGATATCCTTAACTAATTCGCAAGGTCAGTTTCCTTAAAGACGTTTACGAAAAAATGCCTACTATATATAGGTACAATTTAACTGGCTTAGACAGCCCTGTTCTAGGCGATCGTTGAACTGAATTATATATACAACGGAAAAACTAATATTTTTATTGTTAAGAGTTAATTATGATCAGCGTAGCCAACTCTTCCAAATCGACCGTCGGTGCCGCGACAAAGAATTGTCGCTATAATTCATCGAAATCATCTTCTTTAAGTGCTAGAGGAACCTGAACACGGCCCTGAGTGCCCCTCCGCCTCATAGGCGAGACTGGGGGACTGGTTTGCGGGGTGGATGGAGCGGTCAGGTTACCTCCTGAAGTGGTGGAGGTTAGGTCGGCTCGGCTATTTGATCGGGATGGTGGTGCGGAAGAACCTAAAAAATATATATATTATACAGATATCAATTTTAAAAACATCTACAGCAACCCAACTCTGGTATTGAAGAAAAAACGAGTCTATAGCGAAGTTAGTGCTAGCCTTTAATTTCTTATAATAGATGACAATAAGAACTATTTTAATTAAGTATTAAACTCATTAAATAATAATGTTGATCTAATTTTAATCTTCGCAAAAGGAGGAGGTTATTAATTTGACCCTATGTATTTTTTTAAGTGTGTACATCGATTACTCCGCGATGGTTTGACGAATTTGAATGAAATTTTCAAAGCGTATTCAGGAAGGTTCCTAACAGCACGATGAACATATTCTTAGGAAAATCTTACAAATTGGACTATTTGTTAAACTTGACTTTTGCAATAAAACTCGTATAAATAGAACTAAAAAGAATCAAATAAATAATTTTATAAAAAAATTAAAACCGACTTCAAAATAATGCACCAAAGAGTAAAAAATAATATTTTATTTCATCTGGCCGGTTTTATTTTTCTTTATACACATTTTTATTCTTATTACGTTTCATATACAGTGTGTATCAGCCAAATGGAATAAATTCGATAATAAATAAATGGGGGCGTGTTCGGAAAAACGCTTGGACCCGTCGATTGGTATTTTTAGTTGCTCATGTTCTCCAATAAAAACTTTTTATACAGGGTGTGTCCTGTAACAGTGGTCAATGCCAACTTTCTTATTTCAAATGCAACACCCCGGATATTATTTAATTTTTGGATTCTTTAGGAGATTCTAAACATATTTTATGTTCAATGTCCTATACCTATCTTCAACTATTTCGGCAATATTACGTGTTTTCAAATTTATTGCAAAAATTAAGATTAAAAAAATAAAATTATTTATTTCTTCATAATGTATAAACAAAAGTAAAAAGTTAATTTAGGAACTGTTGAATATGCTCGCCGCGAACGTCTTAGCAAATTCCTAATCTTGAATAGAGATTTCTTCTAACGTTATTTAGCATCTCAGGCGTGACCGATCTAATCGCAAGCGTTATTCGTCTTCTTAAGTCAGCTAAGTCGAGGGGTTTAGTTTTGTATACAACATTTTTAATATGTCCCCATAAGAAAAAGTCTAATGGCGTCAGATCAGGGGATCGCGCTGGCCATTCTATCGATCCTCGTCTCCCTATCCACCGATTTGGAAATATTCCGTTGAGGTACTGCCGGACATTAGTTTGGTAATGGGGCGGTGCTCCATCTTGCTGAAACCATATCATATTCGCTGGAACTTGTGGGTTTGCTGGATCCGGATACAAATTTGTCAAAGTTGGCACGACATTATTTTGGAGCAGTGCTAAATAATTATCGCCAATCAAATTGCCGTCAATGAAAAAGGGGCCTATGATATGATCCCTAACAATTCCTGCCCAAACATTAACCTTTTCAGGATATTGAGTATGTTCTTCGCTGATCCAGTGAGGATTTTCCCTATACCAATAGCGGCAATTTTGACGATTTACATGACCGTGAAGTGTAAAGGTGCACTCATCCGAAAACAAAACATGTTCTAATTGAATAACATTGTTATCTAACATAACCATCATTTGTTCACAAAAATAAGGTCTCCTATCATAATCGTCTTCCATGAGCTCCTGAGTTGGTATCACTTTATAGGGATGCATTTTATTTTCTTTTAATGTTCGAATAATCGACGAATGGCTAATATCGAACATTGCGGCGGCTTGTCGACTAGAAATATGTGGGTTTTCCTCAAACTCAAGCATAATATCCAATTTAGTATCATCATTTATTGAATTGGCAGCTGCTTTTTTTATCTGCCTCACATGTCCAAGCTCGCGAAACTGCTTTTCTATTTTACTAATTGTCCCTTGGGATATATGCGGCAAATTTGGAAATTTTTCATGAAATAAGCGAGCAACTTCCACTTGTGTTCGTGTGTTATCTCCATAACCAATCATTTCTAGAATTGTTATTTTATGCATTTCTGTTAAATGAACCATTTTTCTGATATTAGGTATTATGCAGTTAACGAAATTCAAAAGACTATGACACTGACACTGACAACTACTGTCTTGCAAAGAGAAAGGCCAGGCATTTTACACAAAAGTAAACAAAACTTAAAAGTAAACAAAACTGGCTCTTTTTGTTCCATATCAATAAAAAGGAACGCTAAAATGGTTTTTGCTTACATTCTTAATATGAAGACCTAAATGGTAAATAAGTATTGAGTGTGTTGTAGCGAATTTTTGCAATCAAATAAATAGTTCAGTAACCAGAGCCACTTTCATGAATAATAATAAATTCGAAATAAATAAAATAAAAATAAATTTGAAAACACTTAATATTGCCGAAATAAATGAAGATAGGTATAGGACATTGAACATAAAATATGTTTAAAATCTCCTAAAGAATCCAAAAATTAAATAATATCCGGGGTGTTGCATTTGAAATAAGAAAGTTGGCATTGACCACTGTTACAGGACACACCCTGTATAAAAAGTTTTTATTGGAGAAAATGAGCAACTAAAAATACCAATCGAAGGGTCCAAGCGTTTTTCCGAACACGCCCCCATTTATTTATTATCGAATTTATTCCATTTGGCTGATACACACTGTATGCTATCGACACAGTTATGAACTACTGATCGGCACCTGGCTCAAACAAAAGAAACTATACATAAGATACAGGAACTATAAACAAAGGGCGGCGGATCGAAGTTGTTGTTGGGCATGACTTTGAGAAACAGAGTTCCAACCTTTACTAGAATACTAATTCTAGTAATTCTAAAGTGGAACTGGACAGGTCTTGGTACATGAATGACTGGTGGGAGATGAACAAGAAAAATACTCGAATGGAGACCCAGAGAACATGCGTATCGTAGTAGGAGAAGGATAAATTGATGAATTTGCCCAAATTAAATCCAAGTGGCTCAAGAAAGATACGAACTACCACAAGACTCCTATTGATGTTGATAATGAATGATAATAAAAAACATCAATTGCCCATTGTTCGGTATGTTTTGTGTGTACACTTATCGGAACTGTAGTAATATTTATACTCATCGAACTACAAAGCTGTTTCATAGTTCATCATGATTCTTTGAAATGAGTAAAAAAAATAACGTAGAGGTAATGTGAAACTAGCAAAAAAATACAACTGTAAATCTGCAGCAAGCTATTGCTTCCAGTTAGCCATAATTGGTTTTCCTATAAAGCCAGTGATGAAACTGAAAAAAGCTACCTCAAGAACAGCCACTGTTTACAGTCGCTGTTCTTGTATTTATCAAATAATGGAATTTTATTGTCATAAAACATATAATTTCAGTTGAAATAAAATATTATTTAAAAATTGTATTATTTTATCTTATAATTAAAATAATTTTCAGTTTCACAGCTTTCGGTGCTTTCTCTGCCTATAGAAGTCGCATGTGGCCATGTTTTCTGTATTCCCTTTATAAAGGGCCCATACGTCGTGAATGCGAAGGTCACTATAGTTTTTTTTTCAGATCTTTCTTCTGCTTGTCTCTATGATTTTACAATAAAATAGTATACACCAGTGACGGCTGGTAATTTAGGCTCGGCCGAGGCTCAATGCCAAATGAAGGGCGGTTTTGCGGTGAGGGGGTAATGAGGTAATTACCCCCCCCCCCACCGCCCAGACCGGTCAAACATCATATCTAATTTACATATTTTTACGTGAAAATTACGAATAAAACCTTGGCTACGAAACGCTATAGCAAAAGAGCGACCTGTTGGATTCGGTCTCTTGCATATCTGTAGGTGGAGTATTGATGTAAATATAAACAATGAAAATAATAAATTTGCTGCAGGAACGAAATTGGAAGTTATTCTAGAACTATTTATTAGCGGCTGTGTTTTTTCACTTATGCCACAAGTATGATAAAAAATATAGGTATTTACGGGACGGTGTTGGGTGATATAAGCTACGACGAACGTTATAGCCGAGGTATATGAAATGTATGCAAACGTAATAAAACGTGCCTTGCATAGGTTTTTCCTCAATAACTCTATAATTATACATTTTAGCGAAAATGTATAAATACAAAATTAAAAACAATTTCTACAAATAATATATTTAGAGTTTTATTGGATTATTTATGGTTCAGGTAATAATAAGATTTGAAAATTAAAAAAAGTCTAAAAAGTCAGAAAAAATATTTTTATTTAAAAAAAAAACAAATAATGCCTCAATTAAAATGGTATTATGTAACGTGTTTAAGTTTAGGTACAAATATAGATAGCTACTAATAGTCATTACTTAATTAAATAATTATTATTGTCGAAAATAGGGCTTTATGACTAAGTAGTACAAACTATTAGACATTACCACATTTCTGAGTAAAACTTGTTTTTGATACAAAATACTAGTCAAGCAAAAGTTGTAAGGGTAGAAACTTTAAGATTTAAATTTACTGCATTGAACTACTTACACATATCTCCCTTAAATCTGTAGATAATATTGTAAAAGTGGCGACTCGGTGTAAATTGTGAAAAGCGAAACTAAAGGTTCAACTAAAATACTTGAAGCTACCTTAGGAACATATAAATGGTTTAAAAGGGAATCCTGAAAGTGTGTGAGGGATCATCTTCTCTGAATTTGCGCAAAATTCGTCACTATCTAGATACATAGTGATATCATATACCATTAATTGCATATTTTTTAATAATATTGCATCAGCAGCTCTACCTATATATGTCCATTCGGATTTTTCATCACAGAATCTTGAATCTATCATTTAAGATTTTCTTACTAACATCACGAAAATCATGCTAAAAACAAAGCGATGGCCATATTTAGTTTTCACTTTTTCTTTTACTGTTCTTGCTGTAGGCTTTTCTCCAGACATCTGGTCCATAAGTTCTACCATCCACAGGACGGCGTCTTTTTGTCCCACTAGAAGCAGTGGCAATAAAAAATGGTTTGTAACAATCTTGGTATATTGCGTCAGCTACATGTAAGTCTATTTAAACTTAAACGTGTTATATATTAACATTTTAACTTATCCATTATTTTTTTTTTTAATAAAAATAAATGTTTGTAGAAAATTTTATGTACTTTCATTTTTGTCTTTACACATTTTTGCTAAAATGTCTAATTAGAAAAATATTGAGGAAAAACGTCTGCAAAGAACGTTTCAACCTCTCCTCAGCCCCGGGTCTCCACCACCAGCGGGGACTTTTAGTATATTATTAACAAGCTTTCCCCCAACGAGTTTGCAAATTTTCAAAACTGCGATTTTTTTTCCTATTTATCATTCATTTACTGGAACTACTAGAGACAAGCTGAAAACTGACTCTTTTCAAAAGAGTAAATATATTTCAAGAAAATGTATTCAGTGCAGCACTACTTGCCTTTCCATAGATCGAGCTGAAAGTTTGCTTAATATACAGTGACTTTATACGAGGACAGTCCATCCGCCATTAATTGGCTAAGTCTTTGTTGTTTATATATGCATAAACTTTTGCATATTTGTTTTGCGTTTTTAAATGGTTTGTGTCTAAATATTTTCAGTTTTAAAATACCAGTGTTGTGTATTTATGTATGAAGTTTGAGTCTCAGTTAGTTATTGTACATTCAGGTAAGCAAGTTTTTAAAAAAATACTGTTTTTATAGGCGCTGTTTGTGGAAGCTTTCCTTTTGAAAACACTCATTTAGAAGTAAATTATGAAATTAGAGTTACCAAATTTCCTTCGGCAAAAAAGGAGAAACGAATGTCTGAGCCCGTTGCTTATCTAGCCTAACAAATTAAAAAAAAAACAAAAAGGCTACTTTTTGTAACACCCATCAACTCAACAGCAACTAAAACAAAAAAGTATTGTTTTTTGTATAGTGAATATCCCTAATAGACTGTTATCTCTGATGTACACATATATGATTTCTAAAGTTATAATTGGTACATATAAAAAAGGGCCAATTCGGTTAAATTGCAAAGACATGTCCAGTGACGAGAGGGCATCTGGTAACCCTATATGCAATAGACTTATATTGATTTATAAAATATAGTGATGTAAACTGCAAATACTATATAAATATTCTTTGCAATTCTTAGTTACTTCAGGAAGAGCGATATCTTTTCGGGTTATGTTATGTAGCTTGAAATTTTGGGATAATTATCTAGATAAATTAATGTTTAGTCTTTGCAAATAAGGCATTTTTTATTATTGGACCTTTCTTAAACAATCCTACATGGCTTCATTAAAAGTTTTTTACTAGCATACTTTATTAAATACAAATGCTCAAATCTAAAAAGCTTATATCTGAACTTATCCATTCTATTATAGTAACAATAAAGTCAAGAACATAAAAATTGATAAGTTAGGAAGGAATTAAATTAATTTTTTCATGAACCGGAATGACCTTGCATCGTGTTTCGGTCCACTCTGAGCCTTTTAAATCATTCTGTTTTCGAGGATTTCAAGCGTATGATTAAGTTTCACACACCTACTATTTTTTAATAAGTATATTTTTTTTTAGATCATTATAAAACTACAATATGCCGGGCTGTGCTGCAGTAGGATATTCAAATTCTGACAAAAAAGGCTTCCACATGTTTCCTAAGAATCTTAGTTGTAGAAAGGAATGGGTTATAAGAAAATGAAAAGGGATAAATTGATGCCTATGGACACATCACGATTATGTGAAGTATGAAATGTGGCAATTTAGTTTAACTTAACTTTTTCAACGCCATATAGCTTTTTGCAGAATGTATTTTTTAAATTCTTTTTTTTTTTGTAGATTTATTTTGTACCAGATATGTGGAAAAAGACAAGGGAAGATGGTACCAGAAACCTTAAGATAAATGCAGTACCTTCAATTTTTTTTCTTTTCTGGTATTTCGACAAACTCAGATCCCCGTCAAAGAAAATAGTTGGCCTATATAGGAGTTTACGAGTCTGGTTCGTAGAAAGTCAGCTAGTGCAAATCGTTATAAAAATAAGTTAAGATTAAGTGAAAGAAAAACTAAAGTTTGAAAAGACAATTTTGATACTGAAAAAGCTTTTTGTGTGCAGTGCAGTACAGTTATTTGTGAACTCAAGACTTTTTATTTTAGTGGATTTTCTGCTAACAATTCACATTTATTTTTATATTTTGTATTCTCGATAATAAAAAAAAAGTATTTTTCTCCAATTTGTTTTTTTTTGCAAATACACTTTTAAGATTGAAACATTTGCACATAAGACATATATTCTTATAGAAAGTTCAGAATTTCCCCTGCCATACTGCTTAAATGTGACCATTCCAGTTAGGGGTTAACTAGGTACTATAAGGATACATTTTTTTTTAAAGAAACATTTTCCAGACAGATCTTTGAAACCAACTAATTTTAATTCTTAGGTTCAAAAATTTAACCATTTAGGTAACTATTAAGTATATTTTAATAAAAAGATATAACAAATTTTCTATTGGTAGCTTTATTAGTGCAAAGCATTCTTAAAAAATTGTGTAGGTATTGTGTATATCTAAATAAAAGATATGACAAGTAGGATTCTTTTGGGTTGTTTTGATTGGGAATTAGAAATAAAGCCACTTATTTAAAAGTAGATAAAATGAGTTTTATTTTTCGCACACACGATAACATGTCTGTTGTATCCGTATGCCAAACAAAACTAAAACTGCAATGTTGCTAGATTGAGCACAAAGAAGTAGGAGCTAAGAAAAACTTTTCAAAACAAAACATTATCCAATACTCCCACTTTTTGTAAAGTTTTCAAACAAAACAATCAAATAAACAATAAGTAAGTAAATCTTACTGTCTACTTATTTCAACTACCTATATACTTATTAACACAAATCTTATTACGTAAATTTTCAAAAACATTTTTACAGAGCTTTAGTAAAAATATCAGCTTCTTGAAAAACAGTGTTTATGTATTTAGGCAAGATCAGACCACTATCAAATTTCTCACGAATAAAGTCAAATTTTACGTCAATATGTTTTGACCTCTGGTGGAACTCAGAGTTTTTCACAAGTTTGATCGCACTTTGATTGTCTATATATAAAGTCATAGGTAGCACTAACATGTCTTTTTCATGAATGTCTCTGAGAAGTTGATGCAGCCACAAACTTTCTTTTACAGCACTAGAAGCAGCCACATACTCCGCCTCAGTTGTAGATAGAAAAACAGTGCTTTGTTTTCTGCTTGACCAGGTAACAGGTCCTCCTGATAGTTTGAACAAATATCCACTTGTCGATTTTCGCGTAGCACGATCGCCTGCATAATCCGAGTCGCAAAAACCATGTAGAGCACTGTCAGAAGCATCTTGTTGTAGATATAATATTCCATAATCTGCGGTTCCAATTAAATATCGTATGACACGCTTAATTCCTCTCCAATGTGCTTTTGTGGGGCTGTTGACAAACCTACTGAGAACTCCTACTGCGTGTGAAATATCTGGACGTGTCAAAGTCGCCAAAAATAGCAAGGATCCAATAGCCTGTCGATAGGGCACTTCACCCTCAGATAAAACATATTCTGCCTGAGCAGTAAGATCGGTGGATGGATCTTCTGGAGTGGAACAGGAATTTGCATTTTCCAATCCGAATTTTGAAATTATCTGTTTAATATAGCTCTTTTGATTAATAAATATCGAGCCTGTCAATGGATTTCTTTGTATTTCTACACCAACATAATATGAGAGTTCACATATAGTAACATCAAATTCTGATTTGAGCTGCTTCAGAACTTGTAAAATTACCTCTTTACTCTCAGAAATAACCAGTCCATCATCAACAAATATAACTAGAATAAATTTAATTTTATGTACAAATCCAGTATATACACACCTATCTGATTCACATCTTTTGAAACCATATTGATCTAAAAACTGATGAAACCTTCTGTTCTAGCAGCGTGGAGCCTGTTTCAGCCCATACAGAGACTTGTTGAGCTTGCAGACAACATCAGAATAACTTTCACCTTGTTTCAAGCCTTCGGGTATATACATGTACACGTCTTCATCCAATTCACCATATAAAAATGCAGTTTTTATATCAAACTGCATTAATTCATAACAGTTTTGCGCCGCGACAGTTAACAACACACGTATAGAATCGTAACGAGTTGTGGGCGCAAATATTTCGTGATAGTCACTTCCGGCTGTTTGCGAGCATCCCTTGACACATAATCAAGCTTTGTAACGAGAAACTTTGCCTTTTGTGTTTCTTTTAATTCTAGACACCCACTTCGTTTGTAAAACTTTATTTATTTTTAGGTCTAGGCACAAGATACCATGTTTGATTTTTATCTAGCGCCTTCAGCTCTTCGTTTATCGCCCCTTTCCATTGCGAAACATCTGGGGAGGCAAGAGCTTCGTCGTAAGTTTGGGGTACATTTGTTTCAGCAAAATTTAATTCATAGTCCGTGTATTTCGCTGGTACTCTGATACTTCTAGAAGGCCTCAGTACTGGTACCTCTGGTTTTGGTTGCTCATCGTCTGGATCATATTCATTATTTTCGGGCTGAATTTCATTATTTACTTCGTTGCTGTCATTATCAAAACAACAATCGTCTTCGTCGAAACGCATGGTCGCGGATTGGTTGCTCGCTGACAGATTGTCTGCGGCGTTGCCAGCTCCGTTACCCGATTTTTCCAAATTCTCGTGAAAAATTACGTTTCGAGAAATAGTGATTTTTCTCGTCACAGGATCGAAAAGTCTATAGTTCGTGGAGTTGTTATCGTACCCGACAAAAATCAGCTTTCTACTTTTTTGGTCAAGTTTTGTGCGTTTAATGTCCGGTATATGCGCAAACGCATCACAACCGAATATTTTAGGTGTCCCAAAAATGGCTTCTGATTCGTCCAGATTTCGTACGGCGTCGACCCGATTGTCTGTTTGATTGGCGTTCAATTTAAAATATATACCGCCGTATTTACGGCCTCTGCCCACAAATATTTTGCCACGTGCGTCGTTTTGACACATCATTGAACGAGCACTTTCAACAATTGTTCTATTATCGCGTTCTGCCCGCGCGTTTTGTTCCGGGGTGTAGGGGGCAGTCAGTTCCAGGGTTATACCTTCTTGCAACAAGTAGTTTTTAAAATCAGTGTTGGTATATTCGATACCATTGTCCACATGTAAAACACCGACCGATTTTCCGAACTTGTTTTTCATTTTATTATTATAAATTTTAAAACACACCAACGCGTCCGATTTGTGTTTTAAAAAATAAACCACCCTATACCTCTTTCATTAGCATAAAGTACCTCGCACCCGGCACAGATGGTACGTTCATAGGACCGCACAGATCGCTGTACACTCGTTCGCCGCGATTTAATTTAATATGTTCTTTGTTTTGATTAAACGGTAACTTGTGACTTTTTCCGAGCGCACACGCTTCACAAAAGAACTTGTCTTTGTCACTTAAATTTATCCCGCTTACATAGCCCTTTTCGGCCATGGTACATATCGACGCAATGTTCAAATGGCCTAGTCTTTGATGCCACACTTTTAGACTGCACACAAGAGCACAAAGAAGTAGGCACTCGCACTGTATTAGCGAAATTTACTATTGTACGAAACAACATTTTGTAGGTGTTGTTACTGTCCTTTACAGCTACTGTGACCACTCCGCTACTGTCTAAAATTTCTGCTTGCGTATCCTGTTTTATTATTTTCATGTTCTTCCCAGTAACCACTCCTTCAGAAAATAAATTTCTTTTCAAGTCAGGCACATACAGTACGTCGTTGATTGAGGCATTCCACCACTCACCATTTAGTAGTTTCTGGATTCTAATGGTGCCCCTACCTTTTACTTGAATTCTTTGACCATTTCCTAAAACAACAGAATTGTTTGTGTTTTCATCCAGACTCTCGAAAAATTCCTTTTTATGGCACATATACGCCGCTGTCCATAAGCCAGTGATCATCCCACGTCATACTAATGGACGTGGATTCATCTCCTTCGACATTGAAGGCAGATTCTTGCACTCCGATAAATGCTGAGTCAGAAGTCATTTTCCAGTCACCTCCGCCATTTCTTCTGCTGTTGTTGAAATGGTTGAGATTTTCACGCGATTGAAATCTATCCGTCTCATTCGAATTTTGCTTATTTTCATTAGCGTCGTCTCTCTTCTCCCTGCAGTTTCTCATAATGTGCCCTCTCTTTTTACACCTGGAACAGATGACATTTGAGCGCGTTCCCTTCTTCTCCTTCGAATTCTTTACCAACATCGTTGCCATTGCAACTTAGGATTCTTCGTAGTCGGTAAGATTATTTTCCTCGTCGAGAAGTCTTGACGTCAGATTGGCAATGTTCTGTTTTGAGTCATCCAATGAGAGCCATGCTTGTCGAAAATTTCGAAACTTGGGAGGCAAGCTGCTAATTATTTTCATTATGATTACAGCTTCACTTATTTGCTTGCCAGCTTCCTTGACATGCTTCGCAGGGCTTTCTACTTTTGCAATATGCTGTGCAATGGAGTCGTTTGCATCCATTTTATATTGATGAAACCTTTCGTGCACTATCATCTTATTGATTTCGCTCTTCTGAAGATATATGGAGTCGAGTTTATCCATTATTTCTTTCGCAATTTTCAATCAGCGTTATCTGATTAAACTCCATCGATGCAGTCAGGATATACATACCCTGCGCATCCTTTTTGAGCCATATTTCTTGCTCATCGGCGTTGTTTTCCGGCATCTTTTTTGACCCATCAGCGATGCCCCAGAGCCCTTTTGCCTTCAGAGTACATTTTATTTGGAACTTCCATTGCATGTAGTTCTCACCCTCAAATTTTCGCGCAACAACATCTCTATTTTCCGCCATCTTATCCCGTACACGACAAACAATGTACCGACCGACCGACTTTAATCACTAAAAAACTAGTACTCCGACACACGACTGTACTGTCTTTTCAATTCCCACCTGGGCCCATAACCTTTTCGGTTGTTTTGATTGGGAATTAGAAATAAAGCCACTTATTTGAAAGTAGATAAAATGAGTTTTATTTTTCACACACATGATAACATGCCTGTTGCATCCGTATGCCAAGCAAAACTAAAAATGCAATGTTGCTAGATTGAGCACAAAGAAGTAGGAGCTAAGAAAAACTTTTCAAAACAATACATTACCCAATAGATTCTATTGTTAAGAAAGTGTAAGCCACATATCTTCAAAACAAAGACGAGGACCTATGAAAAAAAAACATTTAGGAAATGTTATTTATATGGGAACTCAGGAAATAAAATTAACAACGTAATATTTAAAAACAATTTACTTATATACTTTGACAAGTCTTCATTTTATTAATATTAATGATATTAAATACGTAAAGTTGACACCAATTCGTAATTACTGTACATTATGCATCCAACTAGGTATTGCAAGACAGATTTTCATATATTGTTCGTGGGCTGACAAACAAAGAGCGCTAAGTCAAATGTGAACAGTTGACTTAGTGCTTTTTGCTTGTAAGCCTATGATGTATCATATTTATTTAGAAATGAAACTAACAATTTATTGCAATATCACATAATCAGTGTGTTCTGTTAAGCAATTTTACCACGAAGAACAGCATAATTTTCAAGATTTTAAATGTACCCACGTAAAAATTGAAAAAAACTTACTTCGACATTGGTTGTAACTTTTCAATTTATTTAAAAACAATGAATAACAATTTCAATTTTACAAATCACGTAATTATTATATATTTACATATTTTTGTGTAAAATGCATGAGCCAGAACTAAAAAGTACACATATAAGCGTAAGTATTAAAGCATACGAGTATATGTACTTTAATCAACTACTTACTTAATAGTTCATGTTCTATTTCAAAATAATTTGGTATAAAATAATCTGTATAAACTCGGTACGGTATGGGGGAACAACCCTTGTTTGTGGGTCTAGTTGAACATAAACATATTCATTCGTCTAGGTATAAGCTAAAGAGCCAAATTTAAAGTAATCAATTAATCTAAAAACAAAAAAAAAATAAAATTCGAAGCACAGGCACTAAACACAGTGGTGAGAGATGGAGTTTTAAGTTTTTTACTTTAACTTACAAATATATAAAAGCCTTTAAAACAAATAAAAATTAATTTTAAATGATGTTTAAAAACCAAAGAATCCTAATGCATATAATCAATATTAAATTTGTTGTATTGGTTCCCTGTTGGAGGACATAGCCTATAGACATATAATATAATTGATTTTTTAAGTTTTAGGATTTATTGTAATGTTTGAAATTTACACTTTTTATCAAGCTTAAACCTTATTTTATACTTATGAAATCAATAATAAAACATACCTTACAGTATTTGTTAAAAAACAGGCCTTACTAAATCATTACATTTTCGTAAACAACTGATTCCAAGCCACATAAACATTGTTAGAATACAAAGTCCAAATAACAAACTTTCGATTAAAGCAAAAATCAAGTAACAATATATTATAAAATTGCAAATAAACGAGACGAAATTCCCATAAGATCAATGGTAAACAATACAATTTTTGCCCTATAATCGCGGATATTGGCTCCAGCCAATCGAAACGTTAACCACTATTGTGGCCACTGTTCTCTTATAAAGTTACTGTAGCTTAATAACGATGCCACACACGTACTTGACAAAAAAAAGTAGTTAGTCAAAGCTTCAGGTGAGACTTAACTATCTTATTGTTGAAAATGTTCTCAAAACTTAAATTAATAAAAAAATCCTTTGATCAACACGGAGTGGCTACAGATTAAATAGCCCAGCAACTTTGTGAATCTAGCGAGAAACAAAGGTTAAGATTATGAACTCTCTAAACTGTGTGTAACTACATAATCAGTTTTGGTTTGGCCATACAAAGAGATAATGCAGCGTCAATTTTAGATTTCCGTTATGGAAATCATCTAAACGATCTTCCACCTTCATTTTTTATTGTTCTTTTTTACTAAATTTATGTAATGTAAACAATCTCGGTTTTAGTTTATGAAGAATATATTTGCACTTAAATTAAGTATAGAATTAAAAAACAATTTTCACTAATACCTCACAACTTTTTTTGCTTTAATTCGGTATATAATAATCAGAAGCAGTGTCAGCAATATTAATATGTCCCTATCCCGTTTATAAAAACAGCTTTTTTGTAATGATGAGTCTTGTATTATAATGAATATTTTTCTAGGTTAAATTAAAAATGTATGTTATAATGTCTATAATAGTTAAGTAGTTTTATTTTTACACAGTGGATGAATAAAATGGGACCGGGAGGCAAACTGGTGATCGCTCGCGATTGGTCGACAGCCTAGCAATGGCCAAGAAATCCAATTATCAATAAATCTGACATTTTATATAACGACTTGTTATACTTATTAATATATATAATATATAAACCAGAAGCTAGAATTAGAATTAATAAAAGTTAAATAGGATGTCCGAATAAAATTTCGTTGAAATATCTCTTGACAAATTGGCGAACTCCAGATTATCCTTCAAATTCTTGAAACGTGGCAGAAACTTATTTCATTCTATTTGTATTTCTGATAATTTCTTATAGCCACAACCGTAGTCATTGTATATTGTTTTCGGGGGTAATATCCCTAGTGCCAAAGTTTACTGAATAAAAATATATTGAGTAAACTTTGCTAGTGCGTCTAATTTTTTCAGCAAAAAGAGTTTCTATGTAAATGGTTTAACAACCTGGGTTATCTGGGTTCATTTAATATCTGGAAAATTATGCTGTTATAAACTCTGTATTAAATTATGATTCCTCGTGGTAAAATTGCTTAATAGAACATACTGATTGTGTGATGTTGCAATAAATTGTTAGTTTCATTTCTAATTAAATATGATACATCATAGGCTTACAAGAAAAAAGCACTAAGTCAACTGTTCACATTTGACTTAGCGCTCTTTGCTTGTCAGTACACGAACAATATATGAAAATCTGTCTTGCAATACCTAGTTTTTTTTATTAATTATAAACAAGCCATTTTTGTATTGCTCGTGTTTCATTTCTTTTCCAAGCATTGACTTTTTTGTAAGGCATATATACAGCATGGGCGTTAGCGGTTTTAAAAAGATTTCTTTGCGTGAATGCTATTTGTTAAGCAAAATTCTTAGAAACGAGTATTCCAATATTCTCATACGAAAAAATTCAATCAACGAGAGATATATTTGGTAAGATTATTTCCTGAGTTCAATAGATATGTAATATTAAATGTAACACTATCTTTATTTAAAACAACATTAAGTACAATAATTATTGAACTAAAAAAACATAATATAATTACTTCATACTCATTTGAAACTACCTTGTCGAAGTTGAATTATATTTTGGAGATGTTTTTTTTCCGGAAAAACTGCTGACAGTTATGTCTGGCAATTTTTCCACGGCTAAATTATTTCAGTTTACGAATAAATATATGATTAAAAATACACTAGCTTGATTCGGTAACTCTTTCTTTTACTGTTCTTGCTGTTTGCGTTTCTCCAGAGATCTGGTGCATCAGAGTAATGACAATCGTCATTTTCATCTAAGTACCAGTAAATGTCCTTCATCGCTTCCGAAACAACGTCATCTTCACAAGTCGTTTTTCTCTGTAGAGGCCGTAGCAATAACAAACTGTTTGTAGCAATCTTCATGATATATTGCGTCAGTTACATGTAAGTCTCCTACAATACTAACACGATTTAGGATAGCGTGAGTTTCGTCAAAACTCACTCACTCGTACTGGTAAGTCTCTTTTTTCCACGCAACATCATCGTTTTCTCTACACAACAAGCACTTTGTTGTTTTGCAATCAAATCGAATCGATGCAGAACGCAAACAGGGCTCAAACGGGATGATCCAAGGAGTTGATCAGAATGAGCTTTAAATTTTGTGTCTTTCAATATAGTCTGATCTTTTTAATTATGTATTATTCGCTACAAAATTTCTTCCCTTTAAACCGTCTGTGATCTTTCCTTTCCTCTACTTGCCTTTAATTATCCATAAATAGCTTTGTCACCAACATCGTCACTTACTTAAAACATACTTTTTACATATTAAGCACTTCTCAGCTATTACCAAAGTTTACTAAATATAATATACATAATCAGTAAACTTTGCTATTACTCAGCAGTACTGGGTCTATTAGACTGTCTGTGACATAGGGTACAGGCGATGATTATGACGAAGTGCATGAAAATAGGATGAGTAGGGTAGAGAACTGCGTCTTAGACTAGAGCTATATATGATATATTTTACTTAAACTAAATTTTCATCATAACCATTTTGCTCAGAAGTATCTATGGCAATGTTTTGAACTACTTAGTCAAAACTCTTACTCATACCAAGTTACATCCTTATTTTCTATAATAATTATTTAATTATGTGATGACTATTACCCAAGTAGCACAAATTAGCTGATGAGCTTTTTTAAAATTAGAATTAATAAAAGTTAAACAGGATATTGCAAAAGAATTTCTTCTTTGAAAAATTGCTAGACAATTTGGCGAACCATACATAATCAGCCAAATTCTTAAAACGTGGGAGTCCTTTATTTGAGTGTATTTGTATTACTGTATAATTCATTACAGCCACAACTGTAGTTATTGTACATTGTTGGAGCGTTTGTTGTTTCGGAAGTAATATCCCTAGTGCATCTAATTTTTCCGGAAAAACGAGTTTCTAAGTAGTCGAAGACAAAGATTTCTTTGCGTGAATGCTATTTGCTAGACAAATTTCTTAGAAACGAGTATTCTAAAGATTATCTCCTGAGACCAATAAATAAAATTTAATGTAACGATATCTTTATTTAAAACACCAGTAAGAACAATGATTATTAAACTAAAAAATATAATATAGTAATTACTTCATTTTTTTTCCGGAAAAACTGTTGACAGTTATGTCATAGCAATTTTTCCACTTGAAAATTAAATATGACGTACAAATTCTTGTCAGCTAAATTATTTCAGTTTACGAATAAATATATGATTAAAAATACGCTAGCTTGATTCGCTAACAGTTCAGTAAAAATCATGGTTTGCAAAAATCTCCGTTTAGTAATTTACGTATTTCAAATTATTTCGGATGTTTCCAACCGGGGCGCACAGAGGGATACGTTTTGGGGGTTAACTCCCTCCTGGGTCTAACTATAAAGTATAGCTTATTTTCATTTTTAAGACCTTTGTTAAATTATAAGTTAAGCTACATCGAAAATACAGGAGGGACTAGGTAATAAATAGTAGCAATAACAATATATTATTTTAATGTTTATGATAAAAATATTTAAACATTTTATTACATTAAGTATATACCCAAGTAGCAAGAATACGTTGAATTAACGTTTAAGAATTAATATCAGCCTTAACACCTAATTAACGTCAGATAGACGTTGATATATAACGTCTAAATAACGTAGAATCATAGGTGATTAATGTTGCGGACCTAAAAAAAAACCTTGTATCAACGTAAAAATAACGTCATCTTATCAGTTGGGTAGGTCACGGCGCACCTCACCCTTACCCAAATAAAATAAATCTTGGATTCGCCTAGTCTAATGACCATACCATTAAATGTGAAATTAAATAACTCACTAATTTGATAGCCAGATACAATGTACCGGGTGGTCGAAATTGGTCTGTTTTAACAGAGAAAACCTATTTCCTGACTAGATAGAGCAAAACTGACTTAGGTGTCATGGGCTCGATTTCTGAGAAATGTTTAATGGCAAAAACCGCCTGCCGATATTTTCACTGCCAACTGAGATATAGGGCGTTTTTCAATTTTCGGCCATTTTGAAAATTGTCCATAACTTTTTTATTTTGCGGAATATTAACATTCTGCAAAGACATTCTAAAGGCACTTTTTTATGTGCAATCCAGTGGCGTACTCAGATTTTTTCTATAGTTGTCCGTTTTATCATAAATAGGCAAAACTTTTTTTTTTCAAATGGAAATCATAGTTGGCTATAAATTATAAAAAATGCTCGCATTTAGCCCTTTTCAGTGATATAAAGTTGTAGGTACTTATTTTCAAAAATAATGAAAATATTAGGTGTTTTTGGTTTACATCGAAGTAGGCCTTGGAATAATGACGCGCGTTCAATATTTTGAATATATTGCTGTCAGATTACTGTAGTCTGGTGTAATTATTGCGTTTTGGTGTTATCTTTATAAAGTTGTGTTAAGTTGCTGACAAAATATGTTTGAGAATTATGAAAAGTATGATATGTTAAAATGTTACATATTATCTAACGAAGTTCCTGAAGCAGCTAGTGAATTATATTTTAATACATTTCCCGAGCGACGTCAACCGGATAACCGAATTTAACAAACATTAAAAAGTAATTTAGTAAATTACGGAAGTTTTAAAAAGTTAAGAACAAGACATTATGAACTAAAGGAAGAAAAGGAAATCCAGCAGCTAAATATAATTGGTGAGGTATTAGATCATCCTGGCACCTCCTCTCGAACATTGGCTAATATAACGAATGTTCCAAAGACCACCGTTTTAAAAATACTCAAAAAACATAAATTCAAACCGTACAGAACGAGAAGAGTTCATCAACTCCGTGAAGGGGACGCCGCTAGAAGATTGAGATTTTGTCAGTGGTATGAGCAAAAATTCATGGAGAATGAGAATTTTCCATTAAATATTATTTGGAGTGATGAATCCAGAGTAGATACTTCTGGTATATTTAATAGATATAATTCATATCACTGGTCCACTGAAAATCCACACGTAGTTGTGCAACAAGACCGGCAAGGTCGGTGTGGATTCAATATATGGGTGGGGATATTCCGAGGAAGATTTGTGGGACCTTATTTTTACGATGGAAATTTAACTGCAGATGATTATGTAAATATTTTGCGCACATATATTGTCCCTTTGTTGGAAGACATACCTTTAGCTGATGCCAGAAATATCTACTATCAACAAGATGGTTGTCCCCCGCACAATGCAAGGATCACAACTGATCTTTTAAACTTCGAATTTCGAGAAAATTGGATTGGTACGTGGGGCCCCATACCTTGGCCTGCTAGGTCCTGTGACTTAACTCCCTTAGATTTTTTTTTGTGGGGAAGATTGAAAGACTTGATATTTAAAGGAAGAACCTTTCACACAAAAGAAGAATTGCAAGAGGCCACTAGGCAAGCTTTTGCATCTATTAGCCCAGTTGAACTAATAAATAGTTGCAACTCGGTACGCAAAAGATGCTTAGTTTGTATTCAACAGGGAGGGGCTCAATTTGAACAACTTCTCTAAATATATTTATCAGAAACCTATCTAACTAAATACCTAGATTTTCATAATTATTTTTTATTTTCACTTGTAGCTGTAAATAGTAGTTTAGTTTGTTAATTTTGTTCAACTTTGCTATGTAAACAAAAAAAAATAAAAAAAATTAATAATAAATAATTAAAATAACGTTAGCTAGTGTTATTTAAAGTTGTGTTTAAGTTGCTAACAAACTATAAATCTTAACAATACATAATTGAGATATTGTCATCACAAATCAAAGCCTACTTCGATGTAAACCAAAAACACCTAATATTTTCGTTATTTTTGAAAATAAGTACCTACAACTTTATATCACTGAAAAGGGCTAAACGCGAGCATTTTTTATAATTTATAGCCAACTATGATTTCCATTTGAAAAAAAAAAGTTTTGCCTATTTATGATAAAACGGACAACTATAGAAAAAATCTGAGTATGCCACTGGATTGCACATAAAAAAGTGCCTTTAGAATGTCTTTGCAGAATGTTAATATTCCGCAAAATAAAAAAGTTATGGACAATTTTCAAAATGGCCGAAAATTGAAAAACGCCCTATATCTCAGTTGGCAGTGAAAATATCGGCAGGCGGTTTTTGCCATTAAACATTTCTCAGAAATCGAGCCCATGACACCTAAGTCAGTTTTGCTCTATCTAGTCAGGAAATAGGTTTTCTCTGTTAAAACAGACCAATTTCGACCACCTATGAAAATGTAAGATTTTACGAAATGGTGGATGCGATGCATAATTCATCAGCGGGACATTTTTATACTGATGTGCAGCCCTCCCCTCTCCCAAACATAATTCCTAGAGCCGCTTTGGTACCCTGAAAAAAGCCTTCAATCGTCAAAGAGAAAGTTTTACCTCCCCCCGCCTCCAAGTTGCAATTTAAAATAATTGTAATTCCTACCAAGCACATATTTTAAATTAAAATCAAATTAATTGGGCGATTATTAGACCAACATAAACGTGAATTTGAAAACATGAATAAGAAATTTAAAAGAAATAAAGAAATTAAGTGTTTTCACCGTCCCATAAGTATATATAAGTAGTTTTAAAATAACGAAGAAACACTCTATAAACAAAAAAATGCCAAACAAAACATTGTAATAGTTCATCTAAGACAAATAACAAATCTAAGTGTGCATTAACGAACGCTTGTGTAACTGTATAAATATATTTTGTGTATTTTGTAATGATTATAACGATACCTATACGTAAATATATTTTTTAAATAATAATAAATTTACACATCAGACCCGTTTTCGAAACGAATAAGTCGTTTGCAGATATTTTCAGGTCAAAGTACTTGTTTTTAAAATTAGCAGCCATTGATTTGAATCATAAGCATTCTAGATTTTTCAATATTCGCGCCAGAATGTGAGTGAGGTTTTGAAAATAAGAATCTGTAAAACTGTAAATACCCTGCTAAAAACTCTAAATAACTGAACATGACTTCCCGATTTATTAATTTTGATACAAAACAAAAAAATACGTGGCCATCTAGGTATATAATACTTTAAAACTTTAAACGTCGAACCAACGTACTTGGTACCTTATCAAAGTTCCACTAATTTCCAAAAATATCCAGAAACATACTTCGTCAACTACAATTTCTAGATTCTATTCGATTATGCTTAGAACACAATGGCTCTTCCAAAAATTTTAAACATAAAGCTAATCTACAAAATCAGAAATTTAAAAGAAGTACAGATTTGTGGTATAAAAATGGATGATCATTTTAACGCTGGAACTAAATATAGTCGTTTGTTATCTATGTTTCAAAAAAGTATCTAACAAAACGCTGAAAAATAAAGTCTGCTGTAAATGTGCGGAAACATATGATAAAATTTCCATTGTGTTCCAGGCTTTAACACGGTCACATGTTCAAGGAACTTACCCGATAAAACACGAAAGAGGAATGGAAAGCAGTGTTGCCAGGTGACTCCGAGATTGGTAAATTTTTGATTTACACATTTATAGAGATCCCTTATGTATCTAACAGACCCCGCTTGACTTAACTTAATTTGACACACTTAAAAACTGTGCTATTCGATATTGATAATAATAAAAAAATATGATTGCTGAAATTCAGTATAGGGAATATTAAAGAGAATCTAATATACTTGTTATAATTTGTTTTAGATAAGTTTAAAGTGAGAAAACGTATGAAGTTAAAGTTAAAGACAAATTTAATGTAATTAAATGCAGATCGGGTTTGATATTTATTTATCCTATTGGTTCTATTTTCCACAGATCTCAATGCCTCTAAAATCCTCGTTTCTAGGGACTATCGACTACACGTCGATATGATTCGAATTTGGAAATAATTTAAAAATTATCATTAGTTTTACGCTTTTTCTAATTTAAATATATGAAAAAAAAGACATTGTGTAGTTTTTGGCCGTTTTTCATAATTATTTTTCTCAAAATGTTTTATAAAATTTATTTTTGTTTATTATACCCAACTTAGTTTATATTTTGAAAAATCTTAATTCCCCATAATAGTTATTTATCTATCTACGTCATAAAGAAACTGCATCTTTAATTTTGGATTTGAATAATGTTCACCTTACTTGTATATGTTAGTTTTCATAATAAAAATTGTAAAAACTAAATTCGGCGTTTTTGTTATGAATTCTATGAAGAGAAATTCAAAAAAACAAACTTAGGTATACAAAACTGCATTATTTTAGTGTCCGCCAGCTTTAAAGTTGGCCTCGGTCCTTAACGCAGTACTTTTCGCTCTCAAAAACGGGCGGTAAAGGTCGGATATAATAACACTTTTTTGTACTTTCGGGACTAAACTATATCAATACACATAAAGAGGTACATTTAATACCAAGGGACTAAAATGTATCTTAGCAACACATAATTAAAAAAGGGTTTAATTAAACGAATTTATTTATTTATAATTAGATAAATATTTACATTAGTACAATTTACAATATTAAATAATCGATTTGTTTCGTCGGCAGTATGTTCAATAACGGTAATTGTAGAAGTACATCCGGCAGTTCTAGATACTACCTTGTCTGGAAGAGTTTCTTGAGGCTCCAATTTGGAATGTATTCAAATCACCATGTCCACAATTTTTTTTCGATATAGTTTTTTTATTATTTATGGAGTTTTCGACATACCCCTCGGCGACGGCTGCCGGTTTCCATCCTCCATGCCTTTTTAAAACATCTATAGATGCACTAGCGTCAGCTAATAAAGAGGCTGCTGTTCGTGGAAACCAATGTCCGGTATATAATGTCGGATTTGGTACATTTAAGAATGCTGCTGCTTTCTAGGATAGTTTTGCAAACGTATTTTTACCAACTGGCTACGTAGTACATTCACTATTTTACAAACGAACGAAAAACTGCAAATGAGGTGGTATGAGCTCTTCTTAAAGCCATATAGTTGCGGCAGATTTCGATAAACTTGACAGTATTGCTACCTTGCAATTAACAATGAAATTTCTATCAATTTTGTTTTTGGTATTTTTAATATTAATCATAATTGGGTGATCCAAATCAGTTATATCTTCCACCGTCAACTCATCTAACTCCTTAATTCTACAGGTACCTGCTACACCAAAAATAAGTGCTTCCTTCATTATTAAAAACTAGTACTATTTTTACGTTTAAAACTCGGTGACATACTGTCAAAAATGCTATTTCATTTTTAATAATAATTTGTATCTTAAACCAGGCATCTTTAATCGTCATTTTAACTCTCTGTAATTTTTTCATTCATTCTCCTTTCAACACTTTTTTTGCTCACATTGCTGCAAAATCAAAAAAACCGTAAATTTCCTCGGCAGTTGACACACTGACACACACCGCCGTTTTGTTACGTCATGTTGAATTCGTAGTTCGTACCAGTTTAGGCCTATATCACATTTGATTTGATACATTGAAATTTTTTAAAAAATTTATTTGGCCGCCATTTTGTTCCGCCAACTTAAATTCGTACCACAACTGTACCAGTTCATCTCTATATCTTACATTTGAAATTAATCTAATAAGTAATTTTTCAGGCTGAATTTTTAAATATTTTATTAGGCGGTCATTTTGTTTTGCTATCTTATATTCATACCAAAATGTTATCAGTTCATTCCTATGTAACACTTGATTTTTGTGCAAAATTTGAGGTAAATTAGATAATTAGTTTTTTAGTAATAATTTTTTGAACGTTTTGCTAGACCGCCATCTTGTTCCGGCATATTGGATTTTTACCAAAATATTACCAGGTACATCCACATCTAACACTTAATCTTTGACTAAAATTTGAAGGCAACCTGATAAGTAGTTTTTAAACTATGCCGCGAACTGACAGACAAACCGACATACGGACTGACGCGACGAAATTGATAAAACATGTGGTTTTGACATTTAGGTACGCTAAAACGTAGAGATTGTAAAACCTGGGGGGGGGGTAAATTTTTTCACGATTACAAAAATTTTATTTGGTCACCATTTTGTTCCACCATCTTAAATTAGTACCCAATTTTACTAGTTCATATCTATACTACAATTAGTTATAGCACACAATTTCAAATCAGTTTTTTAAGTAGTTTTTCATACCGAATTTTTAAATATTTTTGAAGCCGCCATTTTGTTCCGCCATCTTAGATTCGTATCAAAAATTTACCAGTCGATTCCTACACAATACTTGATTTTTGTACAAAAATTGAGATGAATTGGATAACTAGTTTTTTAGTAAAATATTTTATAACATTTCGCTAGGCCGCCATTTTCTTTTGCCATATTGAATTTTTACCAGAATGTTTCCAGGTCATCCCCGTTTGACCTTTAATTTTTGACCAAATTCGAAGTCAATAGCACAAGTAGTTTTTTTAGCTATGCTGCGAACGGACGGACAGGCCGACGGATTTGAAAACCCTGAAACGAAACGTAAAGATTTAAAACAATCTCGGAGCGTAATTTTTCACGATTACAATACTTCCCTTACTTCCCTTTTACGATGTAAGTAAAAAGAAACAACTTTATCTTTTACCAATTTATTGTACAACATTTTAAGTTAATTAAATAAGTAGTCTTTTGCATTGATTTTTATTAATAATTTTCTTAAGCAGGTACTTTTTTCCGCCATATTGCATTCCTACCAAAATTTGTGAATCACAGTTGATTTATATCCAAGTTTAATCCTAAATTTGAAATCAATTCCAATAAGTTATAGCCATGTTCGATTTGTACCAAAATAATATGGTTCCCTCCGCATATGACTTTTAATTTTTCACTAAAATTTGAACTCAATCGGTTAAATAGTGCTATACTACGAACATGCAGACAGATCGACAAAAATGAAAACGAAAATGAAAGTTTTTTTTGCATCTAGAGGTCGTACAGATCTGTAAAAATATATGATATTTCACTGAAGTAATTTTTCCTTAAACAAAAACTAAGAAGAAATAACGATGAAACGGCAAAATAAAATTTGAAATCACTAACAAATTTAAATTGTGGAAAAATCTTCAATGGAACTCAATCATGAAATCCTAATAATCATGCAAATCCGTGACAGCTGGCAACAGCGGAACGTATTCCCATCCAATTTAATAGTTTGTTTACTTCTGGTTCTAGAATATTTCAGAAATCCTCTGAACATGGTCGGTTCGATATATAAGCAGCCGGCATTCGCGTTTGTGTCAGTTGAACTTGAAAGCGAGAGTTGCCGCGCGAAAACGTTGATTGTTTGAAATTCGTTCCTAGACGTTTGACATTTTTTTGAATTTTGAAATTAAAATTCAAGTAAATTATTTAATCAAAATGTCGCGATTAGTGCCTATTTTGTTCAGAGACATGATGCGCCCCTTCAGGCAAATGGAAAACGAGATGCGTATGATGGAACAGGAATTCTTCAGGCCGACATCGTTTTTAAATAGACCCAGGTTTTTCCTAAAATACCCCGAGTCGGAACAAGCGTCAGTGGCCCAGTTGAAAGACAAGTTTCAAGTCAAACTCGACGTAGAAGGTTTTAAACCCGAAGAATTGAAAGTAAAGACCCTCACGGACCAAAATGCCATTGAAATTGAGGGTAAACACGAAGAGCGGGAGGATGATCATGGTCTTATTTCCAGGCAGTTTGTAAGGCGATTTGTTTTACCAAAGGGACATGATTTAAAAGGTGTAGTTTCCCGTTTGAGTGATGATGGGGTATTAACTATTACGGCCCCGAAAAAGCCCGAGGAAATTGCTCAAGAAAAGGCCATTCCTGTGGAACATATTACTGATGGCAAGGACAAGTAATTTTTTCACAACTCTGAATTTATATTATTTATAATTTTGATTCTAATAAATATTTCTTATTTTTATGATTTTTTGTACTAGACTGATTTAGCTGTAGTATGTAAATAAAATGTTAGTTTTGTAAGCTGCAAGTGTGCTTATTTGAGCTTGTGCAACATTGTGAAATTTTAATAAAATTGGTAGAAAGAAATACTTTTTTGTTTTCATTGATATTAGATTTTTACGTACCTACTCGAAAGAATTCATAAAAAATATCCTGGAAAATATGATTTATTTTACGAAAGATGTCTTGCATACTGTTTTTTTATCAAAACTGAATTTGGTATCTGGGCAACTTTGTTTTAGCTGAAATGTCATACATTCACAACATATTTTTTTGGGTGTTATAACGCTCCAGAATGCGGTAAATAAAAAATTCTTTGCGGAAACTCCCAATTTCATTTATATATTTTTACTTTTTTCTTAACTGAAATGTGATAATTCACAGGTTTTTTTTATTTTTATAAAGCCCCCTAAATGTGGAACTTAAAAAATATCCTGTGGAAACTATTTATTTATTTATCTACTTTTCAAGACTTCTTTTTAGCTGAAACGTGTTATATTAACTATATAATAAATATATTGTTTGGTTTCTGCAAAGTCTCCTGAATGCAGTAATTAAAAGATTTCTCTGCGGAAACTCCAATTTTTCTTTTATTAAGATTTTTAAACAAAACCTGTAGTAATAATGAAGTTAAGAAAAATATTAATTAATAAAATAAAAATTGCGAGTTTCTGCAGATACATTTTTTAATTAGTGCGTGCAGAAGACTTTATAGAAACCAGAAAATATATATATTTTGTGATATATACACTTCAGCTAAAAAAAAGTTGAAAAGTAAATAAATCAATAAATTAAACAATAACACTTTCCGCAGTTCCACATTTAGCAAGATTTATAGAAGTCAAAAAAATATGCTGTGAATGTAGGTATCACATTTCAGTTAAGAAAAAGGTAAAAAACAAAATAAAAATTGCAGAGAATATATATATATATATATATATATATATATATATATATATATATATATATATATATATATATATATATATATATATATATATATATATATATATATATATATATATATATATATATATATATATATATATATATATATATATATATATATATATATATATATATATATATATATATATATATATATATATATATATATATATATATATATATATATATATATATATATACAGGGTGTCCCGGATAAGAATGAACTCTACAGGAATCGTAAACTAGGAGAGATGCAGAGATGTTTAAATCAGAAAAAAGTTGCGCTCCACTGAACTCTGCAAGATGACGTTTTCAGATTTGGAACATTCCGAGTACTTCCGAAGAAATTAAGAAAAAACCGAAAACTCGCGATTTCGTTTTTATTTTTTTCTGGTTCTATTTTCAAAAATATTGGAAAACAAATTTTTACGTTTTCGTTGTCACTTTTTCTCCTCTACAAGATGGCATCATTGCCAACCACCATCAACTTTATTTTTGTAAATAGTCGAAAAAAATTGTTGTGTGCTTAATAAGCTGTATTTTTAATTCTAAATTCAATGACATATCGCACTTTGTATTTATTCGACGTTTCGGACTCAAAAAACCATCATCAGTGATATTCGATGATGATTCCGCAAAAACGAAACTCCGGAACAAAAATCTGATTAGTTTATATCGTCGAGAAGAAAAAGTTGCTATGGTAACACAAAATTTATTTTGATCTAGCTCTTACCGTAGGCTTTAAAAAAATGAATAATAATTTTATTTGTCTTGGTATCAGGTGTGATAATAGTATTTAAAGCGATAATATGAATAAAATTGTCGAGAAGAAAAAGTTGCTATGGAAACAAGACATTTGTTTTTATCTATCTGTCTGGGTTCAATTAATAACAATAAATATTTGGTTTGCTCCAATATGTACAAAATAATTTCCAATTATTCATAGGCGGCTTTGAAATTCAACAATATTTGCAATTGTTTGGCTTGTTTACTATGAATACCTTGGATATCTGTCACTTTTGCATTCTTGTTAGTATTTGAGTACTTATTTTTTTTAAATATTGTATGTAAAAATGGCACATTATTCCAATGAAGTTAAATTTGATATGATTACATGTTACATTGAAAGTCATCAAAATTGCGCGCAAGCAGAAATGCGTTATCTTCAAAAATACCCCGAACGGCGTCAACCAGTCCATTTTCAAAAGGTTAGTGACAAACTTAAAAGAACATGGCGCTTTTGAAAAGCCAGTGCGTCATCGTAAAAAATCGCAAAACCCTGAACAAGTAATGCTAGTTTTGCTTGCTGTAGAAGAAGATGATATATAGAACTCCGTACCATCGAGAACCATGCACGTAGAATCCTGCGTAAAGAGAAATACCATCCTTATAAATACGGTATCTGCCATGCTTTGCATCCTGGAGATGAAGAACGTAGAACTTCTTTCTGTGAGTGGTTCACACGAAAATGCGATGAAAATCCCCAATTTCCCCACCAGATTCTTTGGACCGATGAAACTTATTTATCTAACAATGGTTTATTTAATAGAAAAATAGACATTATTGGTCAACAAAAAATGAAAACCCATTCCGCACATCCAAACCCCAGAATCGGTTTGGAATAAATGTTTGGTGTGGTATTTTGGGAAATCACATCATTGAACCATTATTTTTTGAAGGAACCCTCAATTCCTCAAAGGTATGGTCAGTTCCTAAGAAATGAAATTGAAAAGGCACTGGATGACTTGCCTTTAAACCAAACCCATAACATGTGGTTCCAACAAGATGGGGCTCCCCCTCACAATTCAAGACTCAACATGGATTATTTAAGAAATCGATTCGGAAATAATTTAATTGCTACTCGTGATCCAATTAGCTGGCCTCCTCGGTCACCAGACCTTACACCACTGGACTTTTTCCTTTGGGGGTATCTGGAAAATGACGTTTATTGGCAAACATTTCAAGATATTCCAGAATTAAAAGCCGCAGTACGAGAATCCATCCATGTAATTTTTCACACCGGAAATGCTAGAAAATGTAATGAACGAAATTGTTTATTGTTCCTATTTATGTTTAGAAAATGAGGGCGGCATTTTTGAAAATAAGAAAAATGGTTATTTGTATTTATTTAATAAGTTTTTATGTAAGTTAATACTAATACAATATTTCACATCTAAATTAGATACGTTCATAAATTTGTTATTATTTTGTAGGTTAAATTTTTAGAACGTTATTATTGTATTAACATTATTAATAATAATTGTTGTTGATGTAAATTGCTTTAGTAAAAAAAACAACTTTAGTCATATTATCGCTTTAAATACTATAATCACACCTGATACCAACACAAATAAAATAATTATTAATTTTTTTAAAGTCTGCGGTAAGAGCTAGATCAAAATAAATTTTGCGTTACCATAGCAACTTTTTTTTCTCGACAAGATAAACTAATCAGATTTTTGTTCCAGCGTTTCGTTTTAACGGAATCATCATCGAATATCACTGATGATGGTTTTTTGAGTCCGAAACGTCAAATAAATGCAAAGTGTGATATGTCATTGAATTTAGAATTAAAAATAGAGCTTATTAAGCACACAACAATTTTTTCGACTATTTAAAAAAATAAAGTTCATGGTGGTTGTGGAAAAAAACGAAACGTCGGATTCGAAATCCAATGATGCCATCTTGTAGAGGAGAAAAAGTGACTTTGAAAATCTAAAATTTGTTTTCCAATATTTTTGAAAATAGAACCAGAAAAAAATAAAAACGAAATCGCGAGTTTTCGGTTTTTTCTTAATTTCTTCGGAAGAACTCGGAATGTTCCAAATCTGAAAACATCATCTTGCAGAGTTCAGTGAAGCGCAACTTTTTTCTAATTTAAACATCTCTGCATCTCTGCTAGTTTACGAGATTCCTGTAGAGTTCATTCTTATCCGGGACACACATATATATATATATATATATATATATATATATATATATATATAGTGGACTTCTTCTTTTTAACATATATACATATATATATATAATATATATATATATATATATATATATATATATATATATATTTATTAAAAAGTTTAACATTTAAATTGATTTCCAAAACACAGGGCGGTAAAATGCTCTAGAACAAATATTCCTTATCATATTAAACTTCATAAAAACAACTAAACTTAATTCTGTTAATGCCGGTATATTTTCTGCGACTGTGGGTACTTCAAATCATAAAAAAATAAATGTCGAGTCAGAATTTCAAGAGAGTGAAAAAATGTGTAGGGAATGCGTTAAAAAGATGCAGTTTAGTAAAGACAATAAACAAAAATACAAAGCAGATTTATTTTTCTTTTTTTTGCGTTTTAACCTTAAAGTGGCTACCACCATGTAATTTTATAATAAATATTTATTATTCGGACTAGGTAACATTTTTGTATGTACAATTGTTTTCAATAAACAAGTTAACTAATTTGTAGCTAAATGTTATCGGGTATTTAAATGTAAAAACTCGTTTAATTTTTTTTTAAATAAAATTGGTATAATTTTAATTTTTTCTACAAAAATCGCAACTACTGCATGTTATTGAAAAGTCGAAGGCGTTATGAAAAAGGTCGCAATTTTCCCTTTTGCGCACGGAGGCATAATCGCTTGGCCCTAATATCCTGTACTAAATTCTTGATTAATTGGTGAATGATGTGAAGATTTAATAAAATGGCTCTGTTTATACGTCTTATCCCCTTATCTGGAGAATCATAAAAGATAAAGGAAGAATGTTTTAATTTAATTTGTTTTCTGTTTCCTGTACTACATTTTTGACTAATTGGTGAATGCTAATTACAATAAGATTTAATAAAATCGCTCTGTTTATACCCCCTTTCCCCTTATTTGGAGAATCATAAAAGCTAAAGGACTTTTTTTCATTTATTTTTTTTATTTATATAGGGTGTTAAATTTTGTCTGGGCAAATACGAACTTTCTTATTTTAAATAGAGCACCCTACATGTGTAAGACTTTATCATACTGAGTTTAAAGAGTTAAAATATATCTCAGTGACGTATTTAGACATGGTTTCTGGTGGATTTTGGAGACGATGAAAAATCTCAACAACCAAAAAAAAAGTCATTTAATTAGCTGGCTCTGGGGGAAGTTTTAACCCCCAACCCCCCCTAAAATACACTACTAATATATATTAGTAAAGGTATGTAATTAAATGTTTGGGATTTATTGCAATTTTTCTTTAGTTTCTTTTTTAATATTCACAGTAGTTTTAAAATTTTTTTTTAAATTTTGCTTGAGTCAAATAAAATTACAATGGCAAGGAGAAAAAACAATTTATAAACAACAAAAAATGTCTGCTCACATCATGCATTATTTTTATAACAACTTTAAAAGATAAATTGTTTAAAAATAGATATCAAGATCTTGAGCAACTTAAGATCCAATTACAACGAGAGAATTCAAAACCTCTGTCTTCAACGGTTGTAAGCCAAAATAGAACGTATCCAAACTACTATGATAAATATGTACAAAATTCTGAAAGCTTGAATTAAAATATGTATGTAAATATGTTGGAGCTAGGTACCGTCACTCGGGGTGAATTCAGACTGTAGGGGCGAATTTGGCCACACCCACTCTGTCGCATGTTTTCTTCAACGTCGCGGATATGCATTTCATTAGAAAGGCGGTTCGGGCTGGATCTTATTAGTAGTGATAGTGAGTTAGTCTTCATTGAAAACGTTGGTTAGCGGTGAAAAAATATTCTCGCTGCCGTATTGAAGGTAAGCTTTTTATAACCCTTTTTTTGAATTTCCATGATCTTTGAAAAGAAACAGTACACAGGAACAGTGGCGGCTCGTGGTCAACTTTTCAGGGGGGTCAATATATATATGTACAAAACAAAGAGTCAAATATCAGACACGCGAAACAATAAAATGTCTTTGTTACTTCGCAATATATCAGTGATTTGCTGATGATGCTAACTTGGTTAGCGAAACGCGCGTCCAGAACGTAACAAGTTGTGGTGTAGTGTGGTTAGAACTCTTGTATTTTGATCAAAAATATTTAACTTTCCTGGGCGCAGCTGTTGACCCAAACTTTGCCAACGTAAGCCGTATATTACCTATACGACTCTGTGAAAATTTGATCGGGAACATTCGGGAAACGTCACGGAATTAAGTGGACGGTCAACGAGTTTATACTCTTGGAATAATAGACGGAATGTCCAAATTAAAAAAAAAAAATTAAAAAATTAATATATATATATATATATATATATATATATATATATATATATATAATATATCCATTATATAATAATGGAGGAGCCGCCACTGCCCAGGAGATCGTTGGCTACATTAAGTAGAGCATAGTTTTAGCTAGCGAAGTACTTTATTAAGAACATGTCTGCCTAATATAACAACCATCATTTCAGTTTTTGTTTTTCTATCGAATTTTAAACAAAAAATGTGTTTTTAGTGGGGTGAACTCCAAGGGTCGATATTATAAGAAAAAAATAATCATAAATTTCATGAGCTACTCCGATAGAATGGACAATTTCAGATATTAGAAATGGAAGAAAAAATGTCAGAGACGCGGCTGAAAATTACGGCATTCCAAAGTCCACTTAATACGACAAAGTTACCCCTTAACAAGGCGGACAATGCTCACTCCCTTCTGAAGAAGAGAAAAAGCTGGGGCAAGCTAGTACAGAGTTCAGTGAATGGAGGTTTCCAATGACGCGCTATGATATAAGATATTTGGTAAAACAATATCTGGATAGACAGGGTAAAAAAATTAGAAAATTCAGAGTTAATTTACTCGGAACCGATTGGTTTTATCACTTTCTTAAAAGGAATGACATCCTAATAGAACGGTTTGCTCAAAATATAAAAATATGTAGGACAAACATTACAAAACAGTCATGGAATATTTTCAAAATTTTGTCAAATTGGAATTACTATCCGAGGTTTCGCCTTCGATTGCACGAGGCATCTTCAGGGACCTTTACTCCACGAGATCTGAACACTGAATTCAGTTTTCGTGCAATCGGAGCCGAAACGTAGTATTAATTCCAATTTGATAAGGTCTAATCCCAAGAACCATGATTTCTTAATAGAAAATGTCTCAGCCACGAACATAATAAATTATGACGAAACCAATCTGACGGATGACCCGGGAGAAGTAAAAGTGTTGTGTCGGGTACTGTTACCTCCATACGTCATATACAAGTCGGCCCACTTATATCCTACATGGATAGAGGGCGATCCCCATGGAACTGTTTTTAACAGAACCAAGTCTGGCTGGTTTGACGGTTTGACGTTTGAGGACTGGTTCGACAGAATCCTGCTTCTTCATTTCACAAAGTTGCCAGGAAAAAAATTATAATAGACGATAATTTGGCTCTTAAGCAATGCAAAGACAACAATATCGAATTTGTGTTATTATCACCAAATGCGACACATTTACTTCAGTCACTTGACGTCGCATTTTTTTCTCCATTTAAGAAGTCATGGCGAGCTATTTTTTTCGTGGAAATTAAAGAATAAAGGATGTATCAAGAAATCAGAATTTCCTGGGCTCCTTAAAAAAGCAATAGAAAACATTGGAATCCTTGTAAATAATATCAAATCTGGTTTCAGAGCCTGCTGAATCGTTCCATTCAAGCGGGAAGTTATAATACAAAAAATTGGATGCTCCAAATATAGATGAGGAAGAAATTGTAAACCAAAACCACTGGACCAAAACCCTTCAAAAATTTTTGAAGGAAAGTAGATTAGCAAGAACTGAAGGAACTAGGCGAAAACGGGGGAAAAAGTTACAAATATCGCCGGGTAAAGGAATAAGCTGTAATGACATGAAAATGACCAATTAGAAAACAGTGAAGAAGAGATGGAAATTGAACATTTGGAAGATGCATCAACTAGTAAGGCTGAATGCTGAAGCTAATATGACTGAAATTGACCAGACAACTGATAAGACTGAACCTGACCAAAGAACTGATGAGATTAATAAATACATAGAGATAGGAACTTTTGTAGTTTCCTTATCCAAGAAATAATTATAAATATTACATGGGCTGTGTAACTGAAATGCTGGACAATAATAAACAATTATATCTTGTTAAATTTTTGAGAAAATACAAATCGCCAAAGATGGGGAATATTTTACTTAACCAACAGTAAAAGATGAAACCGAGATGGTACTCTTCACTAGGAAGAGAAAGCTGGCCAACCTAAGAGCACCTTCTCTTTTCGGTAAGCAGCTCGGTCTATCTAAAGAGGTTAAGTATCTGGGAGTCATCCTGGATAGCACCCTCAATTGGAATAAGCACCTTAGCGAAAAATCAAAGAAGGTTAGCAAAGCTTTCTGGCAGTGCAGATGAGCTATCGGGAAAGTCTGGGGTCAGTCCCCCAAGATTGTCCTCTGGTTCTACACGGCCGTCATTCGACCTATGTTCGTTTACGGTGCCATTGTATGGTGGACCAAAGCCAAGCAAGTTGTTGCACAAAACAAAATGCAACAGCTACAGAAACTAGCGTGCCTGACGGCTACAGGCGCAATGAGATCCACACCTACGATGGCAATGCAGGTGTTGCTACGCCTGCCGCCTCTAGATGTATTTCTAAAAGGCGAGGCAGAGAGAACGGCAGTCAGACTGCACGCTGTTGACCTGTGGTGCGGAAAAAACTGAGGTCCGGGACATGCACGGGTGTTCCTAGAGGCTGTCACACGACAACCTCTTGTAGAACACCAAGTGGATGTCCTGATCCCCCGCTTCATTTTCAATAAAAACTTCGAAATTGACATCAGCGGTTCAATAGAACCAGGAAAGGAGGCTGACATACACATTTACACGGACGGCTCTCAGAACCAGTATGGGACTGGCTTGGGAGTGTATGTACCAGAACGCAACCTGGAAATCAGCATGGCTCTCGACAAAGGAGTGCCCGTCTTCCAGGCGGAACTACTCGGAATTCTGCATGGCGCCATACAAATAGAGAAAGAAAGAATAACAGGTAAAAAAGTAATTATTCTCACAGACAGCAAACAAGTTTTGCAAACTTTAAAAAAGAATAAAATTACATCCAAACTGATTCTTGAGTGTCACCAGATGCTGGCGACGGTTTCCCAGGGGAATACTGTCACAGTGTCATGGATTAAGGGACATAGCGGAATCGAAGGAAACGAAAAAGCGGATAGGTTGGCGCGTAACGGAGCAAAGACCAAACCATATCCGCTATCCTCTAAGGCGATCAATCTAAAGATAAACGAATAGGCAATAGGGATTCTAAGAGAGAGATGGGAGAGACTGAGGTCACTCGGACTGAGTACCTCCTTGGATTCTCTCGAGGAAATCTTAGAAAACTGGTAGGAATGCTAACAGGACACTGTAGACTAAACAAACACCTTCACACCTTGGGCGTTCTTCCGGATCCAAGTTGTAGAGGGTGCAACGAGGAAGACGAGACTGCAGAACATATTCTTTGTTACTGTCCAGCTCTTGTAAATACCAGAGAATCCATTATGGGAGAAAGATGGCCAGAAATGGCCACAATCGGAGGATGCTCGGCCACTACGGTGTTAAATTACATTAATGCTGTTGGCTGGCTTGACGAGTAAACCTCTGAAGGAGGTTACGATGGGCCCACCTGCGAGGCCTAAGTAAAAGGTTGGCACAAGCCAACCCTCCATATTCTTTATCTATCATCAGTAAAAGACGAAAGTATTATAGAAAAACCCCACATTTTTGGAGTTCTTAATAATGTCAGAAAATTGAGACGTGAGAGATACCAGTTCCCACTTTTATTAAATTTCGAAAGTATTAGCGTTGAAAAAAAAACATTTCCTTTTAAAAATTAAAAAGTGTTTCTTACAGATATAAGTTCCTATTTTTTTTAAATTTTATCATTTAAAAAATGTTTGAATATTATTTAAGTAAGATTTTTATAAATGTTAATATTTCCTTAAAGATCTAATGTTGAGATGTATATTTTCATATCATAGAGGGTTCATTAGAGATAAGTGTTAATGTTTTGATTTGCAAATTTTGTATTTTTATATTTGTAAGCTAGTTTTTTGTTTACGGCTTTATTCTAGAGATATAAAAAAACTTAAATTAATTTCTTGAAATTTTTAAAACCAAAATTGTAGATTTTATCATAGAAAAACTGTTAAAATCGTCTGAATTCACCCCGAGTTGCGGTACCTTTATGTGAAGAACCTTTTAAAAGATGTTAGTTTAACAAGTGTTTCAAAAAATATCGAAAGGCATTATATTCGCCGAGTAATAAAAAATATTCGACCAAGGTCGAAACTTATTTATAGTATTTTCAACTAGTATGTATATAAATTATTTCGTGAACGGACCCCCAACTTCTTATTTTTACTTGTAATAAATTAACTCAAATCATTCTGTAATTAAATAATAATATAGTTCGTTTTGTAAATTTAAATATTGATTTTATAAGAGTTGAAAGATATAATATTAATTTATATTAATGTGTAACCTGTTAGTAGTCATCTTCAATAGAAAAAAAAATTAACATTATGATTAAAAAATCATGGATCGTGGGTGTCAAAATAATAGTATCCAAAGAACCATGATTTTTTCAATGATCATACGCATGAAAGCTTCCATTCTTTGTTAACAGTTATGTAATATATTTGGAAATTTTATACTATTATTTTGACACCCACGATTCATGATTTTTTAATCATAATGTTAATTTTTTTTCTATTGAAGATAACTACTAACAGGTTACACATCAATATAAATTAATATTATATCTTTCATCTCTTATAAAGTCAATATTTATTCATTTGGTCAATGACTCCCCAAAAATATTTCAGAAAATAGATTATTCGTTTGACCGTCCCTCCTAATAGTTGTAATAAAACGCGAACATTGGGAAAATTAAATACGCTACACTATTAGCCGCACGCGGCGGTTCGAATGGTTTCGTTGCGTTCCTTAGGCATAATAAAATACGCTATACTAAGCTAGGCTGGGCAGTCCGAATTGCCCTGATTACCTTAAAGCTTGACGAAAGTACCCGAAGATTTCACAGCTACCGAGTGGCAGCCGAACGTGATAGCAAATGGATTATGAAATCTCGATTTGGGTTATCAGCCGGTCTCTTCTCATAATTCGATCGATCGGTCGTGGCATCACAACGGCATGCGGAAGTTCAATTGTTCAGAAGTCGCGCGGTCGATATTCTAACTCGATATTGTTTCGGGCGTTTTTAATCGATGAAAATTGATTTATATACCGTTTTTTGTACTATATATTTTTTTATTTTTATGATCCATGTGTGAGTTGGAAATATATGATCCATGTGTGAGTTGGAAATAATATGGACTATATGTTTGAGTTATGAATGTAGATGAAATAAAATGTCGGTAGAGCAAAAACTTAAACAACTAAAGAGTGCTAACGAACTTAATTTTGAGAAAATAACCGAATTCGAGGTAAGTGGTCGCAATTTGCCAGAACTGTATACGACAAACTAGTAAAGAGAAAAATAAAGAGGTTCATCGAAACTTTCGCAAAAGTATGTACGATTTAGCTAACTGGATATGCGGTTGTGAACTCATTTTACTGTTATATTTGTTTGTTGTTTTCTAAGGACTCGTCGGACTCATTATGGTGCAAAACCAGAGTTAAAGACTTTAACATTTAAAAGAAAAAATAAAAAACATGCGTTTTCTGCAGATCACATGAAATGTTCGGTGAACTCTGCTACGGTAGGAAGTGTTGATATTCGCACTCAACTAGACACAGCTTATAGAAAATCCTTTAGAGATTTTAATGAAAATGTATTCAAAAATCGTTATATTTTAAACAAAATTATAGATTGTGTAAAATTTATCTTTGTCTGAAAATCCAGGGGTTTTTCGAGAGCTTATAAATTGTATTGAGGAGTTGGGCCAAGATAGACTATCCGCTTTAGCAATGTTAAGTATCGAGAAACCGTTTATAAGAGGAATGTGCGTGCAATTTTAACGAACGTGTCATTCAGCATTGTTCCAATTCTAAAGAACGAACAGTAGACTGAACTTCAAGAGAATTTAGAGCTCTATTTAAAGATAAGATATTTATTTTTATTTTAAGTATGCCTATTTTTAAATGTATTATTGACCTCCCAATATAATTCACCACGAGACGCCACTGTTCAGTCCTACAAACAGATGATATAACACTGATAACTATTTCATATATAGAACTAGGTTTATTATTGTATGTAACGTTATAAAACTATGTTTCATTTAACAAAGTTAAATCAATGTATCATGGAAGGTAAAGATAAATATAATTTGCTTTAAAATATACTGTTATCAAAAATCAAAATATTCTCACTATAAAATAAATGGGACAGTATAAGGATTGATGTAATATAATAATACCAACATATGCATTAAATTTTGAATTTCAGTTTAATTCTTCAGCAGAAGACTTACTTATTAAATGTTTAAACTTTTAATTAATTATTAAAAATAGACAAATATGAGAAATAATTTAACATATTCTAAAAAAATGCCTTTACCTAGAACCGAGAGGTGTCTCACGGCTGACCAATTGGTACATCTATTTCCGATTTTCGAACTTATATCAAAAACAAAAATGTGTTATAATTTGTGACATACCTAATTTCTTAATATATCCCTAAAATGTTCATATAATTATTTGCTAGTAACTTTATACAAATCCCATAAAGTTTAAGTTATTTCATTTATTTTTTTGAGTTATTACCAAACAAATATATGGATTCACGAAACGCGTTTTCTGTGTGTACTGGAATTGTATAACAGGGAAGTTGTGGTGCCATTTTTTTTATTTCTTTTTAATTTATGCTTATATTATTATCATTATTTATTTATCTAGGCAGTCAAACCTCACGAAAATTAGTAACAAGCATGCTTATATCAACATATTTTCAAAGTTTCGGGGGTCCAATAGTTGTTTTGGTACTGAAATTTTAAATATTTCATTAGGAGGCCAATTTGTGTCGCCAAAATGGCTTTACGCAAAAATTTTGCCAGTTTATCCCTATATCTAAAAAAACAGCAAACCGAATTCTACTTCTAATTTCCGACCAATAAGTATACTTTGTTGTTTGTCAAAAGTTCTGGAAAAGATTATTAACAATCAACTAAAAACACATTTATTTAGCTTCCAGGTAATACCTACCACGCAGTCTGGATTTCGCTCCGACCACAGTACCGTTACTGCCCTGTTGAATGTGTCGGACGACTTGTTAAGAGCTCAGGATAGTTCGAAAAATAGTTGTTTAATTCTCTTGGATTATAGCAAGGCATTCGATACGCTGGATCATGGCTTATTACTAAATAAACTGCAATATTTTGGTTTAGGTCCCGAGGCAATTCAATTTATGAATAGTTATTTAAACGGAAGAAGTCAGAGGGTGGTTTTGGGTGCTGAAGCCTCTAACTTTCGGGCAGTCAGTAGGGGTGTACCGCAAGGGAGCATTCTGGGTCCCTTGTTGTCTTCTGTATACACTGCTGACTTTTCATCTCATCTGAAGTACTGTCTCTCTCATCAATGTGCCGACGACGTGCAACTTTATTGCTCATTTGCGAAGGAAGATCTGCAAACAGTATGGGGTCACATTAATAATGACTTGGAAATCATTTCTGAAGTTTCTTTGGCACATGGTCTACTTCTAAACAACAATAAAACCAAGCTTCTAATATTTGGTCGTGATAGAGAATCTATTGAGAATAATATTAATTTCTGTCTCTACCTGAGTAATGTTAAATTAACTGCTACCAATGTTTGCAAGAATCTTGGGTTTTTAGTGGATACTAGTCTGCGATTTGATGACCACGTCGCCTCTTTGATTCAAAAATCAATTGCTAAGTTGAAACTTCTTTATATTGACAGGGATATTCTTTCGACCAATGTAAGATTAAGATTGTGTGACAGCCTTATTCTGTCATATTTGGGTTATGCCGATGTAGTCTATTGGTCTTTTCTCACGCAAAGAAATAAAACAATCCTTCAAAGAATTCAAAACTCCTGCATTAGATTTTCATACGGACTTTTTGAGAGATCCAAATGGCTAAATCTTTCCGAAAGGTATGAACTACGTCTCGCATGTTTAGTGTTTAAAATTGAGTTGTCCCAAGAGCCCACGTATCTTCTTGCTAGGTTGTCAAAGGGTTTAAGTGTCCAAAATATCATTACACGCCATCAAGGTCTGTATCAGATTCCCAGGCACAGCACCGCTGCTTTTCAGTGTTCATTCACGTATAATGCGACCCAGGTATATAATGCGATACCCCATAGCATCAAGGTAAGCCCGTCCGTAGATTCGTTTAAGTCAAAACTTAAACAATATTTAATCTCTCAAAGATAACATAGAGTTCTCAGTTGCTACATATTCTTAGACGTGTCAAGCTACATTATAGTATATCACTATATAGTTTTTTTAAATTTTTATTATTACTAGTACGTTGGCATATAAATTACAAGGTTTTCATTTAAGTCTATTTTCAAGATGGTTAGATATGAACAGCCATGCTGGATCTCGCCACCATTTCAATTGTTAATTGTATCTTATTTCTTGTAACCAATAAAAAGATATTTTGATTGATTGATGATTGATATCATACTTGATTTGTTTGCAATTGGAGGTCCATTCGATTGTTAATTTGTTAAGAATGTTTTTTCTTTTGCCTTGTGAAGCCGCTATTTTGTTTGGATTTTTTCATACGTTAATCCGAAACGTGCTTTTAGAGCTATGCCGCGCACAGACAAAACGACAAACTGACGAAACTGGGAGAACACGCTGTTCGGGATCTAGGGATCCTGAACCACAAGTCTCGGAGGATGATTTTTTCATGGTTACACAAATACGTTACACGACAGGACACTCAATAAACTTTTAACTTGGCTTTACTCTACTTATTACTGGTTAGACAATTAAGTCTTCATCGCTCCTTTACTTAATACGTGCGAACATGGCAAGAAATAGAATTTCAATTGTGTTGCAACAAAAAACTGAAGAGTAATTAAAGTAATACCCTTTCTTAAATTGAAATATTCTGTCAAAGTCTGTAAATTCTAAAAGTTTAGTCTTGTTTAGTCATATGGAAATCAGAAGCCCTTTCTCTTCTTTTCCTGGAATATTAGGTACTTATTAGTATTAGCCAGAAGAATCTCAGAAGCTGTGAGTTTTAGGAAACAACTTTGAATACAAAAGTTTCTTGGATTAATTTATTTTTATATATATCGGGTGAAAACGGAACTACTACCCAGCCTCGTATTTTAAAACAGCTTTAGATAAAAATTTGCAGTTTTGGTGGACGATTGGGTTGAGTGAGCAATATGCATATTTTAGGCAAAAAACAAATGACAATCACTTTCAGTCTCACCGGAAATGATTAAAATTTTGCTATTTTGAATGACAACCCTAGTATATTTTTGCATATTTGAATTCTAATAGAAATTTAAAAAAAAAATTATCTAACATGTCCTATACCTGAATTTAATAGGTTTTGACTTATGGAGCTCTAGGTTTAACCTCTTTTGACGTTTATTTGAATTTTTTTTCAAAAATCGATAATTTCGAAATAACGATTTTAAAATTTTCATCGATGTTTGTGTGAAATCGGTATATCTTACAATCACAAGACTGTCACTACCCAATCCTACTTTTTTATTCTTCATCCATTTATATCCTCATTTTTATTGTTAAACAACTACTAAGACGAGCAGCATAAAATGGCTTAATACCAACTTTCTAGCCTCTCAGATTGAGGAACTTCCTTTTTGGAATATTTCCTAATCCTACCTAGGTTAAAATAAAAACCTTGGCCAAAGTGAATAATTACCCTGAATCGTTTGTAAATAGGTGTATCAACAAATTTAAAAAGAAACACTCTAATACCAACCAAACTCAACTAAACCAACAGACCACACAGCAAAAAGTAACGTATTACAAGTTTCCTTTAATATACGGTTTATCACAAAAAATTAAAAAATGTTTTGAAGGTGAGAATATGCATATTGTTTTTTATAATCTTAGAACAACTAATAACTTATTTACTAATCTTAAAGATCAAATACCGATTGAAAAAAGCTCAAGTATTGTTTATTGTATACCATGTACATGTAACAAAGTGTGGGCCATGTACATGTACAGGGTGGTCCACTTTAGATGCTCCTATACTTTATCTCAATAAATAAGACACTGAGAAAAAAAGTTAAATACAAAAAGTATTTGACCCTAAGTATATTTTTTATTCATAATATTTTTATGTATACAGGGTGTTCCATTGTGCCAGGACAGTAACCAACTTTTTTTTTAATGAAATGGTATGAATATTTTTAGAAAGTCTAATTTTACGCTTGATTTTGAGTATTTTTTGTCATCAAAGCATACGAAATTTTGAGTAGTTTTTGAGAAAAATTAACTTTTATAATTTTTTTCGGAAAAACAGGTTTTTGAAAAAATGTGATTTTTTCACCCTTGAAGACTAAAATCGTGAATTTTGGTTATGGATTCATGGAAGTGGTTAATATTTAATACTCTGACCTATCAAGAGCGAAAATCCACTATACAGGGTGGTCACAAATGACCATAAAAAAAAATGTTTTTGTAACTAAAAAAACTTAATTTTTTTAAATGAAACACCCTGTATTTAGCACTTCTATTGTGTTTAGGATTTAATTCTGCATCATTCCATATATATAGTTTATATCCCAAAAATTAGTAGTTTAGAAGTTATGACCAATTTTCTATAATAATTCGGGTATTTTTGTTAAAAATCTAAACCTAAATAATATCCTATTCTAAATTTTTTTTTAACATTATAATTAAATTTAACATTAAATCAAAAAGTAATGCAAGAAAGAAAGTAACTAATTACTTATTACAATCTCTTTGGCAATACAAGTAGTATAATATTACGGTTACGGTTTTAATTTTCGCAATAATAGCATTTCTAAACGCGTCTTAATTTTACAAGATATCCATGGAAAAACAAAACTAGTAAAATTGTTGCCTGGACACCAATAAATACACAGTTTTTATTTTGACATTTAGTTGCCTCTAACTCTTTTTAAAGGAAAAAATGGCTTTATACAGTGTCCAAGAGCGTTTAAATCTTCATGAATGTTACATAAGAAATAATAAGAGCCCAGCATTAGCCCTGCGGGAGTATCGGTTTTTGTATCCTGCAAGACAGGTACCCACGAAACATATTTTTTCACGAATTGTTCATGATCTTGAACGTGGAGTGGTAATCAATAAACAAAAACGGCGCCCAAAAATTGTCCTAACAGAAGAAAAGCAATTAGAAATTCTCCTGTATTTTGAAGAAAACAACGAAAATTCGAAGAGATGCATCCCGAGATCTACCGAGAATTAGTAAGACTAGTGTTCAAAGGACTTTAACTGATAATAACTACCATCGGTTCAAATTTTTACCAGTTCAGGAATTATCCCAACAGGACTTTCAAACAAGGCTTTTTTATTGTTCTCTCATGATGGACCACCATTTTGAAACTGACATTTTTAAAAATATTTTATTTACCTATGAGGCAATTTTCAATACGGCCGGCATGTTCAACCGAAAAAATCCTCATTACTAGTGTAACTCAAATGAACATCGTGTAAAAGAAATGAAAAAACAGGGTCGGAGAAGTGTTTGTGTGGTGTGGTATTATCCGTGATCGAATAATAGGTCTAGTATTTTATGACTTTGTTCTGAATGGTGAGAGGTATTTAAATTTGTTGAAGAACGAAATATTTCCGTTAATTGACATTCTGCCGGACGATATTAAAGAAGGGCTTGTTTATCAACAAGATAGTGCTCCATATCACACTGTAGTGCCTGTTAGAAATTGTTTGAATCAACGGTTTCCATTTTGGATTGGTCGGTACGGGACCATAGATTGGCCAGCGAGAAGTCCCGACTTAACACCCCTGGATTTTTTTTATGGGGCAACCTAAAAAACGAGGTGTATAAAAATAGGTGTAATACTGTTCAAGATTTAAAAAGGAGAATTAGTCAAGAGGTAGAAAGACTTAATGCAACAGACGCGGTTAGAAATGCTATTGAGAGAATTGAAACCGTTTGTACTACTTGTATTGCCAATGTCGAAAATGTTTTGTAATAAGTAATTAGTTACTTTCTTTCTTGCATTACTTGTTGATTTAATGTAAATTTAAAAAATTGAGTCAAATTTGGTAGCTTTAGAATGACTTTAAACCCCCTTCATTCACTTTATTTGAAAAATTGCAAGAGGAAGTGTCTTAATCTGTGTGGCTAGAAAGTTGTTATTGAGCCATTTTATGCTGTTTGCTTTAGTGAATGTTTGAGCCAATTTTGGTAGCTTAGGATGACTTTAAACTTCCGGTTATATACTTTTTATAAAAAATTTAAAAAGGGAAGTGCCTTAATCTGGGGGGCTAGAAAGTTGATACCCAGCCATATTATGCTGCTCGTATTAGTAAAGATTTGAGTCAAATTTGGTAACTTTATGATAACTTTAAACCCACGGTCATTCTCTATGAAATATTACAAGGAGGAACTGCTTCAATCTGTGTGGCAAGAAAGCTGTTACTGAGCCATTTTATGCTGCTCATTTTAGTAAAGATTTGAGTCAAATTTAGTAATGTTAGGATGATTCCACCGGTCAATCACTTTTTATGAAAAATTGCACGAGGGAAGTGCCTCAATCTGAGGGGCTAGAAAGTTGACACTCGGCCGTTTTATGCTGCTTACTTTAGTAAATATTTCAGCCAATTTTGTTAGCTCCAGGATTTTTAAAACCTACGGTCATCAAATTACCAGTCAATAAATTAGGGTTTCTCTCATTTCTCTATGTAAATACCCTGTACCACATTTCAGTGTTGATTACTGCAAACTATTTCATTTCTTAGTCCCCGCCTGCTTTTCAATAAGATTTAGGATGTCAGTAATCAGGACTTCTACAACTGGCTTTACCCTTGTGTTAAACTATCCAAAATGCCATAGCCTGATACGATCTTTAATAAATTAAGCTAAATTATCACCCTTGTGCTCACTGAAAACTTGGCAAATCGTAGTTCTATATGCACTTGCGAAAATCATGTAATAAATCAAACGTTAATGTGCTGAGTTTCTTAGAATTTTCGATAGGTATATTAAATTTCAAACTAATCTGACCTAGTTGTCTAAGGATGTGAACTTGAACAAAGATATCGAGTAGAAGCAATTAAAATGTTGTAGGTAATTGAATGTAGTTCAAGACTCAATCATTATTTTTTATACTGTAAAATGAAAGTAGATGTTATATGGAAGTACACAAATAGGGAATTTATTATTTTTTTATAAAACCGATTTTTCAATATTTCAATAAATATTTTCTCGCTACAGAATTCCCGTAACATAGTCAGAGACTATGTTACGGATAATCGGTAAATTTCCTTTACCCGGAGCTTCCCTCATTCCCTTAAATATACTGTCTTATCAAACATTTTTATTGGACTCCATTTTGTTCCAATAAATTTGATTCCCACCAATATTTTAATTCAAGAAGTAGTTTTCAGTTTTTTTAGTTAAATTCGCATCAAATTTACGGTCAATTGAATAAGATTTTTTTACGGTTTTTTTTGTTATTTGGCCGTCATCTCAAAAATTTTGAAATTAATCTAATAAGTAGTTTTTTCAGGCTGATTTTTTAAATATTTTATTAGGCCGCTTATATTCATATCAAAATGTTAGAAGTTCATTCTTATGTAACATTTTATTTTTTTGCAAAATTTGATAATTAGTTTTTTAGTAATGTTTTTTTAACGTTTTACTAGGCATATTGGATTTTTACCAAAATTACCAGGTCATCGACAGGTGAACTGACGGAATTGGTAAAATATATTTTTTGAAATCTAGGGACGCTAAAACGCGCAAATATGTAAAACCTACTAGGGTGATTTTTCAGATTACAACAATTTTAATTATAAATAATGAAACAGTACTACAAGTTAAATGTAACCTACAACTACAGTTAAATGCTACAAGTTAAATGCACCACCTATCGGGGCTCCGGTGATTTCCGGCTGCAAACCCGTAGTAATTTAAAAAGCATGCATCAGTATGATAGACGTTTCGTTTTCAATTTTGTCATATGGAGCAATCTGTTATTTCAGATCTCCCTGGGTACAAGCCTGCCTGATGAGGGTAGAGGCCCAGAAATCATGATCGCAGGAGGGTACCTTGTGACATAATCGAAAGCAATTCTTCTTTTAGGCCGTTTTGCACCTGCAGAAATTATATACTTCTGCTATTATACATATATCTTTTCCGGCCAGGAACTTTTGATAAAGATGTGTGAGAGCGCATTTTTATCGATTTTTAGCAAAATATTATTAGTTCATCCCCATATGAGTCTCGATTGTTGCACTAAAATTTGAAGTCAATCTGATGAGCAGTTTTTAAGCTATGCCGCGAACTGACAGACAGACAGACAAATCGACAAACGGAGCGAAGGACTTGCTAAAATATGTTTTTGGCATCTAGAGACGTCAAAACGCGAAGATATGTAAAACGTGAGAGGGTGATTTGTTCAGATTACAAACATTTTATTTGGCCGCTATTTTGTTCCGCGATCTTGAATTAGTACCACACTTTTAATAGTTCATCTCTATATTACAATTAGTTATGGCACACAATTTGAAATCAGTTCATTAAGTACTTTTTCAGTCTGAATTTTTAAATATTTTACTAAGCCGCCATTATGTTTCGCCATCTTGGATTCGTACCAAAATTTAAGTGCAAAATTTGAGATAAATTGGATAAGCATTGTCTGGGTAATAATTTTTTTAACATTCCACTAGGCCGCCATTTTGTTTTGCCATATTGGATTTTTACCAAAATGTTTCCAGTTCATCCCCATATGACCCTTGATTTTTGATCAAAATTTGAAGAAAACCGGGTAAGTAGTTTTTTAGCTATGCCGCGAACAGACAGACCGACAGACAGACAAACCGACTGAATCGAGAAAACTTGTTTTTTGTCATATAGGGACCCTGAAACGTAAAGATCTCAGAGGGTGATTTCACGATTGCAATACTTCCCATATATTTATTTATTTATTTACACTACCCCACAGGGCAGTAGCCCCTATTATTGGGCAGGATACACAGCAAATATTAAGTTATACAGATAAACAAATATATATCCAGCAATATAAATTATCAAATAGCTAACATATAGTTAAATAACTAAAACTAAAATAACTTGTCAAATATTGAACATACTATATAATTATAAATAACTAGAACTAACAGATTTAATATTTTTATCATTGCAATGGAAAATATCCAAATAATCCTTCAAGCGATTGTGAATAGAATACATATTGTGCAGTGGGGAGAATTTTAAAACGTTCGTTCTAGATTTTGGAAGGTAGAATAATGGTGATGACCGAGTTGATCTAGCGAGCACGTGAAAAGTAACTTGAGATAGCAGATTAGGAGCAGACATTTTATTATTTATTAACTTGTACAGAAATATGAGCAGAAAATATTGTCTTCTTTTCTCAAGGGTGTCCCATTTAAATCTTAAAAGTAGACTTTGTCGGGAAATATCAAAAGGTGGGTAAGACCCATCAATTTTAAAACTCAGAAATTTTAAAAATTTATACTGCACGCTTTCTAATTTGTCAATATGCACTTGATAATTAGGGTGCCAAACAGAGGAGGCATACTCTAACCTACTACGAACCAGAGAATAAAAAAGTGAGCACAAGGTTTCAGATGACTTGAACTCCCGGCTAGATCGTATAAGAAATCCTAAAATCCGATAAGACTTGGCAACAATATCCTCGATGTGATGGATAAATGAAAACCTGCTATCAAATATGACTCCCAAGTCTTTAAAATTTTCAACTCGTTTCAGAGCAACACCGTCCATATGATACTCATACTGCATAGGAATTCTATTCTACTGAATGTTAAAACATTACATTTATTGATGTTAAGGGACAGTTTGTTTTTTTCACACCATTGACCAAGTGTAAGAAGATCAAGACTCAAGTTCCGGCAATCATCAAGACAGTCAATTGTGCGGAATATTTTTAAATCATCAGCATAAAGCAAACAATTATTATTCATACCGTTAACGATGTCATTTATAAAAATGTTAAAAAATAAGGGACCCAGGACAGACCCCTGGGGAACACCCGACGTGGCAACAAAAGTATCTGAAATATGACACCGATACTGCACAAATTGAGACCGACTTAAAAGGTAGCTTTGCAAAAATTTAACCAAGTTTCCCGAAAAGCCAAAACTGGATAATTTTGTAAGTAGGATACCGTGATCAAGACGATCGAACGCTTTAGAAAAATCTGTAAAAATAACGTCAACCTGTGTATTACAATCCAGGCTCTCAGCAATGTATTGAGTAATAGTACAAAGATTTGTTACAGTCGATCTACCAGATACAAAACCATGTTGTTGATCAATTAGAAGAGGAGTAACGTAAAAAGATAACTGGGCGTGAATAACAAATTCAAAGACTTTGCTAAAATTGCATATTATAGCAACAGGTCGATAGTTTTCTATTTTACTCCTATCATCTTTTTTAAAGATTGGGCAGATTTTTGATTTTTTCCATACATCTGGAAAAGTGCAGTTTTGCACACATAAATTAAAAATAACTGCTAAAGGTTTGGCAAAAGCACTTGCGCAGTCTCGCACAATAAATGAAGGGATAAGATCAGGCCCAGTGGTAAATTTAACTTTTAGTTTCTTACATGCAGTTTCAGTGGCTTCAGGCGTTATGTTAAACAATGAAATTAAAACATGACTAATATTTGAATCATATGTGTGCGCATAATCAGTAGATGTTATAAAAGATTCCTTAAACATATTTGCAAATGAGTTAACAATGTCCATAGGGTTGTTCAGTTCGGAATTTAGGTAAGACATCGTAGAAGGCAGAGTACCGCATGACTTCCTAGAATTTATATAGGACCAGAATGACTGGGGATTACTCTTAAATTTTGTTTCTACATTAGCTAAGTAGGATTGGTAGGATATGTTAATGAGATATTTTACCGTCCGCCTGGTTAGTTTAAAAGCTTCATAATCATTTACTCGCTTGCACCGCTTATACGTACGCCACTGGGATTCCTTCTTTTTTAATAAAATCCGTATATCACTTGTAAACCAAGGAGGATATTTACTATGTTTAGCCTGCGTTATCGGAACTGTATCTCCGAAAATAATATCTAAGTGCTGATAAAATGCTGCGACCGCATGGTTAGCATTAGGTTCCTCGTTAAGGAACGACCAATTGTTCGGACAGAAGCTGGTACATTCTCGGAAAATTGGCCTTTTTAAAATTATATGCTAAATTCTCTTTCAGTTTAAACTTATTTTGTTTGTGAATGTAAAACGGAAAAGAAATTAATAAAGCGGGGTGATGTAAGTCAATGGATATCACTGACTCATCAGATTCAGTTACACAACAGGATTTTAGGGTACAAAAAACTAAATCAAGAAGCCTTTTATTACAATTTTCTATCGTATTTAATTGCTTGAAATTAAAGAAGTTTTGGAATTTATTAACGGCTTGCATTTTTGAGCTACACACGATATCGCTTATATTCATATTTTTTCGGTATTCCGGAATATTAAAATCACCTAAAAATATAATATCTAAATCCATATTTAAAGCAGGCAAGGCAATAAGAATCCCAAATAACTCCTCATATGCTGCGAAAGTAGGCGGAATATACATAACAATTACAATAATTTCGAAATATGAGGGAAGTAAAAATTTGGAGAATTATACAAAAATTCCAGCACCAAAAAATATTTTCTGTATAATCTATAATGCCAGCAAGAAGAAAAAACGATTTTCAAAATTCATGTATAAAAAACTTATGGTTTCATAGCACTATACGTCGCCACAATATTTAGGTTTTTATGGACACTCTTAGAATATTATCTGCAAATAGCTCTTTAGAAACTAATTTATCTTGTGATTACACCATATTTTACCAAAAAACAACAATATTTTTTTCCTAAATTGGAAAAAACATGAAAATGATTGTAAAAAATACATAATAACCTACAAAACTTATGATTTGATTCTGTTGATGTGCGATGAAAGATGGCATTTTCAAATGACAAGTAAAAGAATTGTTGTCAGATTTCAAGAGTAGATATAAGGTAAATATTTAATAACTTAGGACTTGTTGAGTTTTTAATTCAGATAGGTGATTAGTGTTAATATAGTAATCTAATAATGGAAATAAATAATATTGACGAAATCTGTGAAATTACTACAAAAGGTGATCTTCAATTGGTGGAGTATTTGTAAAGTATTGATTTAATAAAAAGGAAGTTTTTGTGCAGAATCCGTCAATGCAAAACTATTTGCATTGTGTCTTTAAAAAAATGGAGCTAATTCTTTAAATGCTGCATTTACGTGCAAAAGGTGCCGTAAATATTACTCGATATTTAGCAATACGTTTTTTGAGAATATTAATCTGCCAGTTAGAGTAATTATTAAATTAATGTGGATATGGGCATCATTACAGATATTTTAGGAACATCTGCAGCTGGAAATTGTTGTATGACGACGAATATTTTGTATTTGGTAATTTTGGCATGTTACTCTTATTCATTATTAGATAGGTATTTATTTCTTTTTATTAAAGGAGGAGAAGGTCATCTTATCCAAATTGACGAGTCGGTAATGACTAAATGAAGGTATAACCGTGGGCGGATAGTACCTGCCAAATGGGTTATTGGCATTTACGATGTCACATTAAAGAGGGGATTTGTGAAGTTTGTTCCAAATCGGCAAGCTAACAGCTTAATTCCAATTATCCAAAGGCACGCGAGGACATGCTCAGAAATTTGGACTGATCAATGGGGGGGGGGGCAAACAATACCCTTCAGCAGTTAGGGTACACACATAAAACTGTCAACCACAGTAGGTTTTTTCGAGATCCGGATACTGGTCTGTGCACTTAACATGTCGAAGGATATTGGTTTACTGTAAAACAATATCTGCATAGACTGGGGGTGATGTCCTCACCATTTTTACCAGAATATACTAATATGTTTATGTGGTGCGAGATATACGGGGCAACAAGTTCACAACGTATGCTTCATTTAATTCGGCACGTTGCAGAAAAATATTAATAATTTTAAGTTAAAAATGTTTTTTTTTTTTAGTTTTTTTGTTTCATATAATGTTTATTTTGTGTTAAATGTTAATAATTCTATGTTCAAAATATTTGTTTTTTGTTGTTTAATATAAAATTTTGTTTTTAAGAGAATTTTTTTAAACAAACTTAATTATTAAAAATGCGGATTATGTTATGTTAGGTTAGGATTGGTTAGGTTCGCTGTAACAAGGTCGAGCGTTAGCGCGCAACAAAATTCCGAATTTATATTAAATCAAGAATTTTTTTCTAACAAAACCTATACTGTTAGGTGGTTCTGTCCTGTTAGTGTTAGGTTAGTCCAGGTTCGTCGATAAAACCGTCATTAAAAAGACCGATCTAAAGTAAAATAAAGTTAAACCCAAATATACGCAACCAACTGCCCACATGTGCCGGGATTTTTTGATCCTGAAATTTCGGCAAAATTAAATGGCTTTGGCAACAGTGTAGAAAAATTGCATTTTCAACATCATCGTGGCGCAATAAAAGAGAGATTTCGCAGTGTATTTGTTGAATATTTGTGAAATTTTTTTTCTCAAAAACTACTGGATTTTCCGCAATTTTTAAAACTGAAAATTACTAGTGAAAATGGGTCCTTTTCAGTGGTTTTTGAAGTTTCAAAATTCGTGCCTACGTATAGCGTTATGGACCCAAACTTATTTCCTACCAATTTAGTAGCTTTAAATTAGTTTTCACTGGATAGCAGACTTTTTATAATTTAAACGAATAGCTATTGCCCTAAAATTCTTTTTTAGGTGAAACTCATTTCCATATATAAAAAAAACTAAAATGGATGTTTTATAAATATCTCTCATTTTCTAATTCGAGTCTCCACTTCTGGAGTTTCAGAAAAATAAATGGTTTCGTCTATAAAATAATATGAAATAGGACCAAAATGCTTTGTTTAGATTTCTTCGATCATTGTCAAATGCAAAATAATTTATCAAGTATTAAGTCAAATTGCATTTCTGTTCTTGCGTCTGCGCTCTTTGCCAAATTCCGGTCATTTTTATGTTAAATGGCTTCACTATTTTTATACGGTGTTTATGACACACAAACTACATCCTCTCTCATAAATATATGGTTTTGGCACCACAGCAAATAGGGACCATTTTCTCACAATTCAAAGTTTTGTCGAAACTTAATTTCAGTGGGAATTAATTAGTCAACCCTGGAAAAAATTTAAAACATAAAAAATCGATATATTCACCTTTACCACAACTTCCCTCGTAAAGAATTTCACTATGTACATAAAACATAGTCTATATGAATATAATAATATTTGGTCATAACTTTATACAGATTTTTATTATTATGGTTATTTATTTTTCGCAACTTTATATACTGTATAAAAATATATTATGTGCATTATTTATTTTCTTCCATAATTTATATTTCCAGACGTTTCAATTGAATTTCAACATTTCTCAATGGAATAGCAGCTACATTTTTGGTTTCAGGAGATTGCATCGCACAATTAAGTAATTGTTAATAGGCACAGGGTATTTTTTTATATTTGACGTTTTGGAAAGTGTCCAAAATAAAAGTTTAATAGTTCAAAATAAATTTTTAGGAAAATTTTTTGTCACATACACAAGTTGGTTCAAAAAGTCTGGGCGTGGTCCTACTTTCTTATTTCAAATGGGTATCCTATTTTTTTATTTGATTTTTGCGTTTTCCTGAATATTCTAAATATTTTGTATGTAACATTTTATATTAAAGAACATTGTTTGAAAAAAAATATATAAAATGGTATTATCTACTAAAACTATTGTTGTGACCCCATTATTTAATAGTCATTTTATTTGTGAATAGTCTTAAGTATTATATATTCATTAGTCTAGAGATAGTTTGAAACGTAAATGCAATATTTAGACATACATTATATTTCGGCGGAACCTTCCGACAAAAGCTGCTTTAATGGTCGTTTATTGCAAGGGAAATTCTAAGTAAACAATATGTATTTTAAATTCTACTTCAAATTCTATTTTATGCACGTTCTTCCGCCCCAAATATTATTATACCCGAAAAAACCTATCATAAACTCATTTACACTATGTCGATAAAGCTTGGAAAGGTTCAGCTATAAAAACATTAAAAGAAACCATTGTAGTACAGTAAGCAGTGGCGTAGCAAATACTCCCCAAATTACTTTTATAGACACCTTTTTTTATCAATTTTACAGATACGCCACTGCATCTCAAATTAGGGAATTCATATAAAAATAAGTTCTAGGTAGTCAGTATAGAGCAGGTCAGTCATTATGTCATTACTATATTGTCAGTAGAATTAAGTCAGTAGACACAGTAAGAGTAAAGATTTGTTAGAAGTAAGAAGTGTCCCTCTTGTACAGAAGATAATAGAGAGATTTGAAACAAGTTGAAGTGTTTACATTTACTACCAGTGCTAATACAAAATACTAAAATTATTAAATCATAACAGTGGTGGCATTCGGCGAGTAATAAAAATATTAAAACATAACATTGGTGGCAGCGGTGGGATATACTACCCCGTGTTTTCTGAAGGAGCGCCTAGAACACAGCAGGAATCACACCAGTTCGCCTAATTGATGAACTAAAACAAGTTACGGATTCTCTTCCCCATGGTTTAGATTTTGCTGTGCCTCTTGATATAATGCATTCTAATCTTATATTAAAAACGATTGAACTAAAAGTTTACTTTGAAAATAATCATTTAATTTATATAATTAATATTCCTTTAGTTGAAGCACAATTATTCTACCTATATAAGGTATCGCCTTTTCCTAAGCTATTAGCCACTAATCAATTTGTTTTGATTCAACCATCTTCTAAATACATTGCAATAGACGAAACAAAACAGCAGTTCACAACTTTCTCTGATCTCAGATATAATAAATTTATAAAAATAATGGATGATAAAATGATTTGTCAGCAACAAAAACCAGTTTCATTGGCTCATTTGGTGGAAAACTGTGAAATGAAGTTACTTCAAATAACAAATAAAATTCCAGAAGTATGCGAAAAACATATATTAAATTCTAATAGAGGTATCTTTATTCAGTTACTTACAACTAATACTTGGCTGTTTGCAGTGCCTTCCCCTGAATCATTAACTATTTCTTGTATTAATCAAAATCAACCAGTAGACGTTATTTTAAAAAATTGCGGCAGTGTCACCATAGGAAAACAGTGTAAAGCGTATAGTGTTTCAACGATGCTCGTGCCTCACGGTAATGCCTTTCAGTCGAAAATATTTAGTGAGTTTGTTCCGCCATTAGAAATTAGTGAGGACTGTTGTGAAAAAATAAAAAATAATAACATTAACCTGACAGAAATTTTAATAAACGAAAATTATAAGACTCTTTCAAAGCACATTCCTGAACTGAACATCGCTAGCCATAAACTAGACGACATAGAAAAGCTAACAGAAAATCTTGAAAAAAATAATTTTTTGTCAACATATAATATTTCTGGTTCTGTTTTAGCTTACATTGTATCTGTTGTTGTATTATTATTTATTGTTTACAAAATATATTCAAAATGTATAAGAAAAACTTCCTGTTGTGGAATAATACCAAATATTTCCGTAAGGGTAAATCAAACCATTGAACCATCCCCGAGAAGTAATGGATATATAGCTCAGTATACTAGTGAAACTTCTAATAGAATTAACAATGATGATCACCCTGAGGACGATCAACCAGGTATATCATACACGCCTCGCAGAGCTATTGGTCACACGTCCTCAAGACGATCAATTAGATAAGTAATAATATTATGTTTTATTATAAGTAATAAATTTCTTTAGTAGAATCTAAGTAGATTTAGAATGCCTAATTATTATAAAAAAAAAACAGTTTTCAATATTATATAGGTTAGTATAATATAGAATAAGAGCATAGTTCATAGCAAATTTTGTAAAATCATTTCGAACATAATACTTTTGTTAAATATTAGTATCAATTACAAGGATGTATATTTTGTATCATAATTTATATTTTAACTCAGGAACGATATTTTCTAACAATTTCATTATTATAAAATCTCTCATTTAGGGGGGAGGTGTTGTGACCCCATTATTTAATAGTCATTTTATTTGTGAATAGTCTTAAGTATTTTTTATTCATTAGTCTAGAGATAGTTTGACACGTAAATGCAATATTTAGACATACATTATATTTCGGCGGAACCTTCCGACAAAAGCTGCTTTAATGGTCGTTTATTGCAAGGGAAATTCTAAGTAAACAATATGTATTTTAAATTCTACTTCAAATTCTATTTTATGCACGTTCTTCCGCCCCAAATATTATTATACCCGAAAAAACCTATCATAAACTCATTTACACTATGTCGATAAAGCTTGGGAAGGTTTAGCTATAAAAACATTAAAAGAAACCATTGTAGTACAGTAAGCAGTGGCGTAGCAAATACTCCCCAAATTACTTTTATAGACACCTTTTTTAATCAATTTTACAGATACGCCACTGCATCTCAAATTAGGGAATTCATATAAAAATAAGTTCTAGGTAGTCAGTATAGAGCAGGTCAGTCATTATGTCAGTACTATATTGTCAGTAGAATTAAGTCAGTAGACACAGTAAGAGTAAAGATTTGTTAGAAGTAAGAAGTGCCCCTCTTGTACAGAAGATAATAGAGAGATTTGAAACAAGTTGAAGTGTTTACATTTACTACCAGTGCTAATACAAAATACTAAAATTATTAAATCATAACAGTGGTGGCATTCGGCGAGTAATAAAAATATTAAAACATAACACTATTTACTTTCAATACACTGTATGTAATCACTCTCGATTTTATTTATAGTATTAATAATAAAATGAAAATGATTGTCATTAATATCCTGGATAGCTTCAATTATTCTTGTTCGTAAAACCTTTACGTGTTCAGCTGGATTTTTATACAATTTATTCTGCAAAAATCCCCAGAGGAACGAATCAAGTAGCTTCAAGTCAAGTCGGGGCTATTCGGCGGTCAGCCAATCGGTCCAGTACGGTCAATCCACGTTTGGTATTTCATATTTAAGGGAGAACTGCACGCAAAAAGTGAAAAACTAGCGACAAGGTCTAGTCAAGTTTAAAGTAAGATGAAAAGGTACCTACGTATTAGAAAAAACTTCCTGCACGTCCGACTTCAAAAAAATGTGTTATGTATAGGCAATTTAAAGTACATTTCGTTTAAAAAATGGGTTCAAAAGGGTTCACGCGCTGCAGAAATACAAAGACATGAGTACTATTTACCATTTCAAATTTTGCAGTTACGTAGACAAAGGATCAATGTAAGGCGGTAAAGAGCCATTTTGTGGGAAAAAAAATTATATGCGACGGCATTTGCGTCAAAACATGGTCGAAAATGGACAAATCTACTTCTGTATTATAATTCTAGATTTGATTTTTTCATAAAAAATCGCATTTAGCGCCCAACTATACAATTTCCCTATTGAAATCACATTGAAGCTAAGACATATCTCTTATAGTTTTAACGTAATATTGCAGCGGCGGAAAGCTTGAAAATGATCCATAATACTGCGTGCAGTTCCTCCTTAAGGTAATTTATAACCGGAAAAACGTTATGTGGTGGGCCTCCACCCACAGCCCACACCACACATGTAACGATCTTCGACCTTGTATCTTATTTTCACTAGTTACTCAAGGGTTTTGCTAAAGTTTACAGAATTAAATACTTTTGCGTTGCCCAAAATCGTATATTTTTCCGGTTATGAATCTCTGCAGCACTGAAGGTGCACTCGTCAGACTATAAGATTAACAAAAAATTGGCTTCTTTTTTAATAATAATATTTCTTGACAGAACATAATTCTTCTGTATCTTTTTAATATGCATTTTGAAAATTGCCCCCATCGATTTATATAAAATTTCATATATATTTCTATATATATATATATATATATATATATATATATATATATATATATATAAGAAGGCTTTAGAAAAATTCGAAATTTTGGCAGCTAACTAAAGTCGATGGGGGCAATTCGCGCAAAATATTTTCACGATGGCGGCACTTCCAGTTATACCGGATGTAGACGTCAACTTTCTTATTTTAAATGGAACATCCCGTATATAATCGCATTTTTCGATTCCTCGAAAAATTCTAGGTATATTTTATGTATAATATCCTATACCTAAGTTCAACTGTTGTTGAGATATTTTGAATTTTATGTAAAAAATGACGTTTGCAGGTCTAGACATAACTATAAATATCTGCTTATCGAAGTCTCTATCATTTATTTGCTGTTGGCTTCCTTGTCCAAAAGGGTTCACTTTAGTGGCCTGTGCTGATATTTTTATAATAAATAAATATAGGGTGATCAAAAACTGACATTATAAAAATACTTTAAAAAATTGTTAAAAGTTACTTTTTTCAAACTGAAACCCCCAATTTTTATAATTTTATCTTATTTAACACTTAAAATAAGGGTGACTTTGTATAAAGTTGTCTATTCGAAAAATTTGTAGTTTTTGAGTTATTGACGATTTAACATTTTTTATTCTAATAATACCAGACGGCTTCTAAGGTTTTTTGTTAGTTGGCCATGACGGGGAGGCCTGGCGATACCAAAACCAATAGGTTAGAAACGTAATATTTGTTGTCGTTTGACAATTACCTACTGAAAGATTATTTGGTTATTATAGTAATTATAATAATTATTAAACTAATAATCATGCCAGGGCGATTAAATTACACACACGAGGATTATTTGAATTTGTTTATTATCTATGGGGAATCTAACAGAGTTTTAACAAGAACATGCCAGATATTTGCTTATAGCTATCCAGATAAACAGAAACCGTCACCGAACAGCGTTAAACAAATGTTGGGAAACTATAAAAATGTTGAAACCGTGAAGACAAAAATTACTTAAAGAAAGCCTATTCCCATTATAGTCTAGTCTACACAAGAGCACAACTTATTTTTTCAATAAATGTTTATACTTTCAAACATTTTTCGCATCTCCGAATAAATCCCTCGTGGGTAATTGGAGCTAGAGATAAACTTTCGAACGCATCCCTTACCCTTGCTATACAGTCCTCTTTCGTTGTTACTGTATTAAAATAAACGATTCCTTTTATCGTTCCCCCTATAAAAAAGTCTAAGACTGTCAGATCGGGGGAACGAGGAGGCCATAGGGAAGGTCCATTGTTGGCAATCTACTTGTCGCAAAACGTAGCTTGTAAAAAGTAAGTAACTGCAAAGGTTCTATGTGGTGGGGCGCCATCGTGTTTGTAGAAAACTTGACTATGTTCTACCAAAGGTAAATTACTTAAATATTCGTTGTCCATCTCTTCAAGAATATTCAGATATCTTTCTCCTATAAAAGTTTATAGACATAATTTTACCGAAAGAAATGCTTTGATAATATTCATCGATTTATTGATTTAAGAAGAAAAAAAAAATACATCAAAATTCAATTAATTTAATCTGAAGAGTGCTTAATAAGAAAAAGAAGGTTTAGTATTTTATGACTTTCTAAAGTACCCTGTATAAATAGCTTGTAAATATCTAACTAAAGATAACTTTCCTATAAGACTTGGGATGATTATATTTTTTTAGATATGATGTGTTACGGTATGTGGACCAGTATTTGTATGAAGTAGTGTAGTGTGACCTGTATAAATAATTTAATTTAATTTATTTATGTAACAATATTTACTAAATGATTTATCTAATTTTGGATTGACGCTAAATTGATAAAAAAAATTATTGCGATATTACCTAAACGGATTATTTTTCATTAAAAAAGTCCTTGTGTTTAGGCAATGTATAACTTTCCATTCAAATTTTCTTCGCAAAAATTCAGTTTTATTATTCCATCGTTTCTTACTGCACAAAATACATTAAATTGCCAGGATTCTTGAAAGTTCCGCGATCTTACTGTATAAGGATTCGAATCACTCCAAAAATGGGAATTGTGTCTATTGAAAAGGCCATTTTCAGTAAATTTTTGGAATAGACAACTTTATACAAAGTCACCCTTATTTTAAGTGTTAAATAAGATAAAATTATAAACATTGGGGGTTTCCATTTGAAAAATGTAACTTTTAACGATTTTTTAAAGTATATTTATAATGTCAGTTTTTGATCACCTTATATTTATTTATTATAAAAATATCAGCACAGGCCACTAAAGTGAATCCTTTTGGACAAGGAAATAAATAATAGAGACTTCGATAAGCAGATATTTATAGTTATGTCTAGACCTACAAACGTCATTTTTACATAAAATTCAAAATATCTCAAAAACAGTTATAGGATATTATACATGAAATTTACCTAGAATTTTTCGAGGAATCCAAAAATTCGAGAATATACAGGGTGTTCTATTTAAAAAAAGAAAGTTGACATCTACTTCCGGTATAACCGAAAGTGCCACCATCTTGAAAATATTTTGCACGAATTGCCCCCATCGACTTTAGTTAGCTGCCAAAATTTAAAAATATTCCAAAGCCTACTTTCTGAGAAATCGATCGTCGTGGGAGTGTATATATAAATATATATATATATATATATATATATATATATATATATATATATATATATATTTTTTTTATTTCACTATTTTACCTTTTATAACTTCAAATTAAATAATGCAAAAAAGTCATACCGCATTATTTGATTTTTTTAGAAAATCCGTATTATTTGAAGAATTATCTAGTGACTACTAACAGAATCATTACGGTACAGTTAATAGCTCTAAGTGAAGAGCCTGTTTTTTCTAACACCAAGTTCAATGTAATCGGTTCATCCAAAACAGAGATAAATGTTTAAAAGAAAAAAGTTTAACCTTGCTCCACTACTTTATTATTGAAAATAGAAAAAATCATGATAAATAGCAAAAAGTTGCATAATTGGCTGAAGAATACAATGCTTATATTTTCGACAAATCTGAATTAGGAAAATTCAAGAGAAAATCGACATTTCCATTCTTGGGTTGCTGTTACGCCCCCTAGTCGCCATTTTTTAAACTTGAAAATAATTTCCAGTTATTTAGTTAATTCTTTTGGCCGATTTACCCATAAATATTTTTTCCCCATAATTTTATGATCAACAGTTTCATTCTTAATGGATCACCCTGTATATATATATATATATATATATATATATATATATATATATATATATATATATATATATATATATATATATATATATATATATACCAACAATTCAACAGCTTTCACCACAAACTACAATTTACGTATGAGATAGAGTAACATAATCAAATAAACTTTTTAGATATGACCCTCATAAAGAACAAGAAAATTCAAACAAAATGGTACACAAAAGATACTTGGTCCGAGAGATATCTAAATTATAATTCAAATCATTCAAAAAATCAAAAATTAAGTGTAATAAAGGGTTTAGCAGATCGAGCCTTACAGTTAACATCACCCGAATACAGAAAAGAGACTCTAAAAAAAGTGAAAAACGTATTACTAAAAAATCATTTCTCAGAGCAACACATTAATAGAATAACTAAACAACGCACACAAAAGTTATACAACACGTCTCGTTATTAGAATAACCGCACTCCAGAAGAAGATAGAAAATATGTTGCCCTCCCCTATACAGAGGGACTTTCATAAAAAATCAAATACATTCTTAAAAAACATAACATTGTTACCTGTGTTAAATCACACAACTTAATCCACAAAATTTTTACAGAACTAAGAAGCAAAGTTCCCTTAAAAAACAATCTAACATTGTGTATTCAATACCATGCACCAATTGTCCAAAAAATACATCGGAATGGGAAGTCAGCTTCTGGAAAATAGAATAAAAAGACATAAATACACAAAGAATGCCACAACAGCATTAAACAAACACATACAAACCGAAAAACACAACATCAACTATGAAAACACCAAAATACTAGCTAAAGACTATAATTATAATAAATTAGCCATCAAAGAAATGATAGAAATTACTAGAGAAAAAAAACTCCATGAATGACAGAACCGACATAAATAATTTGAGCCATATGTATATAAATTTATTAATATGACACCTTAATTTCGAATTTATATTAACTTTCCACACTTAAACACAAAAAAGCGTTCCGTTTCTTTTATGAGAGAAAAAAAATAAAAGTGATAAATATTTCATTACTGCTTTAATACAAGTTCTGGCAGCATAAACAAATCTGTCAATAAATATCTGCTTATTTTAAGGTATGTACTTTTATAGTGTTGATTATAAATATGTTTTAACGTGGCAATATTGTTTTATATACAGTGTGTCTCTTAAATATTAATGTCTGTATTTTTATAATTTTAGCATCAAAATTTTTTTCTGAATATGCCCTAAATTACAAGGCGAAACGTCAAATAAATGAAAAATTAAAATTTGGTATTTAATTCGAACCTAAATCCAAGAATTTTCCACTTTTGTATACAATACCGGTTTAAGAAAACACAAGATTTAATATATATGTATATATATATATATATATATATATATATATATATATATATATATATATATATATATATATATATATATATATATTGTTATGTTTTAATATTTTTATTACTCGCCGAATGCCACCACTGTTATGATTTAATAATTTTAGTATTTTGTATTAGCACTGGTAGTAAATGTAAACACTTCAACTTGTTTCAAATCTCTCTATTATCTTTTGTACAAGAGGGACACTTCTTACTTCTAACAAATCTTTACTCTTACTGTGTCTACTGACTTAACTCTACTGACAATATACTGCCGTCCTTAGTTAAAACGTCCTAAGTAACATTTTCTTAAAATTGAGAAAATTGAGTTTTTATAAATTCAATTATGCAATCTAAGTTTCATGTAAAATGATAATTATTATTTTCTTAAGAGATTAGGTAAGTAATTACTTATTTAATGCAAAAACATAAAATATTATATGTTTATTAGATTTTGATATAATCCAAAAAAATAATACTTATGACGTTTTAACTATGGAACTAATGAAAAAACAGACAACAAATTTTTGTCTCAAAATATTTATTATTATTGTAACCTTAGTTTAACAAAACGAAACGTCACATATAATGGAATGTGACAACTAAATAAATACTATTTTCACAAGTAACTAATAAAAATATTTGTTAATAATCAGTTTCATTTTGAAGATCCACATCGGTTTCTGAGGTAGCTAATTCTTCCCAAAATTTTAGACGATTTTTTGGCATAATTGCTTGAAGTTTTGATATCAAATTTGTTTTTCGATCTGCAGAGATACCTCTAGGTTTAGTCACGCAAGGAGGTGTTTTCATCCCTTCTTTTTGTTCCTTTGCCGTTAAAAAATTTAATAATATAAATTCCCCATTAAATGAATTCTTGTAATACATTACATTTTCACCTCTTTTGAAGCTTAAATGAACCATGTTTTTAAGGTATGGCTTGGGGGTTATTTTTTGCAACTTAAATTTTGAAGAATAATCTTTCCATTGAAAAAAATCTTTAATGTTCATTTCTTTTACTTCAACTTTTGAAGAGTTTGACTTCTGAACTGCTACTTTAAAATCATTAAAATCAAACACCTTTCGCGTCTTCTTTAAGCTAAGTTCCATTGGTGGTGGAAAGCGTCTGCGGACATAAAGGTGTGACCGGACTATATTTAATATCTAAGTATTTTAATTCAACGTCGGCAGAGTTCACAATAAAAATAAAAAAAGATATTAAAGCCCAGTTCTTATTTTGGGCTGCACAATTATCAAGCCAAATTGTAATATATTGTGCGTCTCTGTAATTTAAAAAAAAGGCGTAAAATGTGGATTATATATTCTTTCTTTCGGCCACTCACACCTTCATGCCAAATTACTGCCAATGGTTTGTAAGCTTTTGAATAGGCACCAACTGGAACAAATGATTCATTAAAGGCAATCAGCCTTGGAGTAAAAATGACTTCTTTAAACATTTCGGCCCGGGGTAACATTATTACCTAAAAAAAATGTTTAAATATATTAAATAATAAACAACAAAAAAAAAAAAAATCACCTTCTGTAAGTCAGCTGAAACAATTAGTTTCTCGGGTGCCGTTTTTGTCTATATCTCATATTCCTCTCTTGCAGAGTCATAGTCCTCTTTGTGCTGTTTCCATAATCTACATTCTTCACAATCAATGTTTAAATTTTCTTTTTGGTGAAAAGAACTTTTCGAATGCAAATCAAATTTCTCACACTCAAAGCATTCTTCGTTTCCTAAATTGGCGAACGAAATATTCATGCTGGACTTCCTGTCTGTACAACTCGTAAGACGCTTTAATATGCGGATTCTTTTCTAAGAAGTCTTTATGCATCAAAGTGATTGAAATGTCACTTGTCAAATAGAGCCGGTTAGGGGCATGCTCTCTTCTGTAATGCGAAACAACTGGCCGAAAAGTTTTAATGTGCTCTATTAGCAAATTTTTGTCAACCTTGGAAGCGTTAGGATGGTGACCACGCATGTCTTTTTTTGGAAAAACCGCTGTTGGTTCTGTATCCCTCACAGACTTTAACAATCTATCATTTGCAGGATGAAACCCCAAAGTAGCGAGCAAGAAAGTTTTGCAAACATAATTCTCCCTTCCATTTAAATCTTTAAGGACATATTTAAAGCTATTTTCTCTTCTTGAATTAGCCACTCTTTTACTTTGTTTTGTACATTTTTTTATGCAACTTAATACAAAGGTCCTTTGTTTAAAATTATTCTTTTCCCAAAATTGTTTGTTAATCTGTACCTGTCTTTCAAAATTAAGTGCTTTAGGACATTTTAACCTACATTTTTCATTACAAGGTAATTGCACGCCATGTGAGGCTACTTTTTTTTCTAGTCTTTGCTTCTTTCTTTCGACAAGAGGCTCGTCAAATAACCTTGGTTTTCTGGGATTTCCTTTCTTTGTGTATCTTTTTCTCATTTTCCTTGTAGACTCTTCTGCAACATTTTTTAATATGTCTGACAAAATAGATTTAACTATGTATGTTGCAGTTTCCCTTACTTGCGTATTATCATCTAGCACCCGATTCTCCACATTTTCTTCTTGTTGCAAGTCAGTTTTTGCCATTGGGTATTTTGTCTTTTTTTGTAACTTGTTTTCTTTATCGCTAAACTCGCTATCGCTGCTAAGATCAGAATTATCCACATGGCTGGGTAAATATTCAGGATCATCGTCATGTTTAGGTCGATTTGTCTTATTCTTGTTTTTATAATCTGCAATTTTTTGCTGGAGCTCGGTGTTTAAAGCTAAAGCTATTATTTTCTTAGCGCGGCTTGACATTCTGAAATAAACAAATGAGTGTCAACTAATTGTTTTTTTAAAGAAAACATATTGAAAATTTTAGGGCGTTGATTCACATTCTTGCAATTTCAGTTAAAAAAATCTTTTCTTATCGAACCTCTACACCCTATATAAAATCAATCTGTATACCTAAATTCAACTTTCTATATATAAAGTGGTTTGAACAGAACCGTGATTAATCACTGACCCATTTTTTAAAACACCTTGTATAAATGTTTTTAAATCCTTAAAGCTGTAGAAAAATAAAATGAATGAAAAAATTTGGTGTCCCTACACGGTCTGAAATAATAAGAATATAATAATTATGGTGCATGCGCCATACCACACGAAATATATTATTGATGAAAAATGTCTACTGGTTTTATTTAAAAAAGAATCCACGCAATAAAAAATAAAACAAATTGGTACTTACCTTTGATAATTATGATTATTAATACAACTGCAATATTAATATTAAGCCCCTAAACTTTAATTTTACGTCTGATCTGAACTAACTGTCACCACAACTAACACGTGTCAACATGATATTATTTTTTTGAGTTAGGTTGCTCCCATGCAAAGATTTGTCCTAAGTATCAAAACAGTAGTAAATAAATAGATTTTATTACCATGAATGCTAAGTTAAAATGTCCTAACATAAGATATAGGACGATTTAGTCTTGTAAATCATAGATAGGACGTTTTGTGTTTGGAAATTCATAATTTCTGAATATAGGACAATAAATTTAAGTAATTCTCGTGGGGATAAAGTGAAGTTAGGACGTTCTAACTTGTGATATTAGATAAATATGACATAGGATAACCAGTATATGCCCATAAGTCAAAAATGACAAAAAATGTAGTTAGGACGTTTTAACTAAGGAGGGCAGTATAGTACTGACATAATGACTGACCTGCCCTATACTGACTACCTAGAACTTATTTTTATATGAATTCCCTAATTTGAGATGCAGTGGCGTATCTGTAAAATTGATTAAAAAAGGTGTCTATAAAAGTAATTTGGGGAGTATTTGCTACGCCACTGCTTACTATACTACAATGGTTTCTTTTAATGTTTTTATAGCTGAACCTTCCCAAGCTTTATCGACATAGTGTAAATGAGTTTATGATAGGTTTTTTCGGATATAATAATATTTGGGGCGGAAGAACGTGCATAAAATAGAATTTGAAGTAGAATTTAAAATACATATTGTTTACTTAGAATTTCCCTTGCAATAAAAGACCATTAAAGCAGCTTTTGTGGGAAGGTTCCGCCGAAATATCATGTATGTCTAAATATTGCATTTACGTGTCAAACTATCTCTAGACTAATGAATATATAATACTTAAGACTATTCACAAATAAAATGACTATAAAATAATGGGGTCACAACACCTCCCCCCTAAATGAGAGATTTTATAATAATGAAATTGTTAGAAAATTTCGTTCCTGAGTTAAAATATAAATTATGAAACAAAATATACATCCTTGTAATTGATACTAATATTTAACAAAAGTATTATGTTCGAAATGATTTTACAAAATTTGCTATAAACTATGTTCTTATTCTATATTATACTAACCTATATAATATTGAAAACTGTTTTTTTTTTATAATAATTAGGCATTCTAAATCTACTTAGATTCTACTAAAGAAATTTATTACTTAGAATAAAACATAATATTATTACTTATCTAATTGATCGTCTTGAGGACGTGTGACCAATAGCTCTGCGAGGCGTGTATGATATACCTGGTTGATCGTCCTCAGGGTGATCATCATTATTAATTCTATTAGAAGTTTCACTAGTATACTGAGCTATATATCTATTACTTCTCGGGGATGGTTCAATGGTTTGATTTACCCTTACGCAAATATTTGGTATTATTCCACAACAGGAAGTTTTTCTTATACATTTTGAATATATTTTGTAAACAATAAATAATAATACAACAACAGATACAATGTAAGCTAAAACAGAACCAGAAATATTATATGTTGACAAAAAATTATTTTTTTCAAGATTTTCTGTTAGCTTTTCTATGTCGTCTAGTTTATGGCTAGCGATGTTCAGTTCAGGAATGTGCTTTGAAAGAGTCTTATAATTTTCGTTTATTAAAATTTCTGTCAGGTTAATGTTATTATTTTTTATTTTTTCACAACAGTCCTCACTAATTTCTAATGGCGGAACAAACTCACTAAATATTTTCGACTGAAAGGCATTACCGTGAGGCACGAGCATCGTTGAAACACTATACGCTTTACACTGTTTTCCTATGGTGACACTGCCGCAATTTTTTAAAATAACGTCTACTGGTTTATTTTGATTAATACATGAAATGGTTAATGATTCAGGGCAAGGCACTGCAAACAGCCAAGTATTAGTTGTAAGTAACTGAATAAAGATACCTCTATTAGAATTTAATATATGTTTTTCGCATACTTCTGGAATTTTATTTGTTACTTGAAGTAACTTCATTTCACAGTTTTCCACTAAATGAGCCAATGAAACTGGTTTTTGTTGCTGACAAATCATTTTATCATCCGTTATTTTTATAAATTTATTATATTCGAGATCAGAGAAAGTTATGAACCGCTGTTTTGTTTCGTCTATTGCAATGTATTTAGAAGATGGTTGAATCAAAACAAATTGGTTAGTGGCTAATAGCTTAGGAAAAGGCGATACCTTATATAGGTAGAATAATTGTGCTTCAACTAAAGGAATATTAATTATATAAATTAAATGATTATTTTGTTCCAAAATATTAAATTGCTCTTTGTTAAAAAATTTGGGAAAAAATAATATTATAGGATCTGAATTATTTATCTGAAATAAATTAGCGTTGTTTTCTTTTAATTTTGTGTTAATAACAATATGTGTTTGCAGATAATTTAAAAATTTTTGATAATCTGTTATCATGTCAGCGTTTACCGTTTTAATCATTCTACTTAAGGCATCAGCATTTGTATTTAACTTTCCGGCCTTATAAATAATTTCGAAATTGTATTCTTCCAATTTTAACCTAAATCTTGTAAGACGCGACCCAGGGTCTTTTATGTTATATACATAAAGTAAAGGTTTATGATCCGTAACTATCTTAAAATTAGTTCCAAAAACATATGGTCGAAAATGACTAACTGCCCAAACAATTGCCGCTAATTCTTTCTCTGTCGTTGAGTAGTTTTGTTCGGCTTTATTAAGAGTTCTACTAGCATAAGCTATAGGTCGATCATTATTAACTTTTCCTTGTGATAAAATTGCACCAATCGCATAATTACTTGCGTCGGTAGTTATAATGAATTCTTTTGAAAAATCTGTGTACTGTAGTACAGGAGGAAAAGTAATGTTATTTTTAAGCGTTTGAAATGAAATATCACAAGCATGGTCCCATTTACATTCCGTATCTTTCTTGAGCAATTTAGTAAGAGGTTTTGAAATTTTCGCAAAATCCTTTGTAAATTTTCGATAATATCCGACAAGCCCTAAAAATGATTTTACCTGTTTTTGATTTACTGGTTGAGGAAACTGTAACACACATTCTACTTTTGAAGGATCAGGTTTGATGCCATAATCTGTTATAATGTGACCTAGATACAAACATTCTTTTCTTAAAAATTCACATTTTAATGGTTGAAGCTTTAAATTATGCTCCCGAAACCATTCAAATACCTCAATTAACCTTTCATTATGTTCTTTTAAATTATTAGCATAAATTACGATATCATCTAAATAAATAAAACATTTTATGCCACTAAGACCGTTTAAGACCGCATTCATTAACCTCTGAAAGGTTGCCGGAGCTCCTTTTAGGCCAAAAGGCATCCTATTGTAAACAAAATGCCCCGTAGAAGTACTAAAAGCTGTCTTATTTTTATCATTTTTGTCCATTTGAACCTGATAAAATCCATTGGCTAAATCTAAAGTTATAAAATAATGCGATTTTCCTAATTGGTCTAAAATATCTGTAATATTAGGTAATGGAAATACATCCCCTGCAGTTATTTCATTAATTTTTCTAAAATCTACGACCACGCGAAATTTAGGTAAACCTGATGAATCAGTTTTTTTAGGAACTACTAATAAGGGACTATTCCAAGGACTGTAAAACGGAGAAATTATTCCATCCTTTAACATTGCATCGGTTTGTTCTTTTATAACCTCCCGATGTTGAAAAGGTAATCTATAGGGTTTAATATTAATAGGTCCCTTAGTAGGGTCTGTAGAAATTTTATGTTTTATTGTGTTTTTACAAGAGATTTTATCACCTTATAAATAAAAAATATCGATACAATTTTCACAAATTTCTAGAAGTGAGTTAGTTTCCTCGACATTTAATCCTTCTAAGTTGAGAGAATGTTTCAATTTTTCTAAACGTTCAAAGTAATTTATATTCGTGTTATTTTCAATATTATTATTATTATGACTAAGCTCTATAATGTCAAATTCACCTTTAGTGATAGGTTGTACGTTAACTCTGGGTAACGCAATTGTTAAGGTTTCATTAGATATATTTAAAATACTAATTAAACATTTAGGATTATGTGCTTTGGTCAAAGAAGAACCTATATAGAGATTTTCAGCAAGTTGTTTCGATTTTACGATACCTTCAGTACCTGAAACGTTGGCCAAAGCATAAGTTATCATTTCACATCTTGGGGGTATAGTCGTTAAAGTCTCTGAAGGCAAAATCTTAAAGCAATTGTCCTCAAAATAAACAGTTTCTTCTTCATAATTAATTTTAGTTTTATATTTTTGCAAAAAATCGCGGCCTAAAATTCCGTCATTTTTTATAGGAATGCTATCTGGTACGATATGAAAAGGATGAATTAATATTTTATTATCTTTTAATTGGATTGTTACACTATATAGACCGGTTCTTTACTTATACCTTTTAGTTCAATAATACAGTGTTGATCTAGCTTTGAATAGTCTTGTAAAATCGACTCCTTTAATAAACAAACATCAGCCCCTGTATCTAACAAAATTTGCAATTCTGACTTTTTAGTGCCCAATGAAGTTATTTCAATTATATCTAACTGTTTACAATTATTAGAGAATAATACTGACTTAGGAGACATATTATTTGAATTATTACGAGTTGGTTTGATTTTAATATGTTCTAGTGGATTCTTGTTATTTGAACAGCTACTGTTTATACTGATTGAACTTTTTACGAAGCGCTTGGCGGGCTGTTCACAACCAAGGCTTCGTTGTCGTTTCCCGAAAATTCTTGGACAGATGTAGTTGGATGTGGAGGAGAAATACTAAGATTGTGTTGGAGGCTACTGGGGGGTAGAGACGTTATAGTTTGTATTTGATGAGAATTATTGACAGGTTCATTATTATAGTTAGGACGGTATCGTCGCTGTTGTTGAGGTATCTCTGAAAGCATTTGAGGTCTGTTTGAACTACGAGGATTGGTATAATTTTGACGATAATTGTTCCCATTATAATTATTGTTAAAATTTCGTGAATTTGAATTTTGATTGTAATTATGATTATCGTTTCCCCTGTAAGAAAAATTACTTCTAGCATTAATAGGTTGTTCCCCGTTATAATTTTGCCCATTTGAAGAATTTGCGTTAAATGTTGTTGTGGACTGAAGCTTTGATAATTAGGATTATTAAAATTATTTCTTCCCATATTTTGTTCATATTGTATAAGTTGCCTACATTGAGAAGTTATATGATTATTTTTATGACAGAACATACACAAAAGTTTAGGATTTTGGTTATTAAAATTTCTATTTCCCTGACCCACAAAACCTACATTTTTAAAATTTGAATTTTTTGCTCTAACGTTGTTTTCGACCATTTCGATTGCTAATGATAATGCCCTGTCTAAATCTGTTGTGTTTTCATTGAAACGTGTTTAAATTTTCTATTAATACCTTAGCAGAATTATGTTCATAATTTAAATGACAAGTTTCTTTATATTTATTATGCAGGTATCTTAATCTATCTCCATATTCTGTAACGGTTTCCCTAAAGTTTTGTTTTATATTCATTATTTGAGTTAAAAAATGAGAAGGCGGTCTTTTATCCTGTTTATAACTGTTCTAAAAGAAAATCTCTAATTTCGTCCCAATTTAAAAATTCTTTATATTGTGTCACCTCTTGAGCTTTACCTTTTAATTTAGTACCAAAAATTAATTTAGCTAATTTATTTTTTCATTTTTTTTCACAATATGCATTACTGCGTCACAGTTTTTTAGAAAAAATTGAAGAGAATTTCCATCGCCGTAGCCGTCAAATGAATTTATTAAATTTAATACATCAATTGCATCTTTTCCTTCAGCCATTTTTTTGTTTGTTAAAATTATAAAGATTAAATACTAATAAAAATTTTGGGCAAAAATTTAAATATAGATAAGTTATACGGTCGATTATTTAATTACTTTTTCAACACACAACGTATTTGCAGTACCTTTCACAAAATAAATATATCTATATAATTTCAAAAATGCATAACATATAAAAAAAAACAAATAGTGTCACCACAACAGGAAAATAAAAGAAAAAAACTTACAGCTTCATCCTTAGTTAGCTGGAACGTAAGGCGAATTTCCTTATTTTCTTTCTTCTTCTCGAAACTTGTTGCGTACTGGGCGCTCCTCCAAGTCTGTTGAAACTTCCTGTCTTTGGTATACCGATGTGGTTTAACTGGTGTGATTGCGTTCTAGGCGCTCCTTCAGAAAACACGGGGTAGTATATCCAGATCCGCTGCCACCAATGTTATGTTTTAATATTTTTATTACTCGCCGAATGCCACCACTGTTATGATTTAATAATTTTAGTATTTTGTATTAGCACTGGTAGTAAATGTAAACACTTCAACTTGTTTCAAATCTCTCTATTATCTTCTGTACAAGAGGGACACTTCTTACTTCTAACAAATCTTTACTCTTCCTGTGTCTACTGACTTAATTCTACTGACAATATAGTACTGACATAATGACTGACCTGCCCTATACTGACTACCTAGAACTTATTTTTATATGAATTCCCTAATTTGAGATGCAGTGGCGTATCTGTAAAATTGATTAAAAGAGGTGTCTATAAAAGTAATTTGGGGAGTATTTGCTACGCCACTGCTTACTATACTACAATGGTTTCTTTTAAGGTTTTTATAGCTGAACCTTCCCAAGCTTTATCGACATAGTGTAAATGAGTTTATGATAGGTTTTTTCGGGTATAATAATAATTGGGGCGGAAGAACGTGCATAAAATAGAATTTGAAGTAGAATTTAAAATACATATTGTTTACTTACAATTTCCCTTGCAATAAACGACCATTAAAGCAGCTTTTGTCGGAAGGTTCCGCCGAAATATAATGTATGTCTAAATATTGCATTTACGTGTCAAACTATCTCTAGACTAATGAATATATAATACTTAAGACTATTCACAAATAAAATGACTATAAAATAATGGGATTAGTCACTCTCAACAATATATATATATATATATATATATATATATATATATATATATATATATATATATATATATATATATATTAAATAATTTTATGATTAGCAGTCCAGTTCTCTCATTTACACTTAGTATAAATAACACAAATTGACAGATAACCTGTAATTTCAACCGGTAATCTCTGCTAGAAGAATGCTTCTCTTTATAGAAATTTGCAAATATTACAATAATTAATGTGCCGTTTGTTAACTATAAGGTATCAATGAGACCAAAACTAAAATAACTATTTTTGACGAATAGAATATACGAAAAATAAAAAAGTATTTTTGTACTGTATTGTTTATTTGATTCGAGTTAAATATATTAGGTTTTTAAATATACTTCATAAAATTAACACATTATTATTGGTACTTTTTTATTTCCTGATAAAACTTTAGTATGACGAAACTGTAACATGTAAGTATTAAGGATGGGTATTAAGTTTTTACTATCTGGATCACCTGGACACGCTATGATTACAAAGTACATGTCAAATGGGTTTGCACTCCCTGGCAGTTAGGTTAGGTGGTAGAGACGGAAAACACTCAACGGTATGTCGAATATAAACGATGAAAATATTAGGCAGTGAGATGTTAACCTGTTACCAGTAGAGTAAGTTGCGCCATCTATGGGAACAAATGCGAGGTTTGTTATTTATACCTTTTTAGTAATGTTTAAAAACATTATACTGATAAAATGAAAAACGACACGCGACATACTCAGGTGTTCACTGTTTTTGTGTAAGCTGTAAGGTACCAATTATTTTATTTGCGAAAAGACGGCCCCAAAGATATGAAATCCATGATACCGGCTTTTTAGGCCAGTGTTAATAAAAAAACAAAATTATAAAGTTATACTCGGGGATTGACTCTCAAAAATATCTACTTTTTTATACGTTTCTAGGGAAAGTCTACCCCCATCTTCAGCAAAAAATAATAAACTAAAAGAAATTTATTATAGAACGGAACTGAATAATCCTTGAACAATTTTGTTAAATTTTTATGTTGTCTTTGTCAAGCAGAAAGTCACTGGTTTCTCGACTGCGCGAATCTGGATTTTTCTTACCCTTACTTTTTGTAAAGAAAGGTTTTGTTCTTAATAGACTTAATATGATCTCTTTGACACTTACCTAAACTTCTAAGACCTGCAGGACCCGAGCGTGGCCTACTACCAACGCTACAAGTGCTGGAGTTGCTTTTCGTACTGCTACTGCTCGGACTCCTATGCATTTCCGATTGCGATCTCTGATTGGTTCTTTTTCGTGACTTTCTTTGAGTTGCGGACCTAAAATAATAGCTTTATTTTCATATTCGATCACATAACAGTTCCCGGTAATAAATCCTAGATACTGCATATGCTACTAAATGTATATCGACCACGAAAATCATTTATTAGATATTTTACGGAAAATAACTGGGCGAGTTGTTGAAGTACAGGGTTATTTTTTATAATTGCCACCCCCGAGGGGCTTATTTTTTCAAGAGACAAAGAAGTGGTTTCTACGAAAATTATAGGGAATTTCCTAAAGATTTACATGTCGGTAATTTTAAAAACAAAAGACCATCGGAAAATCACTAAATCACCATTAACTTTGTTATTTTAAATGGGACACGCTGTATTTTTGGCTTTTTTGGATTCTCCTCATTCTCCCCTATCCAAAAATATATAAATTTGTCTATATTCGGAGTAGTTTTTGACTTATTCCACTTTAAATTCACCACATATGACAATTGCACAGATATGCAGTCGTACTTAAATCGCGGTGCCCATGAAATTATGAAATCGGTTTACCCATGAAATGTCACCAACAGAAACAAAACACTTACTTTTATTCGCAAGTAAAATATTTTATTGATTTTACGGAAAACAAAATTAATAAAATCTAAAATGCAATTTACGGAAGAAGAAAAACTAAAAATTCTTCAACTTTATTTCGCGAATGCTAATAATGCGTCAATTGCAGTGCTACAATACATGCTGCTTTATCCTGGTGCAAGAGTTCCCTCGAGAAAAACTGTTTCATATATGGTAAAAACCCACGCACAAAAAAATCCTTGTAGAGGCAAAGAAGACCAGCAAATTTTGACTTGGACGAGGAATTACCCATATTATTATATTTTGAAGGTAAAAAATTCTTTCTTTGGGTAGTCTGAAAGTTAAATTAAAACTAATTTTTAGAAAATCCATTCCGGACGTCTCTCGGATAACCGGAAAATCGGGGTTATACATCCGTTCAGTGCTAAAAAAAATCGATACCGCCCGTATAAAATAAGACCAGTGTAACTATTACCCAACGATCATTTTAACCAACGTCTCCACTTCTGTGAGCATATGCTGACCAGACTGAGGCAAGAATTCCGCAAGATATACTGTTATTCATAAGGATTTTGTGGTCTGTTGAGGCTTGTTTTACCACAGCCGGAATGTTTAATTGAAAAAACAAGCACCATTGGGCAACAAGAAATCCACATATAATTGAAGAGCGAAAGAGACAAGGGCGGAAGTCAATAAATGTGTTGTGCGGCATCTTGGAAAACCAAATTATTGATCCGATATTTATTGAGGGTATATTAACGGGGAAACGATATTTAAATCTATCTATCTACGAAATTTAGTATTTTTTGGAGTAGCTTTCTATAAACATTTATAACCAAATAATTTGGCACTAAGATGGCGACCACCACACAACATTCGAGAGGTCACAGATCTTTTAAATCTCGATATAATTTGTGGATTGGCAAATATGGCCATATTCATTGGCCCGCGAACAGTCCCGACCTCACACCTTTGGACAATTTTTTGTAGGGACACCTAAAGGATAAAGTGTCTAAACTTTTAAATACAGATGTCCCACCTTCGTAACACAAGCAATTAGGAAACTGGATAGAGTGTTTGAAAATTGCGTGGATAATGAAACGGGTCACGAAAATAGGCTGTAAAAATATTTATTCCTAGTTCTTGTTTTGTATTTGTTTGTTCGTTTGTTTATAGTAGTTTATTACTCGCCGAATGCCACCACTGTTATGATTTAATAATTTTAGTATTTTGTATTAGCACTGGTAGTAAATGTAAACACTTCAACTTGTTTCAAATCTCTCTATTATCTTCTGTACAAGAGGGACACTTCTTACTTCTAACAAATCTTTACTCTTACTGTGTCTACTGACTTAATTCTACTGACAATATAGTACTGACATAATGACTGACCTGCTCTATACTGACTACCTAGAACTTATTTTTATATGAATTCCCTAATTTGAGATGCAGTGGCGTATCAGTAAAATTGATTAAAAAAGGTGTCTATAAAAGTAATTTGGGGATTATTTGCTACGCCACTGCTTACTGTACTACAATGGTTTCTTTTAATGTTTTTATAGCTGAACCTTCCCAAGCTTTATCGACATAGTGTAAATGAGTTTATAATAGGTTTTTTCGGGTATAATAATATTTGGGGCGGAAGAACGTGCATAAAATAGAATTTGAAGTAGAATTTAAAATACATATTGTTTACTTAGAATTTCCCTTGCAATAAACGACCATTAAAGCAGCTTTTGTCGGAAGGTTCCGCCGAAATATAATATATGTCTAAATATTGCATTTACGTGTCAAACTATCTCTAGACTAATGAATATATAATACTTAAAACTATTCACAAATAAAATGACTATAAAATAATGGGGTCACAACAATAATCACATTAAATATATATTTTTTACAAATTTCTATTTTGTTTTCGTTGGTGACATTCCATGGATAAAGCGATTTAAATATCTGTGGATTGCTGGACAGGGCTCCTTTGTTTTTAGTTGACGTTTCATGATTTCATGGGTACCGCGATTTAATTTTGGCTGTATATCTGTGAAATTGTCAACTTTAAGTGGAATAAGTCACAAACTACTGTTCCGAATATAGAAAAATTATATATTTTTGGAAAGGGGAAAATGAGAATCCAAAAATGTCAAATAATACAGGGTGTCCCATCTAAAACAACAAAGTTGATGGTGATTTAGTGATTTTTCGATCGTCATTTGTTTTTAAAATTGCCGCCGTGTAAATCTTTAGGAAAATCTCTATAACTTTCTTAGGAACCATTTCTTTGTATCTTGAAAAAATAAACCTCTCACGGGGTTGCAAATTATAAATTATAAAAAATAAACCTGTACACATCTAAATTAGCTTGCAAATGTACAGGGAGGTCCAATAATAGAGGATGTCAGCTGTAGCTCGGGAACCGTTAACGAAGAACTTAAAGAAAAAAATATTTAGAGGTAAATCGGCCAAGAGAAATCGCTTTAGATTATTTTCAAGTTCGAAAGTTAGCCGCTAGGGAGAGTAACAGCGACACAAAAGTAAAAATGCCGATTTTTCCCTAATTGAGGTATGTCGAAAATATAAGCATTATATTTTTCAACTAATTGGCTGGAGACCATTTTTGTCTATTTTGAAAAATAAAGTGGTAGGGGAAGGTCAAACATTTTTACTTTCAAATCTTCAACTTGCTTATTTGCTCATCTCGTGGAGCCATAAAATGTGCCGTAATGACTTTGTTAGTGGTCACTAGATGGCGTTGTTTCCGAATTCTCCAAATAATGCTGATTTTCTCAAAAAAATCAAATGGTACGCTATGACTTTTATCTCACAATTTATTTAGTAGTTATGAAGGACATTAAATAGAGAAATAGAAAATTCAGGTTGCATTTAAATTAAGAAAGTTGATAATGGTCTCTCGAATTCGTAACGTCGGATTGGAAAATTAATCTTGCCATTTGTAGAGGAGAAAAAGTGACAATGGGAAAATGAAAATAATTCATCTCTCATTTCAATTAATCCTAAAATTTTAGGAAAACGAAAAAAGTGGAAAAAAACTCCAACAGAAACTTTAGTAATCTTGCATAACAGTAAAGAACAAAACTTAACAAAGGAACAAAACAAAAAAATACTAAAACTCAGTCTCATAACCACATAAGGTTCGCAATAAAATAGCTAAAGCTAGGGCGAGGCATGGCAGGACTCGATTTGGGCAATAAGACTTAATCTTATTGCCTAATCTTGCTTCAGCGAAACAAAGAAAAAACGTCGAAATGAACTAACAACTAACAATAAACTAACTACAAATATATTTAAAATTACTCAAAACTAGTTTCGCAAATAAATGCTCAAAATGCCGGCCGTCACTGTCAATACAAAGTTGCATTATTGCCTGTATCAATTAGACTGCAGCCGTTTCTGCTATAAAGATATTGGGGGGGAAGTGGAGGCTGCAGTCCAATCGACACAAGAAAAATTGCAACTTCGTAATTTATATTAACTACCGAATATAACGGAGCTACATTGTTTGTAGGATCCGAAAGGACTTCATTTTTGTGCGTGCACCTATGCAGTAAAAATATAGCATCACTACATTATGAATCAAATCAGAAAACACAGTGAATACCAAAATGTTTTTATTTTAATTTACAAATATACAGGGAGAAAGAAAATAGTTTTTTTTTATTATATTACGCAATATTATTAAGGTAGCCACTTAATAATATTTTATATATTAAATGCCGAGGGACTAAATAAGAAAATTCGCTAAATATGTATTTGGTTAAAATTTTTTGGTTGGCAAAAACAAAAATACACAAAATGGTAAACGCCTTAATAAAGTCGGAAGGCGTTTAGAATCAGTGGAACAATCAGGATATTTTCTGTTTATCAATCACCAAAAATTATGAGCCCCGCATGACCTAAAAATCTAACCACTTATACAGTGTCATTTATTTAAATGCGGGTCACCCTTGTGCAAGGTTTTTTTTTGTATTGTGATAACAAAAAAAAATTATTTTGCAAAAATATTATACACTTTTGTTAAAAACACAAGATAATTAATTATTAATTCCCTCGTGAGTTTTTCTCAGATCTTTACGTTTAAGGGTCCCTAAATGCCGGAAAACATGTTTTCTCAATTCCTTCTGTCTGTAGGTATGTCTGTCCGTCAGTCTGTCTGTTCACGGCATAGCTAAAAAACTACTTATCCGATTTCTTCAAATTTCAGTCTAAAATTAAGGGCCATGCATGCAAAAAATACAGGCTATATATATATATATATATATATATATATATATATATATATATATATATATTCCGCGAGGAAGAAAGCTTCGAAAATGCCAAATGTGATTTTGGCGAAACGTCAGCAAAACTGTTCTTTTGAGAAAGACAGTAGTGAACGGATGTACAGGGTGTCCGGATTTGGTTGCAGAAGCAGGGTATCTCGCTTATTTTTAAAGATAGAACCTTGCGGTTTTTACGAACCTGAGCTAATTTTTTGTGAAACTCATGAAGCCGTGAACAAAATTTTCATAGCCTTCTTTATTTATGAAATACAGGGCGAAATAGAAAATTTTGCATTTTGGGACCCCCCTCGTATCTCGGTTATCCTTTAACTTAACGCAAAGAGAAAAATTGCTGCTTAGGCAGTTTTTTACGCTGGATCCAGTGGCGTAGTCATATTTTTTATTTGAGTTGTTATTTTTTAGATATGACCCAAAGTTGTGTTTTTTTAAATGGGACACCCTGTATATTTGTCCAGAAATTGATTTGTTCTTTTAAAAGCTTCTCAAAAATATATAATAGTATGGGTCTATTTTAATAAACAACAACAAAAATCCTAATTTTTATAATTATCATCCCAAATTTTGCAGTAGGCCATGCAAAACAATGCTGCCTTTTATTTAAAGTCATTAACAATATCTACATCCTAACAATAAATCAAAATAAATATGTAATTAAATTTATTTATCAAAATATGTATTGATAATTTCGCACCAGAAAAGTACTACCTACCTAGATTTATGTAACACAAGAACAAAATAGTAATAAATTATTATGTAACAAGCCTTTCAGCAAAAATCAACTGTCGTATAAGAACTACAGTAACCAAGGAAATCAAAAGAACTGTTCAAACTGATTTCCATTTGGTTCTATGCATGCTTCGCACAATTTTCGTATTCGTTTTAGGGAATTAAGCAAAATAACAATAAAAATATATATATATATATATATATATATATATATATATATATAAGGTAAAGCAATTTACTTATTTTAAACACGCTTTAAAATTGGAATAAGTATTCTATAATTATTTATTTATTGCCAACAAAATTACAAATGTACTAAAAAAGAAAGCAAAAAAAATGGTGTCAAATCTAATAAAAATTTTTTTAAATTAAAATTCACTGGCTAATATCCAGGAGCTAGTGGCAAAAGCTCTGAGAATCGGTATATTGAATGTACAAAAGCTTGTGCATGAAAAAAAAACATAATTTACTTCCAAAGAAGATTAAGAATTGTACACGAAAAAATCCAAAGGCAAAAGACTTAAGTTACAATGCAAAAATGGATATTCATAATGCAGTTTATGATTTATACACGTCAAAAACTAATATAATCCTTCAGAAACTTTTTAATATTATAGACTAAAAAATATCATCATCACTTAAAAAGTCCTCATCTTCTGAGTCGTCCTCAAATGGCGCAATGAACATTGGTGCTATTTCGACATCTAGAACTCGTTCTCGATTCCACCAATCCCATATTAATTTCTCCCTATGTTCCACAGATTTCTTCCAGTACTCCGGCGTAATATAATTTAATGAATCTTGCCAAACAATTTGCACTTCATCTGATGTAAGACCATCGTTCACGTGTTTTTCGTAATATGATTTTGCCCCAGCCCATATTAATTCTATTGCGTTAAACTGGCAATGCTATGGCAACATTATTCAATAATATAAAGTAATATTTCATCTACGGCATATATTGTTGGTTTTTTAATAGATTTTGCCATTAAAAGAAGTTCTAGTTTCAGCATATTGGGTAAAAATTTTGTTTTTGTTTTATGAGCCAGTCATAAATATGACTTTTCTTCCAGGAGGAAGTAGGTTGTTTATTTAAGATTCTTGAATGATAAGATGCATTGTCCAGAATGATTAAAGATGGAGCATCTAAATTTGGAATCAGTTGTTCTTTTAACCACTTTTCAAACAGTTCACAGTTCATATTATCATGATAGTCCATACTTTTGGATGTTGAAGAAAACAGTAAACTTGCACCTGGGAGAAATCCTGTTGACGAACCTGCATGCAAAATGATGAACCGTTTTCCCGTCCCACATCCCTTTTTTCTCTTGACACTTTTTACAGACTCGTCCTGCTAAGATTTCGAACCACTTCTATTAGAAAATATCCAAGTCTCGTCTAAAAATACCACTTTTCTAAATTTTGAATTAACATTTTCCATGTATTTCTTTAAAAACTGGATACGCTGACTTGCTATATGTGGCAAATCGCATAAAAATCTTCGATTACAGTTCTTTTTATATCGAAAATCCAACATTTTTATTAATTTTGACAACGATTTTAGTCCAATTCCCAATATGCCTCGATTTTTTAAAGCTTCTTTTAAAACTTGAAGGGTTATATTAATTTTTGATGTGTATAAATCGTAAATTGCATTACGAACATCCATTTTTACATTGTCACTTAAGTCTTCTATCGTTGGCTTTTTTCGTGTACATTTCTTAATCTTCTTCGGTAGTAAATTATGCTTTTTTTCATGCACAATTTTCTGCACAGTCCTTATACCGATTTCCAGAGCTTTTGCTACTGTCTCCTGGATATTGGCCGGTGAATTTTCATTTTCGTAATATTTTATTAGACTTAATACCATTTTTTTCGCTTGTGGATGCAAAAAACCCGAAAATTGTTTTCTATTACTCATTTTGTCACTGACTTGTCAATCTGACTTTGAAGTGACATCGCTCAAAGATTTTTGCAACTGCTGGTATTTATATGTTTATCCTCTTTTTTCATATAAAAAATATCATAGGTCTATCTAATTCATCTCCGGATTTTATGCGAAGGACATATTACACGTAATAAAAAAAAACAAACTTAAAAAGTTTGTCGTTGATAAATCGTATGACCCGCACGATAACACTGCTTTTGACTATAGACAGATTATTCACAGAAGACAGTGCAGACACTGAATCAATCATATATGAGCAAATTTAACAAATATTATACCAAGTTCTTTAATATATCTTCACTAAGTTCTAGCAACCAAAAGTTTACATTTTTCTTAATCTTTGTATAGCTTTTATTTTCAAAATGTTGTGACAGGACGTTAAATATTTTGGGAGCAGTACACAACAAACTTTGTACCGAGGAAAATCCAATAGCGGGAATTTGAATTGATTGGTTGTGTTGAAGTTTGTTGTTGCATAGCAATCTGATGACAGCTCTGATATATAGTTTGTTAATGTTTAGCATTTTAGAATCTTGAAACAGGTTAACAGTTGGATAAAGGTTATTTTTAAACAATGCTATTTTTAAAATTCTTTTTTGGGTTATCTCGAGAGAAGATGAATTAGTGCAGGTAGCTGTTCCCCAAACACATATACCGCAAGTGAGCACAGATTCAACCAGTGACTTATAAATACGCATGATACAGTTCTTCGAAAAGCTATGTCTCAGTATATAAAACTGATTAACGCTTCTAACATTTTTTTAGCTCTGATTATTTTGCATTAATTTTCTTTTGGAGAAAAGTGTTTTTCAATTTTACTTCATTAGATGGTTGATGATTACGCATATAAAAAGTATTACATTTTGATAATTTCATTATTTTGTTATTTTGAGATATAACTTATTTGTTAACAATATTTTTTAATAATAATAAATATTAATATTCAGTCTGAATTTGATATTTTGAATGCAAAATCCTCTTTAATATTTTAAATAATACCTCCTTCTTTTAAGAGAAATTTAATTATTTTTATTTCACTTAATCATATATTGTAAATCTTTTTATTGCACTCTTATATAACATAATTAATTAACGTCTTGTAAGATTCATGTGCGAATACAATAACACCTGTAAGACTTGTAGTCCGAGGGAAGAATAAATTGGTAGTAATGAAATATGTCATTTTCATTTGTTTAATTTTTGGATATATGTACAGAGTATTGCCTAAAGCTAATTATTTTCTAAGGATTGGGGTATTTAATAACTAAATTTGTCTTATTGTTATACCTTATTTATTTTATTTTTCCTTTACTTACTTCGACTCCTATAGTTCTGGCGCCCATGGCCAAATTATAAAATATCTTTAAAAACGCTTGCAAGTTACAATTAGCCGTAGTATTATTAAAATTAAAACCTATCCGAAGGTTTTAATTTAAAAATCGACTAGCAGAGTTGAACTCACAAATTTATAATATTTATTCTTGGTAAACTAAACAGTCACTAAATGACAATAAAATATAACAAATGCCAAAATAAAACTTTATAAGTGGAAATGGTATTATTATGCAATTTGCAAATGTGCAATATGAAACGTCAAAAGATATTATAACTTGTTTATAATTTTAACGGTTAATAACTTTTAAATATAAATAACGTTTTATGTATCTAGCATAATGTAAAAAATGAATTTAAAATTAACCCCTCGAGTTTTTTTTACTGAACCGGATTGGTTGAATCCACTGCTATTAACATAGCTCATGAATCCCTTTTGTGTACTAAAATCAGCGTCACTACTTTATATATGCTCGTATAAAGCAACATATAAAAAGCTAATGTCATGTTTGAAATGTCTCATTTATTATTTAATATTAAAACTACGTTATTTGATATACAAAATTCTGCATTAAATACCTCCTAGAACTTTGCAAATATTTTAGCATTATGCCTCAAATTCATATTTGAGAAGTTCATTTTCGTCTGCTTGTAACGCTCAAAATTAAGTTTTCCTTTGCTCGAGTTAGGCTATTATTTACATCTTCCAACAAGCGGCCGACTTGGAACCTCGAGCTCGAAAATATGCCCTCTCTTTAAGACTTGTTATAAACTTTGTTCTAAGATTGTGTCATCTTTTTAGCGGTATAGTGTTCTTATATTTTTTAACGTGATCGGTTATTTTTGTGGGTTCAGGACAACAAATGAAACATCCTTTTATTTAGAAAATGCCGACATTTGGACCTTTATTAAGTCTTTATCAAGGCTGGAAAAGAAATAACATATACATATGCAGGCCTTCTCACCTCTGTTCTTTTTTCCTCTATACATGTACACTTACCTATTCCAACAAGAAACAAGGTTCTGTCAGGAATATTGGCAATGGCATAACGGCAAAACATATAAAACGATTAATAATAATTAATATATATATATATATATATATATATATATATATATATATCCCACTTATTAGTGGGGTACACTAGAACCGGGTGCGAGCTGCAAGCAGCCAAGTGCCCGGCTATTGTCAGTACGGTGAGACAATTCGTCAGATAATTCCGACAGTACCGAACACAACAGCCTTTTGCATCCACAGCACTGTGCTGTCGGGCAGATTCAGTTCAGAGGTGTTGTGTTGTCTTCTTGTGTATGAGACCATTTGCGCTAATGATTAATGGTATTATTTTTACATTTTGTAGGGTCCAAATTGTTTTTATTTCTTGTGCTAGTGCTTCATATTTATTCAGTTTTTCTATATATGATTTTCCTACATTATAGTCTTGGGGTACTGAGAAGTCAATTATAGTTGCCGAGTTTTTGCGTTTATCCCAGATAACCATGTATTTTTGCGTCGTTGTTCTCGATTACGCTTTGCGGAACGTATTGGTGGTGACCAATGAAATTTTTAAGAAGTCCACTATTTAAGCACACCAGCTAGTGAACTGCTTTGCCCATGTTGTTGTGCTTTTCTAAGTACCTGGTGGCAGCGATGGTTGAACACCCAGAGGATAGATACTGCACGGTCTCCTCGTTGTTATTGCATAGTCTGCATTTAGTGCCTTCGACTTGTTGATTTAGAATATGGCGGGCGTATGATCGAGTCTTAATCACCTGATCCTGAACTGCAAGAATTGCTCCTTCAGTCTCCGGGAAAAGATATCCAGCCGTAAGGTAAGTATTTGAGCATTTTAAGTCTACGTCTTCTTGATGCAGTGAGGTGTGGTATCTGCCATGCAGGGGTTTACTGCGCCATCTTAATTTCCTCTGTTCTGACTGGTTCTCTGTTTCACGAACTCCGGGGTTCGCCAGGTTGAGTGCGGTGTACTCTTTGTCCAAAGCTACAATCCTTTTTTAAATGTGTTCAGATTATTTGTTGCGTATAGATTGACAAATATAATGATATAATTTCTTATGCTTGCTTAAATAATATTGTTTATATTATGTATCGAAACATTCCTTAGACAGACTAGTCTACATGTTGAGGTATGTAATTATATTAAATATTTGCTTCAATTAATTTAAAGTTAAATATTTTTATTCAGTTGCGAAAAAGCCAAAAAGATTTTTGTTTGTACAATCCATTTGTAAACGGGCAAGTTTTTACTTAAAAAATATTCCTGAAGTTTTTTCCGTTCTTTTTCGTCAGTTTCTTCCAGGTTCGTTAGTCCGCGTCCTCCCTCCCCACGAGATAAGTACAGTCTTTCGATAGCCGAATTTGGATGCAGCATACCATGCTTCGTCAGCAATGTTCTGATTTTTCTATCTAGCCTGCCCAGATCCGTCTTTGACCAGGTAAGTATACCTGAAGTATAAGTTAAGGGTGGTATGGCCCAGGTATTTATGGCTGCAAATTTGTTTTTGGCATTAAGCTGTGTTTTTAATACTTTGTTGGTTCTTCAGATCAGTTCTTTTTCGGCTGGTTGTTTGTTTTCCTGCTGTCTTATTTCGTAGGTTTGTTGGATTTCCAGGTACTTGTATGTTTTCTTTGTTTCTTGGTTCTCGATATGAATATATATATATATATATATATATATATATATATATATATATATATATATATATATATAGGAAACAAAGACACAGTATATTCACGTGTTGACTTATACTAAGGTAGCAAAGAATTGAAGGGATCGTATCAGTTCTCATACACAATTATAAGATCTCTTTCAATAAACTTACAAATATATTTAAAATTACTAAAAATTTCTACTACTTTCGCAATTGCTCAAAATGCCGGCCGTCATTGTCAATACAAAGTTGCAATATTGCTTGTATCAATTGGACTACAGCCTCTTCTGTTATAGAGATATTGGGGGGGGGGGGGGTTGAAGGCTGCAGCCCAATCGACACAGGAAAAATTTTAACTTTAGCTTATAACAATTCGCAACATCAGTTGCAGTTGTCTTGTTTTTTGGTTCTTTCACTTTAATTTTTTGCGGTATGAGGCAATTCCATGCCGTTTTAATACGCAGTCGGAATTTAAAAACTCATTAAAAATGTATACGAATATTGAATATGTAGACATGTTACTTATTTATGGGGAGTGTAGATAGAATGCTCATTTGGCGTCTTAAACATACCGGGAAAGATATCCTAACAGGAGGTGTCCTAATGACAGTGCATTTGTAGACGTTTTACAAAAAGTTCACGATACGGGAAGTGTAAATGCAAATGCAAAAGGCAAATAACACCCGAAAACGAGAAACATATTTTAGCCCTAGTGGAGGCAAACCCTGGTTTGAGCACTCGGGAAATCTCGCGACAAGTTGAATTTTCTAGTTGGACCATTCATCGTACCCTTCGTGAATACCTTCTGTACCCTTATCATGTGCAGCGAGTACGGCTTTGACTTTAGAGAATTTTGCCAGTGGTTTCTGCGAAAAAACCAAGAACACGAAAATTTTACTTTAAACATACTGACAACCGATGAATGTTATTTTACGAGAGATGGAATTTTAAATTATCATAACACTCAAGAAAATCCACACACGATTCAATAACGCCGATTTCACTATCGGTTTTTAATAAATATTTGAGTTGGAATAATCCACAATCGGTTAATCGGACCTCCTGCCCCACATTCATAGGAATGTGTTACAACATCTAGATAATACGTTTGATAATAGGTGGATAGGTGGAGATGCCCCAGAACCTAGAAAATGGCCTCCGAAGTTACCAGACCTAAACCTCCTTGATTTTTATTTATTTATACATGGCCACTACACCAATTCATAAAACGAAAATATGAAAAAATTCCAAATTACTTATCTATCCGAAACACAAATCTGGAATTTGTTCTTGCTACGACGTCACGTTTTGTAGACTACCCAAGCCCAAATTAGGAACTGTAACACTCTGGAACCGGCCACACAGCACTTGTCCAGAACAACTGGCCACACGTTACTAAGGCAAGGAACTTTCTTACTCCAGGAGTTGAAAACTTTTGTCAATAAGTAACAGCAAACATTAAATTTTCTTTCGCCCAGGAACTACTTTAATCCTTAGTAGGAATGGATTTATTTAAAATTTTGAAATGAATTTTCCATATTAAATTTTAACTAGTAGAAAAAGCCTGGAACAAAATGGCGAATATAAGTCCACATTCTTTTTACACACAAGAAAGGAATTTTTGCAAATATCAATTGAATAAGAACTTACGAGATGTTATAGCTTATGAAAGCATTTATCCATCACTGAACAGAGATTTTATCGAATGTAGTCCAGGATCTAGGCTGACTAAGTTAAAATGTTATCTAAAATCCAACAGAGAATTGTCTCATGTTGCCTTCAACCTTGAAGTTTTGAAGAGATCTAAAATGGCCGTTCCATTCGGTTTTATTCACTCGGACTATACCAAAAACAGAAGCCCTGTATATCACTCCGAAACATGAAGCCAATTCAAAATTATTTCTTAGCAGTTAAGATTTTTAATGACAAGAAAACCAATAAATGGATATTATTTAAGTACTTGAATATGAAATGTTCCAAATACCAAAATCCGTGTAATATGCCTCAAAAGGAATCAATTAGAAACCATATCATAGTGTGTCACTCAAATTATAATTCAAATGTAGCGGTTATCATCCAAACTAGAATATTCGTTTGGGTATTTCCAGCACTGGCGCAACTAAGGGGGGCTAGGGTGAGCTTAGCCCCCCCGCCAGGCGATTGGCGAGGGCCAACCAAAACACTTAAACTCCATTTTGTTTGTAAAAATAGGTAAAAAGGTATTCTTCCGTAGCATAGTTTATTTTTCTCTTACATCCTCCGTTTTTTAGTTAAGAAATAAACACAGGTTTTTTTCTGATTTAGCATCTTGTATACTTTTGATCAATTTAATTGGAGACTATCGAAAACGTATGGGCGCGCTTATTTTAAAGTTATGGATCATAAAAGTTTGAGAAATAGTGAAAAGTGTAAGCGATATTTTTTAAGGGGTTTAAAAGAGTAAAAAAAATCATATTTTGATTACGCAAAACCGATAAAAGTGAAAACAGAAATAGGTGGAGTAAATGTTCTAACATTGAAAAATTATGGAGGTCATTGATGTAGATACTTAATCTTTCTCGACTATAAATATTTAAAATAAAATTGAGGTGATATTCCAAAAAACGACGAAACTTCTGTTATTTAATTTTTTGTAGCAAAACAATGTTAGTCTCCCAAGTAGCAAAAATTAGCTGATGAGCTTTTTTGCCTAACAATTATCCATAAAAACCAGAGATTTGTCAAATTTTGGCAAATGATTCTTGGTTTGTTTTCTAGACTTGAAAGCTCGCTTCAAATTAGATTTTTTGGCTCCAAAAGTAGCAGTTTTTAATGTAGATAGGCCATAATTACTTGGCCGAAAAATATCTTTTATAGGATAATTAAACGTCCAACTTTTTTTGTAATATTGGACGGCCAAAAAGTAGAAATATCCGTCAATTTTGTTGCCACAATATAACTAGATATATTCTAGGTATTGAAGTTAAACTATAGTAAGCATAGCTGTTTAAAATTCCAGAATATGGCATTTTTAATCAATAGAAATCGAGGTCAGAATATAATCAATAAGTTGGCATTTGATGCCAACAAAACATATTTTAGCAAGTATTTAAGTTTAATTATAGTAATAATAGGTATATAAGAATGCCAGATTATGACATTTAAAGACAACAAAAATTGAGTGGAAAAAATATGGCTTTTATTATCATATTTTTGTTTCAAAATTAAACTAAAATTGGGTAGTTCTATTTCGCTTATTTTTGCTTTAATATTGCCAAAAAATGCCATATTTTCAAATTAACGTTTATAACCTATAAAACTATACTTAACCAAACTGAAGATTTATTTATAAAAACGAAATATACATTATTTACCATACAATGTGTCTAATAAAAAGATTGAATATTTCACCACATATCATAGAAAAACGCCGACTTAGGGCAATCGTTTAATTTTGTTACGCTGGCTCCTGGGTCTTAAATTAGCCATTTTTAGCGAGTACTAAAGGCAAACCAAGTAAGCATTTTTATTGGCAAAATTTTAATAAATGTTGCTACATTTGAAAATTATTCCCATTTGATAAATATAACGTGGCCAATTTCAACTAATATTTGTTAAAAAAAAACCCAAAGCTTTTTATGATCCGCCATGATTGAAATTAAAATTAAACTAATTTCCTAGCAGCCATTACTTGACCACTTTAAACAAACATATTCTTTCTACCAATAAAAACGTATTTTCATGCATGTTTTTTTACGTTAGGGACTTTTTAATGAATTTTCTTAGTAAATTATATCTCCAAAAAAAAATTGTAAAAAATGAAATGTTTAGTTTCAAGAAGGGGCGCGTGTTTTACATGCCTATCTTAGATTATTTTAACAGTAAAAGTTCCAATAAGTCATAGTGTACGTATTTCTACGAAACCATGATTTGTTATGTTTGCATTTCCTCTTGGCTCATAAATTCTTAAACTGATTGGCTGATTTGAAACAATTGAAGATTTATCATACAAATGAAGAAAAGGCAAAAAGTGAGAAATTATTTAGGTAAATTTCGGAAAAAATATTATTCAAATTTCAGCTAAAAAACAAATCAGAATTCAGATGAAAAAGCTCGATTTTAAAGTCAAAAAGTAGCTAATAAACCCAACCATAAAATCAAAAGAGTGGGTTGTCAATTGGCCATTTTTACCCCATTATGGCCAAATTATTATTCCCCACTTTAGCCATATTTCCGTCTTTATATTGTAATAGAACTGTTCTTTTGGCTAGCCATTTTAGCTAATTAGCCAGGGATATTAGCCAATATCACAGCATTTTAGCCCATATATTATTATATGTGCTACTTGGGCTGATATACACGGTAGACCACAAAAGAGGAGGAACTTTGGCGGTTTTCTGTTAACAGGTCGAGTAAAATATATTATGTTATACAGGAGAAGTGATAACTTTAAACTCCCTAAAATTTTTATATACGAGTTTCATCGTTCTATGTAACTTTAAGTGTCGTAATTTATTACAAAAATATATATTTTTTGACAGCTGTCATAGATATTAATCAAATCGTATACAGCCGAAACATAAAAACTTAGACAATATCGTGAGTTTATAATTAAATCATAGCCGTACGAAAAAATCATTAAAATTGGTTTTATCCTATAATTAATATTATCCTATAAGTGTCAGGGCTTGAAAGCCATATGAGGATTGAGGAATTAGTTGATTTTGGGTAACTTCACGCGGTGTCTGATAGTCCAAGCGTTTGGTCGTTTGATTTTTGAGATTATTAACCTAGGCAAATTGGGGTTCAATGCAACTAATTCGAAAACATAAAATATTTTTTGGTTATTCTGAACCAAACTTTATAGGGAACGAAAAGGTTTGTTACACACTTACCGGTGTTTTTTTTTGAAAATTAACGGTATTAAGATGCCCTTAAACCACTCTCAAAGTTAGTTTTCTTATAGCGTACGCAAAAAATGTCTATTATATATGCTATTTTTCTAGCCTAATAATAGTGACGATAAAAAAAATAATACCTATCTACCTGCACAACCCTGTAGGACAAGCCTCTCCTAAGGCACAATTTCCTTCACATATGCTTCTGGACTGCAGTAGTTCTTCGTAGTTATTGAGCATCAAAGCACATTGTTCTTGGTCTTTGTACACAAGTGCCAGGCTAGGGTAACGTTCTTTAAGTCTTCTACGTTCCTAAAAACCCATTTTCATTAAATTTCCAGTTTAAGAAAAAATTACTATGATTGTGTTACTTTTTTAGAAAAGCAAAAATATTTCATTTAACTTTTGAACATCATTATTTGACTTAACAAAATAACGAATAAGAATGGTCACCATGTTTCCCCCATTGGGGGTAGTTTTTAAAAGCAGCAATGGGCTGGGGAAGGTAAATTTTTTCGTAGAGTAAAAAATCAAGTTCCTGAAAGGTTTTACAAATTTTCAGCCAGGTCGGGCAAATTTCAGGGGTTTCATAGTATGTCGTCTCGATACTCGGACAAAAGATGTGTATATTTTAATACAATAAAAACTAAAATATTGTAACAGGTACATACGACTAAAATTATGATTTAAAAATTTTTATGTTAATATTTTTTTCTTACTTCAATAAGTCTAGTACATTCGAATTCCTCCAACTGCTTAAGAAATCCTAAATTTGGGTTAGCTACGTTTCTTCCTGCTCTCACTACTTTGAGCGCATCTTTCCAGTTCAAATTGGTCACGGACATAATGTAAGCCACAGCCACGGTTACACTTCGGGACATACCAGCAAGACTAAAAAAAAACAAACTATTATATATTTCAAAATAAAATATTCCTCATAAAGATAGAAGTGACCGCAATTATTCAGGAAACACTCTTTTCGAAATTACCTAAAGTATTTTTTAAAACTGTAGGTACATAAAACCTAATTAAAAATAATTTGTAGCCCCTTTCTAAGTGCCAAACAACGCCCACATACCAAAGGAATTAATAATATTCTTTGCAATTAATAGTCAATGAATCCAGTTTCATAAATATTTAAGAAAAATAGAACCGACTTAAAAAAAATTGCTGAAAAGTAAAAAATATTTTATTTGTTACTTAAATATAGATATTTTCAATTCACCCAGCTATTACAAAATATAGTTGACGTATTTTATATTGCATTACATACAAACCAAATATATAGCTAACCTTATATCTTTTAAAACGGATGCCCGAATGACTTGCTCTCAGGGCCCCTTTGTGGAACTGCGCAAACGTAATCTGGTATTTCCATCTAATTGGGAATATGATAGTATAGTAATTTAACAAGTTGTGGTGTGGTCTCCGAAAATTTTATCAATAGTTTCAAGTTTTTGATTCAAAAATATTTATAATTTCGGTGTTGGTTGTTTAATTAATCATTAGTGAATAAAAGCGTGCTATTATTTTCTGATAATCTCTTCATTTGAATAATAAAATAAAGTGAAACAATGTTGCTTACTCGTACTGACATTGAAGAGATTCGTCGAGCTGTCAACAATGAAGTGAATAAAATATTCCACGAAGAGTTTAAAACTAAAAAGATCAATTCCATTATACAAAATGTACAGGAAAAATTTGAGCACCGAATCAAAAGACTTGAAGATGATTTATCCAGTATTAAAACCCAGTTCCAGGAAATTTCTGAAACAAACCGTCAATTACGATCTAGGCTTGATGGTCAAGAACAATTCTCTCGTCGTAGGAATGTCCGTATATTTGGCATTGAATATGAAGAAGGTGAGAATACGCTGCAAAAAGTGACGAATTTGTTTCATACTAAACTTAAAATCGACATTAACACATCCCATATAAAATCTTGTCACAGAATTGCAGCAAAAAACTTCAATGTAAACAGTCGCCCTGCAGTACTAGTTTAGTTCAAGAATATGGACGTGCGGCTATCGGTGCTTACAATGCGTAAAAAACTACGATCGCCCAAAATTTTCAATAAAGAGGATCTAAGTCAAGAGCGTCTAACACTTCTTAGTATGGCAATTGAAAAGTTTACAGTTAATAATGCATGGTGTCTTCACGGGAATATATATGTGAAATGTGCGGGTGTAACACACTCTATTGAGGATTATGATCACCTTATGCAACTCTAAAATAATTGATAATTATAGATCGGTAAGTGAATTACCAACAGAACATATTCTTAATTTGTTATTTTACAGTCCCACACTATTAGAGTAATTTAAAAACATATCTGTATTAGTGTTGTGTGTAAATTAAATTTTTATAGCTTTGAATCCTTTGTATAGCCAAATATTTTCTGATACACAGTTTTAGCGACTTCTAAACTCATTTTTGCTTAATAATATTAAAAAATTAGTTGAGATCTATTTAAATTTAATGTCACAAAATACTATGATTGTATTTTTGAAGCTTTGTTTATTGTTATTGTTCATTTTCTTGCTACAATGATAATTTTATATATATATATATATATATATATATATATATATATATATATATATATCAAAGTTTGCTTTAATAGCCAGTCATTTTATTGATAAAAGGATAAAACGTTTCGGTCTGAATGTGACCTTCATCAGTTATCTAAAAAGTTATATTAATTGAAAAATAGGTACAAATCAGTTCATTTTGATTTTTTTTTATAGATTGAGGGCAGGAATTTATACATTAATTTTGATTTAAGATTGATTGGATTTAAACAATTTTTTAAACTATATTATTATATAACAAGGAACGAACATAGATCTAAAAATTAAATTAAAATAGAATAAAAATGATTTCTTCTCGACTCACCATAGTTATTTTCTAATGCTAACATCCAATAATGGTACAAACACTCATTATTAAAAATCGGAACAAACATTAGCACATCGTTGTTATATAAAAATATAGTTTTGAAAAATTGTTTAAATCCAATTAATCTTTAATCAAAATTAATGTATAAATTCCTGCCCTCAATCTCTAAAAAAAAATCAAAATGAACTGATTTGTACCTATTTTCCAATGAATATAACTTTTTAGATAACTGATGAAGGTCACATTCAGACAGAAACGTTTTATCCTTTTATCAATAAAATGACTGGCTATTAAAGCAAACTTTGATTTTAGAACCTTATTCCTAAGAAAACATATTTGAAGAATATAGTTAATGGTTCAAGAAAATACATTTTCCTTTTACAATATATATATATATATATATATATATATATATATATATTTTTTTTTTTCCTGGTGGTTTTTTTTATTTAAACTTACAGATTGTACTTTTTGACCGTCTTATAATGTTAGTCGTTTATAAGTTAGGATATTGGATAATATATATCACAATTTTTTAAACACAGTTGCCACTCCGCACAATGTAGTCACATATATTTATTTGAAATATTTATTTAGGTGGAATTATTTATTTTTATTAGGTGAACCTACTTTTCTTCTTTTTATCTTGTGTCTTGTTGCTTCCTTTGCTTGATTGTTTTTTCCTATTTTTTTATGTTTTCTATATATATATATATATATATATATATATATAATATATATATATATATATATACAACTTTATAGATCACGTAGAATTGAATCAATATGATGTTGGTATATCTGAAAGCTGGTTGAATAACACAATAAATAATGATTTTTTACGCATTGCTGGTTATGATTTGATTAAGGGTGGCGGCATCGCGATTTACATAAAAAGTAACATACAATTTCCTGTATTATTGCAAGAAACTAAAGAATTTTCGGAACATATCTGGATCTAAATTAGGATCTCTGGAAAGAATATTACTCTTGGTAATATTTGACAGGACTACAAAATCTGATTTTTTACAATTTTTAAATTACTTTAAAGACTGCCTTACTGACTTTTTTCCAGATTGTAATCAATTGTTTTGTCTTGGGGACTTTAATGTTAATATGTATGGTACCGAGTCTACAAATATTTCCACCCTTGCCCACCTGACTGAATCTTTTGGTCTTAAACAGATGGTGAATGTTCCGACCAGAGTTACCCTTTCGAACCAATCCCTTATTGATTTGATTTTTTCTAGTTCGGAGGATATTTTGAGTACGGATATTTGTGATATTCACGTCTCTGATCCTACGCTAATATCATGTAAAATTGACTTTAATTCAAACAATACACAATTCTATTCGTTTACCTACCGTGTACTGCATAATATAGATTTTAGGTCTTTTCAGGAAGACCTTGAGGCTGTTTCCTGGTCACACATTTATTATCTTAATGACATAAATTAAAAAGCTTCATTCCTTAGTAATAACATTCTTTAACTTTTCATAAACATGCCCCCCTAAAAACCGTTAATGGCAAAAAAAAAAACATATTGCCCGTGGATCACGGATAATATAAGGTTGATGCAAAGATTAAGAAATGCGGCCTTAAATCGTTTTCGCAGAACTAAGCTACCCGAACATCGTAACTATTACGCACAGCTGCGAAATTTAAAACAAATGCAATAAGGGCAGAGAAAAAGGTTTACCTTAATCGAAAATTTCAAAATATTAGTAACAGAGATAAATGGCGCGAATAATGGAAACTAAATATTGGAAAATCTAAAGAGGCTAATTTGCCCCAGATTCTCAATAATTGTGATGTAATAAATAATTTCGATTCGAGCGTTAGTGATTTTTTGCCAGACGATAATTTAATTAAATTTTATAAAAATATGCAGGGTTTACACTTGGCTGGTAGTCCTAGTAGTAGAAAGTTCTAATTGATAGTGAACTTCGCTTTGTGGATCACATATTGGGATTAAGTAATGGTTCAAACAGTCTGCTTTGCACTATCCGAATCTCATCCCAGGTACGGCATTCCATTTTGGGCTGTTTTCAGCCAGCCATACCTGAATATTTTATTGCAGAAAAAGCAATCCGAGCCATTCATGGCATTACACCAAAAGAATCCCGCAGACTTTACGTTTTCTCTCAGAACATTCTCACTATTACGTCATTATTTATTCTAAAAACCACATTTCTTGTTTTTAAAAATCTAAATGCTATCAGAGATCCCACCCTCGCGCCAGGCCCTGGATTTGCCTCTACTAATACCTGCCGCTACTTTAATAAAGAAATCCTTGATTTATGAAGGTCGCAAAATGTTTAATCACTTGCCAACCCGAATAAAAATTCTAATTCAGTTAAAAGCTTTAAAAGCTTTTACTTAGTAAGGCATATTATAATCTCAGCGAGTTTTACGCTAACACGCTATGACGTTTATTCGATACATTATGACACAAATTTTATTCTTGTAATTTGTTTATACATACAAATGTGCATTGTTTTTTATATTGATTAGATTTTGACTATCTGGCTTTCATTACATTTTGTTTTATTTCATATTATGATTATATATTCGTTTTTTCTTATTTTGTACAAATTCAATTTTTATTGTTTTGACTATTTATAAGTGTTTTGATTCCTCGTTATATTTCACTTACTTTTATATAAATATTTTAATTTATTGTTTATAAATATGGACAGTCTTTATTTATATATTTCAAGTTTCTTTATTCTGAACTATTTGTTCTGAGTTGTATATTGTATAATTTTAACATGCTTTGTCAACAAGAATTTTATATTCGTTAATAATAAAGTACTTTTTGAATTTGAATTTGTACTTTTAGAATTGCTCATAATTAAATAATATGGGTGATTTGTCCTCTGCAGAAAAATTGAATTTTCTGATTCGGGTACCTATTTAGAACTTGAGGCCTAGTTTTTTTTTGTAATAGAATCTAACATGCTTTTCTCTGTTTCTCTTAATAAATGTCTTTCACTTTGGAAAAATATTGGTGATGTCACGAGTACAATATGCCAGTAAGCAGAAGGTAAAATCAATTCAAATAAGCAAAAAAATAGGGATAGGTGAAACAAGCTTTATTCTCCTTATAAAACCAACTTTTATAATACATTAATTTTGCGCACCTTTACCATCCCGGATTTGTCCGTCATCTTAATAATATTATCTGATGTACAATCATTTTTAAATAGCCTGGTAAGTTTGCTAGTCTACCGATTAAAGGTAAAAAAATTCTATGCGGGGACTTTAATATTGACTATGCTACTATTTGTGCCATCCAAAAATATCTAATTTCTATATTCGACTCTTTCGGTCTTTCAATGCATGTATCCTCGCCAACTAGAATTTCAAAAAACTCTTCTTCTATCATCGATTACATGGCGTCTGATTTTTCTCCATAGAGGTGCATTCACAGGTCTATAACTCAGGTCTTTCCGATCACGAGGCGGTAATTTCCAGGTTTAGTTTACCTATTAGGCCCTTACCAAGATCTCGCCATCGGGGCAGAATTTTCTCGGCCGCAAATGTCTCAGTATTTCATAATATTTGCTTTAACACCGATTGGAATTTTGAATCTGATAATGTCAACACAAACTTCAGAACTTTTTAAATAAAACTTTAAGTGCTTTTAACAAAGCCTTCCGGCTTAAGAATATCAAACCTAAGCGGCATAAACCGTGGACCACGAAAAGAATACGAATTTCTGCTAAAAATATGCGCTCGCTCTCATATATAAAAAAATTCACCGACTCCTTTCTTATTCTCGACTATATTTCTAACTATAGGAGGATCTACACTACTCTTATTAAGTCAACAAAAAAATTACACTACCGAATACGTCTAACAAACTCAAATAACGTTTCAAAAGAAACCTGGTCCATCATCAATAACCTCAGAAACAAATCAAACCCTGTGACTCAGATCTTGCCAGGGGCTAATGATCTAAATGATTATTTTATTAATGTAAGCAAAAATGTTACCTCTAGTATCTCGCCAAGTTTGGACCCTCTTTCGTTTCTCCCTCCTTCAAAAAATTTAGCTGATAGCTTTTTCTTAAGTCCCGTTAGCAACACTGAACTATTGAAGGTAATAAATAATATCAAAAGTAAATCTTCGTGTAGCACTGATGGCCTATCAATTAGAATATTCCTGAATTTGCCACTCCCAGTCATAGAGGCCCTTACAACATTAATAAATGAGTCCTTCATAAAAGGTGTATTCCCTGATTGCCTTAAAACAGCTATAATTATTCCACTTCATAAAGGCGGCGAAAAAACTAACTCTAAAAATCATCGAAAGGCTACTGAAGAATCGTCTTATGCCATTTCTCCTGAAACATCAGATAATATCCCCGGAGCAGTTCGGATTTCTACCCAACAAGTGCACCAGCGACGCCATGTTCACGTTGCTTAGAGGCGTCTACTTATCTCTCAATAACAACCACCCAACTGCCTCAGTTTTTTGTGACTATGCGAAAGCCTTTGATTGTGTTAGTCATTAAATTCTGATAAACAAACTAAATTTTTATGGAATTCGTGGTACTTCTTTAAATTGGTTCAAATCTTATCTTGGGAAAAGGCAACAACTTGTAAGGGCTAATGGTTCCGATTCTGATTGTAAGTTGATTTCAAGTGGAGTCCCTCAAGGTTCAGTCTTGGGACCTATTCTTTTTTTGTTATATATTAATGATATCACGAACCTTAAAATTAATGGAAGAATTTCCCTTTTTGCTGACGCCACAAGCATAACTTGGAGTGATTTTGATACAACGTCTTTACACTCTAGTATCTCCAAAGACTTGGTTATAATTAAGGCTTGGTCCGATTCCAATATGCTTTGTTTTAATGTCGATAAAACGGTGGCGTTATCTTGTAAGGGAACTTTACAACCACTTCAGGTACATAACAGCAATATTGAATACATAGAGTTGGTTAAATTCCTGGGTTTAAATATAAATAACAACCTAAAATGGTCTAATCATATTGACACCTTAACTAAAAAACTTTCTACCGCCTGCTTCGCCATTCGATCAGTTTCAAAAGAACTAGACGTTCCTTCTGCCAGACTTACTTATTTCTCTTTATTTGAATCCCACCTCCGCTATGGCCTTCCCTTTTGGGGCTGCTGTACCACCGAGCAATTTCGTAGTATTTTTATGCTTCAAAAGAGAGCCATTCGTTATTTGTTTGGTCTAAATAATAGAGCTCACTGCCAATACTATTTCAAAAAACATGAAATATTAACACTTCCTGCATTATTTATTTTGGAAACGGTATGTTTGCTGAGAAAACATATAAACACCCTCCCAGAAAGGCCACAACATGTATACCCTACCAGAAACTCTAGGCATGATATATATCTTCCCATTCCTTCCTCAGAATTAATAAAAAAATCAATTATTTACAACGCCATAAAACTTTACAACAATCTGCCAGTACATTTAAAATCTATCCCTATGCTTGCACAATTTCGAAAAAACACCAAAGCATACCTCATTGAGAGACCATTTTACAGCGTTAATGATTTTTACAGCGAGTAAGTCTCTTTAAATTGTCACTAAATTCGCTTGTTTACTTAAATCTTTTGTGAGTCATGTCCTAACTCGTAGCATAGAATTTTGAAAATCATCATATAGAGAAAAGAACTGTCGAACATTCACTTAAATCTTAATTATTTTTGTTAGGTATTGGATTAAAAACAAAATTTAATTCTTTTTTGTATACTACATTTTACACTAGTTCATTATACCTTCTGTTTAACATCACAATTATTTGTATAACTATAATAACATAGAGTTTAAGGTCGCATAGTTGCAATTTTGATTTCAATGTCATCGAAATTATTCACCTCGTATGTGTGTTGTTTACTTTTATAAGGTTATTAGGATTCATTAACTGTTTTGCGCCAATGTTATGTTATATTCTAATGTGTGTTTTACGATTTGGTAAATTGATAATTTACATTTTTAAAAAGCATTGACCTGTCGAAATTCTTTTCGATTAATGTTTTGATATGTCTTATTTTAGGTATATTTTGCTTTGTCCATAAAATTGTAAAATTTTTCTGCGGCAATAAAGCATACTTTTGTTTGTTTGTTTGTTTGTTTAAATTGTATGTGGAAAAGAGAAAACTCATCACAAGGAAAATGTTTCATTTGCTGTATGCAAAAAATTCACGATTTTTTACTCTATGGTACCATATTATTGCATTGCCACCAAAGTTACATATACAATTTTTTACAAATCCTGTATAAGTTATTTGCAATTTTTTTTACGGCAATCTTAGTATTGGAGCAAGTAAAACTTTTAATGAAGAATATTTTTTTCTAAAATCAATAATAAAAAACTTTCCCCACATTTCAATTTCCTAAATAGTTAAAAAATGCAAAAATCGTTCCTATACGTAAAAAAGTGATACAACAGACAGACTCAGTGTTACAAAATTCTAAATCACATTGAACATGTTTCATATTTTTTCTGAACAGATAATTTAATCAAATTATATGTTTAAAAATGCTACTTGGAAACAAACTGTTTCCAATTATTTGGAAGATAATATCACTGAATATCAACTTAAAAACATTTCTGCAATTTACACTTATTTGAAGTTTTCGACGCGCCCTGTATAATATATTCACCATTTTTTTACTCTACATGCAAAGAAAGCAAGTTGAAGTAATGGCGCCGTCTAATATTATATAGGTACTTTTTTTGGATAAGATCCTTTTTCAACATTTAAGTACTTTTTGCACAGAAACCAGCACGATAGATAGGAATGCCATATGACAAATATGACACTTAGGGTTCTTTTATGTGAAAACTGACAATAGGAATCAAAAGTCCATGATATAATATAATCTAGATAACTCTAGATGGCGCGTTTAGATTAAAACAGCTAAAATCTCACTTACGGACTTCTTGCATGGAGCCCTTCATTTGTAAGCAACTGTCTGATAATGCTGTCGTGAAATAGAAGAAATGGGAACTAAAAGTTTATTGAAGTGAAGTATGAAATATAAAGACGGAAAACATGCTCAGTTGAAAGGAATTCAAAATGCAAATGTTTAATTAAATTTTGATACAGTACCATGAATGGTTACACTTCAGAACATTCAGCTTCAATATTTAAGAAACTGGAAACTACACTCTCGAATTTTTTTTTAGGTATTTTATTTTTCGATCCTGAGGGGACCCTTTACCGGAATCTGCGGGAGGAAGGAGACAAAATGTGTAGTTACACCACTGAAGCTACGTCTAGAAACGATTCAAAACATTATTCCCTATTTTCATGCTAGTGTAATTTATACTCGGTTTATTTGAAAGATAATTGGTCTAAACGACTCCTGTTTATAAAGTATTTATACTATTGTTAACAAGAAACAGACCTGGGGATCCTGTTTACATCATTGAAGTATGTTTTCTAATGTAGTGAAAGTGGTGGTCGTCTAACAACAACTCATCAGAGAATAGTTTTGACGGAACTATGCCTACAAAGACAGGTCAAATCAAAATTCTCTTGAAGAAGAGGAACAAGACTCAATCACTCATTCAACATCATCATTGAAGCATCTTTACGCAGCAAGTCGTTGATTATCGTTGGCAAGAATGTTGATCTTCTAATTATTCTCACTGGCTTACCTGGGACAAATCCAAATAATCTTATACAAAAACAAGAAAAAAGGTTCGCTGAGGGTAAGATATTATACTCAATTTCTTTGGGAATAATTCTTTTTATTTCATGCTTTTAGTGGATGTGACACCAATTCATTTTTTTTTAAGCATAGTAAGATAAAATTTTTTGTTTATTGAAAAAAAAATATAGTACTTGAATCTACTTCTGTTTTTTTAAAGAAACTAGTACTAAACCTGATTAGAGGCTATGAGGAAATTCGTAAGTGAACGTTACCGTGGTAATAGCACGCAATCCATTCAAGCAACTGAGACCATAGAACATAAAACATTCAACGCTTCGCCTTCGACTACACGAAACATCTTCAGGGATCTTTATTCCACGAGATCTTAACACTGAATGGACTTGGAGCGATTCACGCGGGCCTTTATACCCGAGTTGTGCTCGCCGAACCGTGACCCTGTGTTAAGATCAGTTTCCACGTGCGATATAGACTATAACCCGTATCTCTATTGAAGTTTTTTGTATGTTCGAAAATATTATTAGATTCTCTATTCTTTACCCGTATTAAATCCTTTAACCGACGTTATAACCAACTTCCTTTACATTTATAATTTTTCTAGTGGTATGCTGGTGTTCAGCAAGAACACATTGGACAATTTGTTTCTTTTTAATACATCATTCATGTTCTTTAAGTCTAGTGGATGTTGAGCATCCTGTTTCTCCCACATACACTTTTCCACATAAGCAAGGAAGTTTGTACACTCCTTCTGTTTGAAAAGGTACAACCTTTTTACGAAATGTATTAGTTAGAGAAAGGATTAAGTCAATATGTCGTGATTTAGATACAAATGTCCGTAAATTACTTAAAATTCACCTGAAATTGGCTTTCAGACTTGAAGTAACCATATTTAAAACTTTGGACAACATTAGCAATCCAAAGGCAGTTTTGCACCTAAGCAACAAAAGAAGTTAGTACTCGTAAATAGAAAAACCCAGTGAAACCTCCGCAGAATACAGTTAGCAACTTCATCATCTGTCATCGAAGCCGTTAACCAAAGCAGAATTTTCCGTTCTGTCAGCACAGATATGAGACAGAGAAGATCATTAAAAATTCAAAACCACCGAAGTCGAATCTCTCCGCAGCCGAAAAAACAGCAATGAAGACCTTAAATGAAAACACAGTCGTCCTGCTCCTTCCAGCAGATAAAGGCAAGGTCACAGTCATCACAGACAGAATGTAATACGTGAAAAAAGTAACTCAACTTTTGGACAACAGTACAGTTATGCAGGCCGCCCGTACGAGCAGATTAGAAATACTCCTCACCAATCTAATTTACGCATCCTACCTACCACCAGCGGAGAAGAAATCATTCAATCAAACAGAGTTGAAATTTTACCTTCAAACTCTGTTATTTGAGACCACCACATTTCAGCCTTAACTGGAACGAAATGATAATTTAGGTCGCTAAAAGTGGGTGATCCCTTGTTTTATAAAAGTTTTAAATGTGATTTGTTATATATTTGACATGTAACTTACAATTTAAATGTTTACTGTTTTTAACTGTTTGTGGTACTATATGGATTTACTTCCTGTGCACACTTGACTAAGTGGCACTGATGATGGCGAAAGCCGAAAGCGCTTTGCTACGTTTTTAATAAATTGATTTGCACGAAATACAAAGAAAAGATTTTCACAATTCATTTACCTCTACCTCCCCTTTCATAATTACATTTGTTGAAACAATAATTGCTATCCAGCGCATTTTTGCGTAGTGATGACCAAGGCAGACTTGACTATATCACTATATATAAAATATGACTGAAGCCTGGTTTACCGAAACGATAACGTTTAAACTGAAATAGCTCGAAAACGGCTGAGCCCAATATCAACTATATATTTTTAAAATCAGGATAAAAAGACCTTTCCTTCTAGCTATTAATAAGCAGAGTGCTCCATTTGAAAAAATATATGCCATTTAATTTTGTTAACTTGCCAAAGTTTTTTTTTGAAATATAAAATATCCAAAAAATAGGAGACAAAAAACACTATAAGCTTTGTATTTAAAGTTTTTTTCTAAACATTATAATTACAGCTGTAGGTGGGTGTCAAAATATAATAAATCACCCTGCATATTATTTATGTAAAAAAAAAACAATTTTATGCGCCAGATGGCGTTCAAATCCGTGAGAGCTGTACAACCCAAGCTGTTATTAAGGACGGTTTTATGAAGAGAATAAAGTTTGTTTCAGCTTTCCCGGATTGTACTTTCTACTGACTGGCCTACAATTTGACCCTATGACTGGAACGTTTAGAGTTAATAATTTTCAAGCTATCGATTTTGTGCTTCCCACTTAACTTTTCCTTATAAATTAAATATATATTTAAAATACGCCTTTCGAATAATTACTTACAGCGGTGAATCTTAGTTTTAGAATTTTTCGATTTACATTTCAAAAAATTAATAACTTTGGATATAATTTATAATTGTATAGAATATTTCTCACATGCCTTTTCTTCTATACAGTATGTCCGAGGTTAGACTTTACATGAAGTCTAATGGAATAAGAATTGAAAGATACGAAAAAAAGTCACTTTTGATAAAAGTTTTGGCTTGAATATTAAACAAGGTTCGCGTTATCAAAAATTTTCATGTTTTATACAGGGGGCAGAAAAAATACAAAAATGTTATTTTGCGTAAGAGTAAAAATATCTCTTTTTGCGAGATAGGAAAAAAGTGGCTCTTGATAAAAGTTGGGGCAACTTTCGTTCACCTGAAATGGGTTATTTGAAAAAAAAATTCATTGCCTTCTAAAAGCCCTCCTTAAAAACGGGAAATAAAATGTTCCCTGCGGAAATAGATCCCACACTTTAGAATACCTGAAATCAGTTTCATGAAAATTTTGCTGTGCTTCTCATTCCAAATACTTTTACAAACACTAAACTGCCAAAATATTTCAGCGGAAATTTGTCGTTTCCATTTTCCGTGCAAATGTTATATACTTTAGAATATCCGAAATAAGCTACATAATAATGCCTTCTAATAACTGTTTCCTGCGGAAATGCATCATTTCCATTTTCCATACTTTACCGGTTCAGGTATTAACCGGTTACATGAAAATTTCTGAACATAAAAATGTAAAAACAATATTGCGGAAATACGCTATTCCCATTTTCCGAGAAAATTTCACTTCCATTTTTCAGACTTTAGAATAACTAAAACCTGTTACATGGAAACTTTGTTTTGCTTTGCATTCCACACATTTTTCTAAACATAAAAATGCAAAAATGTTCCTACGGAAATACGTCATTTCCATTTTCCGAGAAAATTTAATTTCCATTTTTCAGACTTTAGAATAATTAAAACCTGTTACATAGAAACTTTGTTTTGCTTTGCATTCTACACATTTTTCTGAACATAAAAATGCAAAAATGCTCCTACGGAAATACGTCATTTCCATTTTTCGAGGACATTTTGTAAACTTTAGCTGAAATGTCATATATCCACCAAATGTTTTTTCGCTTCTATAAAGCTTGCTGAATGCCGTAAATTAAAAATTTTAAATGTGGTATATTCACAATATATTTTTTTTTACTTCGATAAAGCCTTCTGAATGTGGAATTTAAAAAATGAATGTGATTTTATAACTTAAATGGTTTTAAAGATGGTTTTATCGACGAACTTGGACTAACCTAACACCTAACGGGAGAGATCCACCTAACAAAATAGATATTCTCTAAAAAAATCCTTGTTTTAATGTATACTCGGAATTTTTTTTTCTTTAAGCACATCTAACCGATCCTAACCTAACCTGGTTTCGCATTTTTATTATAGTTTATTATAAAGCCTTCTGAATGTAGAGCTTAAAAAATTAATGTGATTTTTTATGGCTTTAATAATGTTTTTATCGACGAACCTGAGCTAACCTAACACCTAACGAGATAGATCCACCTAACAGTACACGTTTTGTAAAAAAAATCCTAGTTTTAATATAGGCTCGAAATTCCTAGGAAAAATCAATATAATGAGGAACAAAGTATAGACATTTCCTCGGAAAATGGAAATATGGAGTTTCCGTAGATCTTTAGAGTGGCAAGCAAAACAAAGTTTTCATGTAACTGATTTCAGGTATACGAAAGTGTGAAAAATGAAAATTACGCATTTCCGCAGGAAAATTCTTATTTTCCGCTATTAAGAGAAGCTTCTAGAAGATATAAAACTAGTTCGTTGAAGAAAGTTGATCCTAGAAGTTTTTGCTTGATAAATAAATATGATTCGGGTTTTCAAAAATTTAATTTTTCATACAGGGGGCATAAAAAATACAAAAATGTCGTTTTGCCTAAAAAGCATACCTCGTTCATAATTTTCTCTCAAAAGTGCAAACATATTTTGAATTAAACCCCAAGCAAAAATATAATATTTCGTTACAAGATTTGAAATGAAGAGTATCAATTTTATCACACTAGTTTTTAAAGTCCCAAATATTCCAAGCACTCCTTTAATCAGAGGACCTACTAGTTTCTAAAATAATTATGACACCTAACGACGTACTTGTCAATGATTTAGTTCATGAAATCATTATTATTTAATGTAAAATATTTCTTTTCAAAATGCTATCTACTGAGCAAAGGATTTTTATAATAAAGTATTACGGAGATGGGCAAGTATGATAACTGCTACGTCATGGAACAATTTAGCGAGAAATTTGAGTAGTACTAATAACTCGGATGGTAATCTGCAATGTAATAAAAAAGTTCCAAAGGGCGGGTTTTGGGGTATTGTGTCGTTAACGAACCCATGAATTTCTCGTTTTTTAAATTTTAAATGATAGCCTATGGCAAGGGTTTTCAACCAGAGGCTAAAGAAAATATTGTTTGGCGCCGCGCCTGCGAATGACACTCCGAGGATGCTGGCGCCACCTAGTTAGAAGAGATCCACTCTGTGAACTCGCGATCACCCACAAGGTCACTAGATAGCGCTGCATGTCTATTAAATCTTTCTAATGCTAATGATTCTAAATATTATCACTACTAGAGAGACCTACTAGTCCAGTCTCGTAGCTGCTCGAAATTTCGATAGATTCAAAGTTGACGCGCTCGGCCTATATAAAGCCAGCATCACACAGCAGCGGCCAGCAACCATACGTATAGCCTCCTGTAATGTCAACTCTATTAAAGATAAAAAAATAAAAATCCTTGATTTTGCCGAAAAATACCAACTTGATGTGTTTCTGATCCAAGAATCCTGGCTCAAAAGCAACAATAGGTTTTTCTTCCCGAACTATTCTATTTACCGCACAGACACAGTGGGTGCTCCCTGCGGGGCTACCATGATACTAGTCAAAAAACAGCACATTTCATATGAGATCCCAAACCCCGATGATACTATAGAAGGTATTTACGTAAAAATTGTCCTATCTAATTCCACCCTCACATTAGGCTCGGTCTACTGCGGCTCCTCCCCACTCAAAAACTTTAATACTAACAATCTAGTTAACATTTTCAATAATAATAACCCTATTATTATTGGCGGCGACCTAAACGCCAAGCACAGGGACTGGGGTTATAATATGACCAACATAAGGGGACTAAATTTGGTCAACTCCCAAGACATACTTATGTACAACATTATTACTCCCACGGAACCCTCCCACCTAGGCGCCACAGGCAGACCAGAATTACTGGACTTCTTTCTCACCAAAAATATACAAAATATCACGCACCCAGCAGTCATCCATGAGCTATCCTCGGATCACACCCCCATAATTATCGATTATGGTGATGTCCCACGTCACAATGAAATCTGGACCCAAAAAAAACTCAACAACTGAACTCTATTCAAGGAGCTCATGGAAAATACAAATTACAACTATAACCTAGATTCTAGATTCTTCTAGACTTGTCCCAAAATATCTCAAATGCGGTTAATGCATCCACAGTGATTAAAAAATCCAAACCCTCTAAATATGGGACCATCCCTTACCATTTAAGGGAGGAAATCAAATCTAAAAATCGTCTCAAGAATCTTGCGTACAGGACTGGTGATCCAGAAATTAAAGGAAAAGCTAAACAGGCTAATGCGGCTATCAAAAGGAAACTAAAAGATCTCTATAATTCTCGATGGGAAGAGAAACTTACTAGCCTTAATAACGATGGTACAAATTATTTTAGGATCTCTAGAAGCCTGACAAAGGGTCCCAGACACTCTATGCCACATATAATCGACCCTGTAAATAACACTATCTATTCGGAGCCCACTCTGAAGGTAGATCGTGTCTATGAGCACAGAGTTGATAATATAATAAGGATATATAAACAAACCTACATGGGTATCTCTCCCAATGTATCCCTTCAACTCACACAAAAGATTATTGACTCTCTTAACACAAAAAGGCCCCTGGACTCGATGGGATTACGAACATGGTAATCAAAAAATTACCACCGATTACACTCATATTTCTTGTACATATTTTTAATCTAATGTTTAATTTTGGCTTTTTTCCGCAGTTTTGGAAAATAGCCAAAATTATACTTATTAGAAAAAGGGGAGAGAATCCCAAAAATACGAACAGTTACAGACCTATCAGTCTTCTATCTATGATAGGCAAAATTTTTGAAAAAATAATACTAGACAAACTCCAAGATGAAGTTACGGAAAAAAATCTACTGCCTGATTTTTAATTTGGTTTTAGGCATTATACTAGTACTACAAACCAAACCACTAAGTTAGCCACCGACATCGTTCAAGGCTTTAATAAAAGAAAAAACACGGGTGCTATCTTTCTAGACATAAAAAAAGCGTTTGACAAAACATAGCACAACGGTCTTATCCTTAAACTAATCAGACTCGGCATTTCAAATCCACTAGAAAAGATTATTCTATCCTTTATTTCGAATAGGGAGCATATTGATGGCTTCAATTCAACCAACAGATCTATTAGAGCTGGAGTACCACAGGGTTAATCGCTTTCCCCATTACTTCACCAAGATGTCTCTGTTTGCAGACGATACAGCTATCTCCTCCACAAATAAAAACATTAACATTCTAACCTCTAGACTCCAAAAATACTTAAAACTCATAGAATCTTGGATGTCAAAATGGAAGTTGCTCATAAACCCTAAAAAAACCCAGTTAATCTTATTTTCAAAAAATTCCAGAACTAGTACCAATAAAAAAATCAAACTAGCTAATGAAGAACTAAAATAGACAAAGCAAATAAAATATCTTGGCTTAGTATTTGACAGGGGCCTTCGCTGGTCACACAACACAAATCAAGCAATTAAAAAAGCCTAAAAAGCATTTTCTATGCTCTACCCTTAACAGGAAGAGTAAACTTAATAATAAAATTAAACTGAATCTTTACAAATCTTACATCAGGCCTCTGCTCTCTTATGGGTCACCTACGTGGAGCACTTTTCACCCGAACCAGTTGAAAAGATTACAGACAGTTCAAAATAAATACTCTAGAATTATCACCAACGCGGACAGATTTGTGCAAAACTCAATAATCCACAGAGACCTTAACCTAGAGTCGCTAGGGGACCACATTAATAAATTAAATAACAACTTCTTTAATAAAGCAAACTTCTCCACCAACAACTTAATTACATCTACACACATCCCCAAGGATATTTTAGTAGTACCTCCTCCCTAATCCCGACCCCATCCCACATCCCCCCCCAATGCAGATGTTCTAACCGACCCAACTCAAGCCAGAATGTCACCCCGATGGCTCAATAGGTGTAAGAGCTAATACAGCTAACACATTATAGAAGACGATCCCGAGTGTGAGCAGCGGCCAGTTCTAATTCAAAGAGCGAACGAAGCGATACAAGCTAAAGAGTGCCAACTAGCTAGAAGTTGCTACCTGTGCGATAAGTGATTAGAGTGGAGTATAGTGTGCTTTGACGCGTGTAAGGCGGATATTGTATTGTGGCGTGCAGACGCGCAAGTTTAGTTTTGTCGTAGACATTTTTATCGGAGAATTATACTCGGTTCTTCTGCCTTGATATTAAAAATAGCTTCTACTTCGAGTAAAAAACGAAAAGCGCATATTTCAACAAAAGTGGACTGAGTTGTATTTGTTCGTTAGTGTTAATAAAAACCCGTTTGTTTGGTGTGTCAAGTATCCCTTTTAGCCTTGAAAGAATACAACTTAAAAAGACATTACTATACGAAGCATGCTACAAAATTTAAGACATTCAAAGGGCAATTACTTCAACGACAGCAACATAGTTTTCAAAAGCAGAACATTGAAAAGGAAGCAAGCGTGAAGGTTAGCTACATTATATCCGAAAAAATAGCTTTGAAATCAAAACCTTTTACTGATGGTGGATTTATCAAGGAATGTATGGAGGCAGCCGCTAAAGTATTGTGCACGTCTCAAAAACAACTCTTTTCTAAAGTCAGTTTGTCTGATGTTATTGTCGCCAGAAAAATCGAAGAGTTAGCGGCAGACATTAAAAATTCACTGAAGGAACGTCCATCGAAGTTGGTACACTATTCTGTTGCGATAGGATGTGATATTTATAAGTGTTTGATGACAGTACTAACACGATATAATTTAGAATTCACAGACCTTTCTGCAGTTGTAACAGACGGTGCACCATCCATGGTAGGAAAAAATGAAGGGCTTGTGGGTTTGATGAAAACAGCAGTTCCTTTGATGCATTACCATTGTATCGTTCATCAACAAAATCTTTGTGCAAAATTCACAAATTATGCCGAGTATGGTGATGTAACATATTTTTATGATGTTCGTTGACTGAGCAGAGGAAAAATGCTAAAACGCGTTTTCGAACACAAGAAGAAAATCGCCTCCTTCATAAAAACCAAAGGGAAACCAGTTCCTCGATTCAGTGACCACGACTGGCTGCGCGACTTTGGATTTTTCACGGACATCACGCTGCACCTCAATGACTTGAACACCAAACTACAAGGAAATGAAAATCTCATCACCAACCTACTTGACACTGTGAAGGCATTTGAGTTTAAACTGGATCAATCAGTTATTGAAAAAAGAGTTTACGCATTTTCCTAAACTGAAAAGTTGCGAATGTACAGGTGTGGATAAATATGTCGCAGTACTAGATTTACTTAAAAAAGAGTTCCAATCAAGGTTTTCTGACTTCAGAGATAATGAAAATCACATCAATCTCTTTACCCGACCATTCAGTGTATCCGTTGAAGACATGCCAGAAAATTGTCAGATGGAGCTTATCGTTTTGCAGTGTAATTCAGAAGTGAAAGCCAAGTTCGACATTGGTCTTCTTGATTTTTATTTAAAATATGTCGATCAAAACTCATTTTCTGAAATCCGAAAACATGCCCAGAAAATGATGTCTTTGTTTGGGAGCACATATGTGTGCGAAAAGCTGTTTTCTCGTACGAAGAATGTGAAGTCTAAAACAAGGTGGAGATGCACATCTCAAAGGAAGTTTGCGGGTTGCAACTACAAAAATAAAACCAAATATCGACACACTTGTCAAAAATAAATAATGTTAAAAATCGCATTGATTGATTGAACTTTTTAACCAATAAAGATTATTACACTTTGAAATTGATTTTTATTTTATTAATATGGTGGTAAAGTGATGTGGAGCATTGTGGCTCTTCGGATGATGTGAAATCGATTTTTGGCCTTTGCACTAAAAAAGGTTGAAAAGTCCCTTGGCCTATGGTGTATAGACAATATTAAAAGTAAAAACTCCTAACATTTCCCACTTTTTTCTTGAAAAAAAAAATCGAAAAAGATCTCAAATTTCACTACTGTCCGTGCAAAAAATCTCTATTATAATGATTTAGACAAAATCGAGAAACAGAGTTATGTGCAGTGTTGCCAAACTCACCTAAGATTCTGAAGATATATATACAACAGGCTTTAACGATGGTTTTATTAACGAACCTGGGCTAGCCTAACGCTAACGGGGCAGATCTACCTAACATACAGGGTGTCAATTAAGTACTTGTACAAACTTTAAGGTGTGTTTCTTTGACTAATTTTACGATGAAAAGTTCATATGAACGGCTTTGTTTCTGAACTACAGGGCGTCCAAAAAGCAATTTTATTTGGTTTTTTGCTTATATTTTTGTTAATTGACAACTGGACAAAATTTGAGATTCTGGGTATATTGATGACGAGAAATTCAAATATTAACTTAGTTTTTTATTTAATGTTAGAGGGCGCCACATACAGTGTTGTTCCTGTATTTAATTAACCATAACTTTTTTGTGAAGCCTTTTATCCATTTAATTCTACATAAAAAGGTGCTCTTAGTATTTGTCGTTAAAAGCAGCCATTTTGGATAAAAAAGGGTTTGAAGTTAAATCTGCGTTGAAATTTTTTAAATTGGATCATTTCGAGATTTCGAAAAATAAGCAAGAAAAATATATCTTTTATTGATTGTATTATCACGTAAAAAACTTAAATCATTTACAAGACGAAAACTAAACTAGTTATTAACATTATTTTACAATAATTGTAGAAAATGACCACCGCCTACTTCAACGCACGCAATAAGTCGCCTTAACATTGATTGCCGAACTCTTTCAAATATGCCTGGTGTCGGATTAATAATGACACAAGATTCAAATATCCTATTTCTCAGATCTTGTTCATTTTGGACTGGACTTTTATAAACCAAAGACTTCAAGTGACCCCACCGAAAATAATCCAAAGGATACAAATCTGGTGATCTGGGAGGCCAGGCTTGTGGGCCAGCGCTTCTTATCCAACGGTTAGGGTAATTATCGTCCAAAAATTGACGCGCAACGACACTAAAGTTTCACATCCTGTTTCTGGTTTCTAAATCAACTTCTTCTAAATGGTTGGGAAGTTCGTGCTCCAAAAACCTTCGATATTCTTCGCCATTAAGCCTATGCGGAAGAATGCAAGGACCAATAAGGTGATCACCGATAATTCCTACCCAAATATTGAGAGAAAATATTACCTGGAAATGATTTTCTCTGATAGCATTGGGATTACCCTCAGCCCAGCTATGGTTATTATGGAATTTCGAGAAAACGAGGCTTCATGTGTGAAAAGCACATGGCTTAAGAAATCCGGGGTTCGTATTAATCTATTACGCAACCAAACACAAAAATCGAGTCTGGGGGGAAAATCTCTAGGTAATAGAGCCTGCACACGTTGCATATGATAAGAATAAAGTGGTTGGGACCTTAAAATTTACCAAACAAGTGTGTGTGTAATATTCAATTCAAAAGCTATTTTCCGTGTACTAGTTTGCGGGTCTTCTTTAATTCTGTTTAACATAGCTTCTTCAATCTCAACTCAACTGTTCGAACTGTTGCAGGCCTTCCTGGAATATCTGTTGTCATTTTAAAGCTGCCAGTTTCACAAAGTCTTGCGTGAATATTAATAAAAGTTTGGACGTGTGACACCACTCGTTGAGGAAATCGCGCCTGATACATTCGTCTTGCAGCTTGTGCATTACCGCGAGCCATTCCATAAGTAAAAGAATGTCTGCCATTTCTGCGTTGGTATATTGGTACATTTTGGACAAAACACACGATAAATTATGACTTATAATGCCACATGATAAAAAACTACTTGTTTTATTCTAAATCAACTGCCATGACTGATTCTGCTACAATGGAAACCTCTCAATTGTTTTCCAAGGCCTGCTATGGATACACCTATACTATTTTCTTGTGTACTGCATCTGCAGAGGAAAGATGCAGCACATTTTTACGATTTTATTATTTTTATCAAATTTTCACTAATTTGGTAATTGTGATATGTTAATGTGAAAGAATAACATAGAACATGATTTTGAAAAAGTATTTTTTCGCTTATTTTTCAGGAAATGATTCAATTTAAAAAATTTCAAGGCAGATTTAACTTCAAACCCTTTTTTATCCAAAACGGCTGCTTTTAGCGACAAATACTAAGAGTAACTTTTTTATGTAAAACTGACATAAAAGGCTTTAATAAAAAGTTATGGTTAATTAAATTCAGGAATAACACTGTATGTGGCGCCTTCTAACATTAAATAAAAAACTGACCTAATATTTGAATTTCTCGTCATCAATGTACCCAGAATCTCAAATTTTGTCCAATTGTTATGTTCCTTAACAGCAATATAAGCAAAAAAACAAATAAAATAGTTTTTTGGACGCTCTGTATCTCAGAAACAGAGCCGTTTCAGACCCATGTTCATATGAACTTTTAATCTTAAAATTAGTTAAAGAATCACCCCTTAAAGTTTGTACTAGTACTTAATTGACAACCTGTATAGGTTTTGTTAGAAAAAAATCTTTGCTTTAATATAGACCCGAAATTTTGTTGGTGCGGTTGTTTTGGATGATTAAACCGAGTTCTACCTTGCTTCAGTGAACAACCAAAAAACTACGTCGAAATGAACTAACAACTAACAATAAACTAACAATAAACCAACAACAAATATATTTTAAACTTACTTAAGGTAAAAAGATTTAGTATATACGACTGAACCTACTACAAGAAAGTATATGGGAACCTTATTAGGAATGCCATCCAAAGTATCTCTATAACAGAAGTGGAGGCTGTAGTCCAATCGACTGGGGAAAGATTACAACTATGTATTTATAATGGCGGCCGACATTTTGAGCATTTGCGGAAGTAGTTTTCAGTGATTTTAAATATATTTGTTGCTTTACTGAAGCAAAGTAGAACTCGGTTTAATCTTTTCGCCCAAATCGAGTCCTGCCCTACCTCGCCCTAGCTTTAGCTATTTTATATTTAAGCTTATATGGTTATCAGACTGAGTTTTAGTATTTTTTATTTGTTCCTTTGTACTGTACAGTTATGCAGGATGACTAAAGTTTCTATTGCTTTTTTCCAGTTTTCTGGTTTTCCTAAAATTTTCGGATTAATTGAAATGAGAGATCAAAATAATTTTCACTTTGCCATTGCCAGTTTTTCTCCCCTACAAAACGACAAGGTAAATTTTTCAATCCGACGTCTCGGATTCGAGAGACCATAATCAACTTTCTTAATTTAAATACGGACCTGGATTTTTTATTTGACTATTCAATGCCCTCTCGGTACTACCAAATAAAGTATAATATGAAAGCCATAGCGTACCTACCATTTGATTTTTTTTTTCAGAAAATGAGCATTCTTTGGAGAATTCCGAAACAACGCCATCTAGTGACCACTAACAAAGGCATTACGGTAGAGTTTATGGCTCCCCGAGTAATGCAAGAAAACCACTTTCTGTCTAAACCAAGTTGAATAAAATCAGTTCATCCAAAACAGAGAAACAGTCCTCGATTATTGGACCACCCTATACATATAGTATAGACTAAATGAAAGGTTTCTATAATCTTTTCTATTTTCGCATATTTGCTGAATTCTGTAATGACCTAAATAAGAAAATGTTTTTTGATGTACTGAAAACTCAAAACATCAAAGTCCAGGCTTCATCAAATATAATTTGTTACATCTAGAAAAACCACGCTTTTAAAACACATGTCACAGAATACGTAAAAGCTCTCAACTTATGTATGACCATAAAAAAATAATGTTACCATTTTAAATAAAATTGTTATCGTGGTATAGCCGAAAATATTAATTAAGACGAAATAAGCTACGTGTTCATTATTATGCAAACCCAAGGAAGAAGCACATTTTTCTAAGGGTAGATCTCAGCACTTACAATATACTACATTTTAATAAATTTGTATTTTTAAATATTTCATAGTATTATAAAGTTCTAATTTTCAGTTGTTATCGGGTTCCATAGTTTGAAGCAAATTTGTTTTTATTTTTACGATCAAAAATATACTGTTAACTTTTAAGATTGTTAACTTGTTTCGATGTTATACTGTTTTAAAATTAAAAACAATGAAAAGTGAGTCCTCGAGTGGGATTCGAACCCACAACCTCTGTCATACCGGGACTTTGCTCTTATGTTTTCGGATTCCATAAGTGACCAAACCCGCATTTCTTAGTTGTAATTTCGCAGCTTACGCCACTTGGCGTACATATGAAATTTTAATACACACGGGCGAAACACGACCCGTTAAATGATTAGTTCTTCTGTCAGAATTGTTATTAAAAAAAAATTTGTTTAGGCCCGTAATTTTGTGGACTCGCAAGCGTAACCAATCATAACATAGCCTAATACGCATTTTTATTAATTATAAGTTTTGTAAAAAACTCTGCATTGCTAATCCGAAACCCTACCACTGAGCTAACCGATGTCTTACGAGGACTTCAACGAACTTTGCTTCAAAGTTAGCTGAAATAAACCTATATATTAGAACGGCGTTATAGTCACGGAATATCTAATCATTTAAATGCTTTTGACGAAAACTGCATTATTTGATAAGAGTGTTCGTTCCATTGAATAAAGAAAACAAAGGAAGGAGCATAACAGTTGTTTAAGAAGGGGATACGTGCTACGGAAGTCGGCCGTCTGCACTAGCCCAATATGACTCATCGTTTTCTTTTGGCTTGTAGTATCTTTGTGCTTTTGAAGTAGCTATGGTGAGTTGTGCGATTCGTGGTTGTTCTAAAACCCTAAAATACACAAGTTTAGGAGGGATTACGTATATTTACTAAAATTTTACATTTTGCCGTTTTTACTTTGATATTTTGTCTTTAAAGCAGTTAGTTTACTTTTGTCATTAAATAAAGTATATTCATTGACTTTTACATTTTTCATAACAGACGTAACCTCACAAGAATATATTACAGTTTACAGTATAATTTTAATTTGAGAATCCAAATTAAAAATAAAATAACATTTGTTCTTTAATTGCTGCATATCCTTAAAATTCTATAACAGAGAAAGTGACAACTGGAAGTTACATACCCCATATGTAATAACTATCCCGGATAATAATCAAAGAGCTTACACTAATTCCTTTGTTTTCTTTATTCAATGGTCCCTTCGAAGCAGGACCGGTGCCAATTAGTGGCGTGTTGAAAAATGGAGCATATTTGCGGCGGTAGAGAGATTCATATGACCCCCGCTTTACCAGTTTGCTAACGGGTTCCTCCATAGCTTATTTGGTTAGAGCAACGACCCGTTATGACAAAGGTTGTGGGTTCGAATCTTAGTCGAGGTCAGACTTTTTCCACTTTTCGTTGTCTTTAATTTCAAAATATGTTAACTTTTCTCTGGTTTCAGTTTCCATAACTCACAAAATTCGCTTTTCCTACTAACTTATTTGGTTAGAGCAACGTTCTGGTATGACAGAGGTTGTGAATTCTAATCCCACTCGAGGTTAGACTTGTTCCGCTTTTCGTTGTCGTTAATTTTACAACTTTTTTTAGTTTCGTTTTCCATAACCGACTAAATTCGCCTTTCCTACTTACATGCTTTGTTGCATTAATTATTGTATTTTCATAATGTTTAGAGGTTTCTATAAGTTATTTGGAAACTGAAAGTTTGTTTTCTGTCTCCCTTATAGATCTATCTGAACAATGTATGCCAGCATATATTTACTAAAATGTTTAATGACGATAAAAAATTAATAAAAACGTTTTTTTTTTGTTAAATTAAGATAATTCTCTCTAACGTTATTATATGTATCTCGCACAGCTCTGTTTTACCAAATGCTGCTTTGGGAGGAAAAATACACGTCATACAGTCCCCACGCGAATTTTTGAATATCGGCGCTATTTTCATAAAAAATGTAAAAAAATTGAATTATTTTTTGTATTCTGACCTTAACTCGTCATTTATTAATATTTAGAGAACGAATGCAATGCGAAATGCAACTAAACAATCCAAATCACAAACAAATAAGGGCAGCATGGTGTTATCGGCTAAACATTACGGGGGTTTAAAACTGTCAGAAACTTATCATCTTTATAATGTTTAGCCAAATGCAGTAAAACCGATATTTTGCTGATATAATAAAAACATCAGAAACACCACCGTGCTTACTCAGCGCGTTGCCAATAGTTTTAACATTGCAACATTTTCCTTTCTAGACAAAAACTGTTCTGGTTTGAAGTAGTTTTGAATATAGTTTATAGGTTTTTTGCAATTACTCCAAAGCTTTTGCAAACGAAAATTCTCATCAAAAAGTTAAAGCGTTAGGGATTCCAGGGTAACTGTTACAACTGCTTTAAGTCATATTTAACCAATCGGAATCGATTAGTTAGCTACGGAGAAAAGATGTCTAGTTCAACTAAAATTTCGTGTGGGGTGCCACAAGGATCTGTCTTGGGTCACATATTATTTCTAACGATTTAACTAACCTTAGCATAAACGGAACTTTTAGATTGTTTGGGGACAGCACTATCATACCATTGTATGGATAAATACAAATTAATACCTATTGAGAGAACATTTAAAGATTAATCGACTTATCTGAAGGAAGATTAATCATGACCTGAGACCCGGGCGAGGAGTTTCCGTACACTTACTAGCACGGTAAAATCTGGTGTACAGCATAGAGGTAATCGGGGGTAATCAAGAGGTATTCCAAGGTACTCGGGGGAAATCAGGGGTAATCAGAGGAATTCCGGAGGTAATCATAGGTAATCTTCAATGGTACTATTGCCAATTCTCGATGCAAACTGAGATGTACTATCCTTCAAAATTAATTGTAAAGTCGATTGTAACTTTTTAGTGTGAAGGAAATCCCGGTAGTAAAAATGGTACAAAACAGCGAGATTTTTACTTAAAAAAAATTAAAATAGTGACTGTAGTCGGTAAGCGAAAGCTTCAAATTCAAATCAAATACTGGCTTGCGCCAATCATAATACATAATTTGCACCACGCATGCGCCCGCTATGAACATTAAACGACGAAGCGACATATGGTTTTGTTACGTGAGTGCTTCGCGGCTAGGCTGATCTGTCCTTTTATCTAAAGCAAGCAATGAGTAAATTAATGAAGAGAAAGAAATGTAAGTAAACATTATATTTTACAATTAAGAAATCATAATTCTTTAGGATACGACATCTGAACAGTGAATGAGCTCGAAGACATTCAGGCGGGCTTTTATACCTGACGCCGAATCGTGACCCTGAGCCTTTGAGGATATTGCTCTAACATCCGCTCCACTAAAACCAAAACACTGGTTCAGATATGTAGATGATACTTTTGTTATTTGGCCTCATAGACAGGATAATCTCCTCATATTTCTGGATCACCTTAATCAACAACATCATAATATCAAATTCACAATGGAAATTGAATCTAATATAACTTTCTATATGTATGTGTTTAAAGGAAGGACATTCTGTGTCTAAAACCAAAACCAAAGCATACAAACAGATACTTAAATGCAAATTCCCACCACTATCCAGAACAAAAGAAATCGGTTATTAACACACTAGTATTCAGAGCTATTTCGATTTCTCATCAAGATTTTCTAACAACGGAAACATCGAAACTGACCGAATCTCTCAGAGGGAATAGATATTGCACTGAAGATATTACGAATACAATATAAAAAAAATATTAATCCAACTTCACCACAGGAGAATGATAAAGAGTCACCGTCAGGTAGTGTTGTTCTTCCCTACATATATAGTACTACAGACAAAATGGGACGATTACTTTACCGGTCCAACATACTTTTATTCTTGATAAAAGTTAAAGCATGTAATAAAACTACAAGGGAAATACAAAAATTAAAGTCTTGTGGTTTTTTTTTAGGGAGTGTGCAACAAGCCTAGATGCGGAAACTTATACAAAGTTGTTATAAACAGTACTTTTTTTGAAGCTTTCATCTTTCATTCAATTTACGTTTAGCAAATAGCGCGAAAAAAAAGTTTAAAAAAATAAAATTCCAGTGGCGTATCACCTAATGAAAAAAAGTGTAAAATGTTAAATTTCAAGATTTCTGTGCGGAATTTCATATTTGGGCGTGTATTTTAATTGTAAGCAACTTTTCTTAATACAATTTTTCTCTATTTTGAGAAATGATGCCGCTTTACTTTTGCGATTTTTTTATATTTTTGGTCCTCGTATACTGGCGAATGTGTTTGAAATACGTTCATTCACCCCCGCGTAGTTTCTTTATATACACAAATTTTTACCAAGAAAATTTTTTTCTAAGGTAAATGAGAAATAAAAACGTTTTCCATTTGTTTCATACTTTACTGGACACACTATACACGATAAAGGATAATGTCCTGAATTTTATGTTTTATAGTTAATATATCGATATTTTAGCATCGAAATAGATAGTTTTGTGTACAAAGGTAATGGCCCACTTTCCAATTGAAAAGGGAAGATTTAATAAACAATAGGTAAAAACATAAATCTATTAAAAAGATTCTTAATGCTAAATAAGTCACCAAACTTAATTGTATATACCTGTGTACATTAGACAGTAATATTTTGCTTATATTGTAGTTTGTGTGAAAATGAAATATATTTAAGTTAATAATAGTTTAACCTACTATTTGTAAAGGAAACCATTTTGATATGTTTTATTTTACACGTGCATTCCTGTAATATTAGATAGAAATAAATATATGTAAAATACTAACATGTTTAATTAAAATAAATGATTTTGCACTGATGAATATGTTGTTTATATTTTCAGTCCCAGGTATCTGGTGTAGCTGGTTTCTTTGTAGTTATTTAAATACCGGACTAGTAAAAAGTAAATGAACAGTCAATTATATTTGAAATAGAGGAATATACAGTATGTCCAAAGAAATATGCAGAATAAGTATGCGAAATTTTTTACTATTTACTTCTTGAATATTTTTATTCGTGATAAAAATGTGTGATTGTCGTTAAAATAAAAAATACATGTATTAGTGAGAGCGCTAATGGTACTTTTTCGAAATTGCTTCAAGAGTAATTTTCCTTATTTTTTAGGAAAGAGAAAAAAATATATTAGATTTTTTTTATTTAAAACTATAAACAGATACAAAATTTCATTAGTGTAATATATTTTTTTGACAATTATGACTTAGTGTTAAGAAACGCGGATATGTATATGAAAGAAAAAATATGTTTAAAAATGTCCAGAACAATCTACATAGCATATTTCAATCATTGAAATGTTTTTTTACCGTAATTTTCATAGATCGATTTAGTTTTAAATTAGATACTTGAATGATTCTTCTAACCACATTACACCACAACTTGTTAAGTTCTGAACGCGCGTTTCGCTAACCAAGTTAGCATCATCAGCAGATGATATAAACTAAAAACTAACTTTCTTTTAGTTTATATCATATGCTGATGATGCTAACTTGGTTAGCGAAACGCGCGTCCAGAACGTAACAAGTTGTGGTGTAGTGTAGTTAGAACTCTTATATTTTGATCTATCTTCCACCACAGGTTCCAGTACCAGGACACAAATTCTTCTTCATTTAAAATTATATCCATAAAAATGGGAAGCCTTCATTATTTTTACCTGTAATAACAGAAAACATACAAATTTGCTTTACTTTGATTGAAAATATAATAAGTCAAGATAATGAAGAGTATTCTGAGGTAATAAAGGGTACTCTGAGGTAATAAAGGGTATTCTGGGATAATCAGGGGTGATAAATGGTATTCAAGAGGTAATCCGCACTACTCGGGGGTAATCAAGAGGTAATCTGGGGTATTCGGAGGTAGTCAAGAGGTAATTCTGGGTAATCTAAGGTACTCAGGAGGTAATCAGGGGTAATCCTCGGCAAAAAGGTAATCTGGTATACAAAATTACACCAGCTGTACACCCCTCGGGCCCGGGTCGTCTGCTGCTTGTGTAATCATTCCGTTGGAGTGCCTAAAAAATTGCCTACGGTCTGGGAGTATATAGGGGGGCTTGGGTAATTATATCTTCGGACAAGCTCGGAAAATTATGATTAATCTTCCTTCAGGTAAGTCGATTATTCTTTAAATTTTCCTTCGCTTGTCCTTGATAAAATTACAATGTAGATGTTTAAAGTCAAAGGCAATTTTTTCTTTTTTTTTTGGAAATATATATATTGTTATAATAATAAATGTCAATACTATAATTGTTAACAAGGGTATACACTAATAACTACGCTATAAACTAAGTAATTCCTGAGTTTATATCTACTAGCTATGTAAATGATAGATCCTAATTAACATAATTGATATGATCCATAGATAAATCCTAAATAACGAAGTACCGATATTAATAGTAGAATACTAAGATTTATTAGATCATAATTCAATAGTTGCACTAGCAAATTTATCCTGAGGTTCTGCTACCGGTCTGTTATAAATACTAAAGAAATTGTTCGAGGTAGAAGTCCAACCTGCTGTATTTTTAATCACTTCTATGTTTACACCGGCTTTAAATGCAGCCGAGGTTATAGCGTGGGGTACACTGTGGGCTTTAAAATTGGACGTGTCTACACCACTTAAGTGTAACGTTTTTTTAATCCATCTGCTTAAGTTTGGGACTTTAATTAGAACAAGAGTCTGAACTCTGCTGGCTGATGTCATAAGAGTGACTAGTCTATAAGTAGCGTATTCTAAATCTAACGCTTCAAGAGGATATAGTGTATCTAGGTATTTAAAGAGTGGGTCCGGATTCCAAATAAATTTATATTTAGGCTCTGACGGTCGATTATTAAACACTCCCTTCACAAAACGATTAATTACTTTTAAATCATTATTGCTTATAGGGCAACAGATTAAGTTAAGAGCTGACCTATAGGATTTTATAACAGAAAATGAAAATACTTTATTTAAAGTGATAAAAAAGCCAGATACGTTTCTAGACTATAAACACGAGGATCCCTGTTGTTTATTGTTTGCTGGTATTTCTGTATCACGTACTGTGACCTCTGGATCACGTATTGTGACCTCTGAAATGTCTGGATTGTCAGAAGTTGCCTTGTACTTTAAAAAATATATAGCCACTTAAAGTCGGATGATTAGGATTCTACTCAAATGAAATCGCCCGATCTTATATTTTATAATTGTTTATATTTAGATAAAATTTTAGCTTTAGGAGCAACGCACCTTACCCTAAAACCTTTTCTTTATATTTTGTAGGAATGACATGAAAAAACGCACGCTTTTTCTGTCTTTTAGGGATTATCGCACGATATCCCAACTTACAATTTTCTCCTAATTTTCTGACAATCCCTGATTAAGCTAAAAAAGGAAAACTTACCTGAAGTCGAATAATCTTCAGAGGATGAATTACTAGACTCAAAAAGCTTGTTTAAGTTTTCTTGCATTTCGCGAAATTGCTTTTTTAGTCTTTTTATTTCACGAAGCTTGTCCGCTTAGCTGGTCTTTACGGCATTTTTAAACTTTTCACTCACGCGGCACTTTGTTTACAGTCGACGCTAACGAGCACGAAAACGAACTGATTAGACAAGCAGCAGGCCCTCAGGTCAGAAAGAAAAAAATTGTGAGTAATGGATGTTAAACGTAAACAGTTGGTGCTGATGAGTAAGTTTATTCGGAAACTACATAGTAATTATATCAAGGACAAGCGAAGGAAAATATCTCAAAACTTCTGATCTTAATTAAGAAATGGTGTAATGCGAATCACCTTAGTTTTAATGTGTTAATAACTAATATTTTAAAGTTTAAATTTAACTTTGTTAAGCTTTGCCTATCAGATGCTAAGGTTGAAAATAAATCAAACACGAAATTTTTAGGAATATTATACATATAGATAATAACTTGAAATTTGTTAACCACATAAATAATCTAAATGAAAGGTTGACAGAGGCAGTTATGCCGTTCGTATCGTTTCAAATGAGCTCAGCATTACTGCAGCAAGAATAGCTTACTTTGCATTGGTAAATTCATACCTAACTTATGGTATAGTCTCTTGGGTTTAAGACAGCCAACAACTTTTCAAGCCGACTTTTATTCTGCAAAAACAGGCTATTCTCACTTTTTGTGAGATACAATTTTAACACTTACTTGCCTTTTAATACTCGAATCTGTATCACTTGTAAATAAAAAATATGAAATTTAACAATTGAAAGGACCTTTAATACTAGACAGACTTTGAACCTTCCATTTCCTAACCCCCGGAAAAACTTTAGTAAACAATTTTATATGAAAGTAAAAAAATGTACAGCTACTTCACACAAATGTTTAGAAATATATAATCTCTTAAATTGTTTAAGGAAAAAGTAAAATGTAACTTGGAGGCAAAAGCATATTATAACTTGCAAGCATTTTATAATTATAGATATACTTAAAAGCTTTATATCTCTTTTATTGTAACAGATGCCTTGGACTCACAGCGACAGGTTGATGTGATTTATACAGATCTTAGCAAAGCATTTGACAGCCTTGATCAAAACATTTTAACAACAATACTTTATGAAATAATTTCATCGGAGTTTGTCTGTCGCTGGGTGTCTTCCTATATCACTGAAAGATATTCTAGAATATCGGTCTTGGGTCATAAATTTTTGTTATCCTTAGGAGTGCCACAGGGAAGCCATCTGGGTCCTTTATTTTTCAACATCTTTATTAATCGTGTTAAGTCCTGCTTTTTGCACTGTAGATTTTTGGTTTATGCAGATGATATTAAACTTTTTAATGTTATTAAATCGGTTGAGGACTGTGAAGTATTTCAGGAAGATTTATTGCGGTTTTGTACATTCTGTGATAATAATAGTTTAACCTTAAATGTCGAGAAATGCTATAAAATTTCATTTACAAAAAATAAAAATATATTTGATTTTAATTATACTTTAGACAATAAAATTATTAGGGTTGTTAATGAAGCGAGGGATTTGGGGGTAATAATGGACAGCAAGTGGTCTTTTAATCCGCATATTGATCAAATGATTCACTCTGCACTTAAGATGCTGGGATTTATAAAACGCAATTGTAAAGATTTTAGAAACCCTAAGGCACTCTTAACACTATATTATGCATTTATTTATGGTAAATTACAGTTTGCCGCGCCCGTGTGGTCTCCAGGATATAATGTTCATATTGAACGAATTGAACGAGTACAAAAAAAGTTCTTAAAATTCTTCTTATTTAAATTTAACATCCCCATAGTTAATCTTAATTACTCAGAAATTCAACAACAATTTAGGATACTTCCTCTGCAACAACGTAGAGTAATGTCAGATTTCGTAATATTATTTAAGCTAATAAACCACCTTTTGGATGTTCCACAATTGCTCTTAAAAAAATTTTAATGCACCGATTAGGCAGTTTCGAGATCAAAATCCTTTTATAGTCCCATATAAAAGAACAAACCTTATGCGAAACTTTAATGAATACAGTTTACAATCTATAGATTTATACAATATGTCCTTATCATTATTTAGGAAAAGAATTAAGGTGGTTTTTAGTTGTTATGTAGAAACTTGAAACATTGGACTTTGGTGATACCTGTGATGTGTTTAAGAATTAAAAATAGTTTTTTTCTCTCTACAATCAAAACAATATTTTTTTTTCTTTTGTTAAAATTGGGTAATTTAGTATAAGCTAATATTTGTTTACTAGGATTTTAGTATTCAGCGGATACTGTAGTGGAACAATTGTTCTATTTGTATCCCAAATGTCAATAGATAAATAAATAAATAAATAAATAATCTTAATAATTGATTTTAATATGGATATATTAATAACTTTTTGTATATGTTGCTTAGTTTTTAGATCGTAGTATTTTTATTTTTCTAGAGCTTACTTTGTTGATAAGGACTATATGTTCTTTCAACAATAAAGTATGTTTGAGTTTGAGTTTTTATATCTATCACTTCTATATGTTCCATATTAATTGTTCTTTGTCCTTATTAGGCAACCATATTCTTTTGGAGATAACTCAGAGATAATAGCAAGCGAGGGTTTTTATTCCAATAATATAGAAGACTATCCAGATAATGTAAAGTATAAAAACAAGACAAACATTTAGTTTGGGAGGCGATTTCCATCACAGTCTTATGTGCGGCTAAGCACTAAATAGTTGACGCTATTTAATCGTCTGTTCAAACTGATTAAATCTATTCATGATCATCATGTTGCAATCCTGCAAGAGGGTCTCAAAACTGTCTTACTTATCAAAACATACCATTTGTACCAAGAAACGACAGGTTAAATTACAAAACACAGGTGGAATACTGCTCTTAGTTTTTTGTTTTTTAGTTTGCTGAAGACGAGGATAGATTTTTCTCCCGAAACGTCCAAAATAGTAGACATTTATCAGTGTCGTTCTTCGGGCACCTTCACAGTAGATCCAGAACTAAAGACTTCAGATACAATTTTAAGGTAGATCGGGTAATTATTTACTTTTTTACATCATCGCCGATTTTGACGATTTTTTGTATATAGGTGAATTTTGGGGTCCTGATCACCAATCCGAAGTTAATTTTTTTCGGTCACGTTTCGTTTTGGAGTTATTCATTCTCAAATCTTTTATACGTTCTAATCCCACTTTCTTTCTTCATTTTCATCAAAGTTGAAATGATTCTATATGAAACTACTATAACAAGCATAAAGGACGTAACAAAACTCTCTTTTGATTTTCCTGCTTTATTTTATCTAAAAAATTAGGACATTAGAAACACTCAAAAGCAAACATATTTCATACTTTGTGGACTAGTAACTTTCCCTTTATGTTGGCATTTTAACATCATCAAAAACATCAAGCTACAACTTAAAAGAAAAAAACTTATTATTTGATACAAATTACAGTAGCTGATAGACACTGTAATACAAATTAATTAAGAATATTTTGTTAAATACATAAAGTGGATCAGTTCCAAGAGAAGCACGGAGAGACGAGCCCTAACACAATCAACAGCGAAGTGCGTCACTTCGCTGATGTTCGCTTTTTTTGTTAGGGCTTTAACGAAAATGCTTATGGCCCTTAACCTGGTGCTAACCCGGTACCAATCCGCCTAGTGCCTTCGCACTCCTGGTACCAATCAAGCTATGTATGTAACAAAACTGTCCATTATTAATTTGTAGCAATTAATGTTTGTCTTTAAAGTTACATCTTGATGGTTTTTCATGATTTCAAGATGCCATGCCAAGGTGAAGAAAAAGTTACTAGTCCAAGAAATATAAAGTATTGCTATTTTTTCAGTATTTAGAGTCGAATTTTTTAGATAAAAAATCGTTAAATTTTCTTTACCCATAACTTCCCTCGTTATGAGGCTTTCGTTTTATTAGGAATAGTGAAGTGTGGCCCAATTTATTTCAGTACATAGTCATCTAGTACCACATATATATTTTCTTTCTAAACATTTTTATTGGGCGCCATTTTGTTCCATCATATTGGATTCCTTCTACCAATATTTTGCCACATTCTACGTATGCCACACTTGGTTTTTGTTTTCTGTGATATTTAAAGTCAATTGAATAAGATTTTTTTACGTTGATCTTTTGAAATTTTTATTTAGCCGCCATTTTGTTTCGCCATCTTGAATTCGTACCATAATTTTATCATTTTATCTTTATATCACGCTTGCGCAAAATAAAATTAATCTGATAAGTAGATTTTTTAGGCTGATTTTTTAATGATTTTATTAGGTCGCCTGTTTTGCTATCTTGGATTCGGAGCAAAACGTTGCCAGTTCATTTCTATGTATCACTTGATTTTTGTTCAAAACTTGACATAAATTAGATAATTAGGTTTTAAGTAATATTTTTTTCACATTTCACTAGCCACCATCTTGTTCTGGCATATTGGATTTTTACCAGAATATTTCCAGGTCATCCCCATATGACCCTTAATTTTTTATTAAAATTTGAAGCCAATCTGATAAGTAGTTTTTAAGCTATGCCGCGATCTAACAGAGAGACAGACAGACTGGCTGACGGACCGATGGAATTAATAAAACATATTTGGCATCTAGGGACGCTAAAACGTAAAAATATGTAAAACCTGAAAGGGTGATTTTTTCGCAATTACAAATATTTTAAATGGCCGCCGTTTTGTTCAGCCATTTTGAATTTATACCACGATTGTACTAGTTGATCTATATACCTCAATTAGTTATTACGTAGTTTGATTCCTACAGAATATTTGGTTTTTGTGCAAAATTTGAGATAAATTGAATGGGCACTTTTTTATTAATACTCTTTAATGTTTCACTAGTGTGCCATTTTGTTTTGCCGTATTGGATTTTTTCCAAAATATTACCAGGTCATCCCCATATGACCTGGTAACATTTTGGACCAAAATTTGATATCCATCGGGTAAGTAGTTTTTTAGCCATGCCGCGAATAGACATAGACCGACCGAAACGAGAAAACATATTTTTCGTCATCTAGGAACTCTGAAACGTAAAGATCTAAAACCATTTAGGAGGGTGATTTTTTCACGATTGCAATACTTAATTTTACCAGGAACGTAAAGAAGCAAGAAAATCAAAAAAATAGTTTATTTTACGTCGTTTTATAATTGGCTGTAATAATTTCATACAGAACCAGGGATTTTTAATAAAAAAAGAAAGAAAATAAGGTATATTGGATTTAGAATGTTTATAAACTTTGAGGATTAATAGCTCAAAAATGAAACGTGACCAAAAAATGTTATTTCGGATTAGTGATTAAAACCCCAAAATACAAAAAATCATCAAAATCGGCGAGAGTGTACAGTAAATTATAAGAAGTAGGTATTTCTGATTTTTTTATGATTTGTGGCGGAAAACCCAAAAATAGTTTTTTTCTCAAATCATGACTCCGCCACTACAATTTCGTAATTATTTAATATAAAAAGTTGTAGATATTTATATTTAAAGTTATTAACCGTTGGAACTATAAGCTATAAACAAATTAATATGTTTTTGACGTTAAATTTTGTAAATTGCCACACTAAAAATAACTTTATATTATGCCTAGTGTCAGTCATGATGAACAAATTGAACTTATGTAGAGGCTTCTATCTGCTCTCGTTTGCAGCAGAATTATTATTTAAAGAATGCCTTTCGTTATCACATGGGATCACAGGGTTAATATTTTACATATTTAGCAGTGGCGGTTTGAGAGTTAAAACCCCCAGAGCCACAATTATTTAAACTAAAATGATACAGACAGTATAAAGTAACGACCTATTTTTCGCAATTGGTTGATAACCCCCCCCCCCCCAGAGCCAGTTAGACTTAAAGCCAAAATAAAGCAAAGACCTTTTTTTTGAAAGTATGTATCATCTCAAAACTCCCCGCAATGTCTATATATACCACTGACCACCATGTAGGCTCTAATTAAATAAAAAGATTTAGATCTATACCTTGCAAATTACATGTGTTATTGACATTTGCAAAAAAGCTATTTTTCTCTGCGATTTTCTCGGAAACTAATCAACGCTCTTCCGCTGGGCATATTTCAAAATCTAGAGTTTGAAAATATCTACAACTTTCAGGAGAAGCATTTTTTGAAGGCCTATCCATTTTAGTATAGAAGAAAAAAATTAATTTCCAGTACTTTACACAATTGTTTATACAGCATGTAACAAAAGTTAGGAAACGGCGAAATATCTCAGGTAACACTTGCCTGAATTTAATGAATATGCGCACTTAGATATGAAATTATACCGGATCCAATAGCGAGTTCCGCATTGCTGCCAAGTTTACCGTTTTTCAGTTATAAGAAATTTTTTTATGGAGCGCCCTATATTATATTACTTTTGTAAAATCTGCGGAAAATTCTTAATACTTTTTATTGGGAGCATTTTTTATGAAAGTCAACAGTTTTTCAAAAATAAGGGTCTAATATCTATAATTTAATGTATTACCTTTTATTAAAATTCCTGTACACAAAAGGTTAACTGATATGTTTGAAAATGTCAGTTTTGAATAGATGTATTTTATTAGTTTGTTTTTAAACTCCGAAATATACCTTTAGAATTATTTATAATCATCAGCAACAGTTATGGTACGAGCGGGGATCGAACCCGCACCTCTAGATCACTAGACCGTTGCTCTAAACAGTCTAACCAATTGCGCTATCGTACCACTGATAAGCAATTCGTTAGACCCCCCAGGGGGACCAATAGAAGAAATTCTGTTGGTAACGGGAGTGACAATTCCGGGGCCCCAGTCACGTAGTGTTTGTCTTGTGCCGTCTGATATATGTAAACCTTTCTTTACTATGGATAACACAACCAAAGTAAATAAAGTTACGGTGCAGGGGGATACGGATCCCCAGTACCGGTCGATGCAGCGAGTGATCGTGTAGGCTCCTCTCGACCGTCAGCCGAGGGTCGACACGGGTCCAAGAGACCGAAAGTAGAGACACCCACATTACAAACATATAATAGATTTTTCACAATAAAACAAAATAATGGTTCTTTTAAAGAGACATCACCCTTTTTAATTCACAAACCATTACAATCCTTCTTTGGAAATTTCAAATCAACCTCAAAACTAAGTGACGGCTCCCTTCTTATTGAAGTCAACAATGAAACTCAATCTTATCTAGCTCCAACCTTCAAAAAATTCCACGACTTTGAAGTTACTACAACACCCCACCCTTCCCTCAATATTATAAAGGGCGTTATAACAAGCACAGACCTGGCAAATTGTACCGATGAGGAAATACTTGCAAGTCTCAGCGAACAAGGTGTTACCCACATCTTTCGAATTCCCTCCAAAACCCCCGCTTCTAAATCCAACACGTTCATTCTTTCCTTTAATACCCACTCCCTTCCCCCCTCTATAAAAGCAGGTTACCTTTCAGTTAGGGTAAGAACTCATATACCTAACCCCTTACGTTGCTTTAACTGTAATAAATTCGACCATACAACAAAAAGTTGCAAAAATCCATCGACCTGCCCTTCTTGTGGGCATTCCGCCCACCCTGATGCCCCCTGCTCTCTTCCCTCTACATGTGAAATTGCAACGAAAATCACTCTCCCCGCTATAAGGGTTGCACCATTTTTAAAAAAGAATTTAAAATTCAAAAAATACGTACTAATGAAAAAATATCATATTTTGAAGCAAGAAATAAATTTGGGCAACAAAATCCTCTCTTTATTTCCCCCTACAGCTCCATTGCAGCAAAAAATATTGCCGCTCAAGCTAGTAACTAACTCAGTCGCCACACAGTGCGACATACAACACTCACCCTCAAATCCCACCCCGCTTTCCTTACCATCCTCCCTCCCAACCCCTTCTCCTCAATCTCATCATCCATCTCCTTCCTCCCTCCAACCTGCCTCTACCAACCCCTCCCCCATCAAACCTCCCACCCTTAAACTACCCTCCAAACTCTCCTCCTCCCCTCTTCCTGAAAAATCAGTAAAATCAAAACCTCCTAACACCTCCTCAAAATCTAGTACCCCTAAATCTTCAACAGAATCTCTCATAGAAATGATGGTCGATGACTCACTAGATAGAGAACTCTCTCTCCCCGAAAATAAAAACCGCAAACACAAATCTAAATAATCATGCCCCCACAAATTATCCAGTGGAATATAAACGACCTCATCTCACATCGACAAGACCTTCAATTAATCCTAAACACTTCACATCCCTCACTTTTTCTCCAAGAAATAAACCTAAAACCCTCCGACACTATCAAACTTAAACACTACCGCCTTATGCGAAAGGATTGCACCCGACTGCACCGTTGTCAAGTAAACAATAGAGGGGACTGTAGGGAATTTCTGGCTTTATTTAGTGCATTCTTACCACATTTAACTATTTCTATACTCTCAAATGCATCCAATATGCTATTATTAGATACATTTTTAATCAACTTAATAAGGAATAAATAATTTTAAGTTGATTAAAAATGTATCTAATAATAAATTATGCATTTGAGAGTATAGTAATAGTTAAATGTGATAAGAAAGCACTAAATAAAGACAGAGGGCCTATGCCCCATAGTCCCCTGTATTTTTTACTTGACAACGGTGCAGTCGGGTGCAACCAAGTGTGACCACATTTGCCTATAAATATTCTCGGTTAGGATAAGTTACTTTAGTTTATATCATTTGCTGATGATGCTAACTTGGTTAGCGAAACGCGCGTCCAGAACGTGACAAGTTGTGGTGTAATGTGGTTAGAATTTATGTATTTTGATCTACTACTTTAATACTAACCTTAGTTTTTTTAAGCTGAACCCATTATTGGTCCAAATTTCCCAACTCGATAAAATCATTGAACTATTGAGGGGGGAATTTATTCCAGGTCACAATACCTAGGTTTCCCAAAAGGACCAATAAGGAAACATTTCCTGAACAAACAATGAGAGAAGCTGTGACTCTGTTGACGGAAGGAAAGTCGGTTCGTTCGGTGGCGATAGAAAAAAATCTTTCACATGCTACTTTAGCGAGATATGTAAAAAAAACAGTAGAACAATCCGGGACAAGTGATTAGGATGACTCCAAACTTCAGGAAACTGGCTTATGAAATGACAGTTGTAAATGCAATAAAATTTCCTGATAAATGGAAAGTCTTTGAAATGTTGGGAACTGAGTGGATGGCAAGTTTCATGCACAGGCATCAGAATTTGTCACTAAGATTAGCAGAGAGCTGAAGTTTATCGCGTGCCACTTCATTCAATGAACACAACGTTTCAATTTTTTTAACAATTTAGAAAACCTTTTGAAAAAACATCCAAAATGTTTAACGCTGATGAAACCGCTACCAAAACTGTTCCAGGGGAATCGAGTATTATCGCAGAACGAGGCAGTAAACAAATTTGTCGTGTAACAGGTGCTGAAAAGGGCACTTTAGTAAACACATGTGCATTTATAAGTGCATTTGATAATACTATACTACCCGTAATGATCTTTCCTCTGGTGCACTTCAAAGACCACATGCTTGTCGGGGCTACACCTGGTTCTTTAGGATTGCCTCGAGGTTATATTTTATTCAGCACACTAGTAGCTCTCCAGATAATCCTCCCTTGCTAATCTTCGACAATAATGAGAGTCATCTATCCCTGGAAGTAATCAAGCTAGCTAAGAGTGCTGGTGTTGAATTGTTAACGTTACCGCCCCACTCAAGCAATAAATTACAGCCACTTGATGTGGGAGTATTTGGCCCATTTCAAACTTATCGAGTTGCCCATGATTCTTGGAAGACCAGGAACCCGGGGAAAACATTTTCTATCTATAATATGGCAGAATGTGTGGGATCAGCGCACGGAAAAACGATGACGCCAGAAAACATTCAGGCAGCATTCAAAAAATCAGGAATTTATGCATATGACAGATTTGTTTTTACAGAAATTAACTTTTTGCCCAGCAAGGTCACTGATCGCCCTGATCCTGCATTATCAGTTGATAGTCAAATATAATGACAGTCACCAATTATATCAGAACAGAAATCAAATCAAAACCTACAAGTGAAAAATTTTGTTTCGCCGAAAGAATTCAGAGGTTTTCCGAAAACTGACGAACATAAAACGAACCGAAAGGGTAGAAAAAAAGGTAGATGCTTCATACCCACTGACACTCTGGAAATGAAGGTGTTGGAAGAATCCGAAGTTATCAAGCCATCTACAAAAGCTGTCAAAAAGGGTGAAGAGAGCCTTTTTGAAGTCTCTGATTCTAAAAAAGATTATACATTTGAATCTGAAAACGAATTAGTAGACGAAGAGATTTCGATGGACTTAGATGTTCATATTTACAAGGATCCTGAGAAAGGAGATTGTGGTGGTTCAATTTATTAAAGGCGTGTATTATGATGGTCAAATTCTAACCCATCAGAATGACGAAAATGAAGTAGTGAAATTTTTTTTACGAAAGAGCAACAAATCAAGCGGGTTCGTCACACCCCAGGAAATTGACATCTGCGTAGTTAACATCGATCAAATCTTAATGGTATTGGAAATTGGTCTGGTATAGTACAACATACGATAATTTTTGTTTCAACTATACAACTTTTTAATCGTTAATCACCATATATATTTTATCAGTAATTTAGCGAATTTAATACAGTTAAAAAATATATGTCCGTCTCATTGTTCCACATGGAATGTCTCGTTGTCCCCCATAATGGGAAACACTGAGACAGTTCGCAATGTAAAAAACGTGTTCAGTTTATTTGTTCTGCGTAATAAAATTCGAAATTAAACCATGTTTTCTAACCTGCTGGACACTCGAACTGCATAACGTAATTTTTTGGGGTATTTTTAACGTTCGATATTTCAAAAACGGTAAGCTAAATTGAAATGCGGTTTTCGACGTCAGCTTACTCAAGGTGTGTAGATTACAAACTCGACTGGTGGATCGCCAGATATGATGGGAAAAGGTTTGTACAGGGTGTAAACTAAAACTCTGCATTTTTTTCCAAATTTTATTTAACGATATTTTTTACAAAACAATATTTTATTTATTGTCATATACACCAAAATAATCTATGATTAGATACAAAAAAACAATTTCTCCCGTTTTTTGAAATTGCCATTTTTTCGGAATATACAGGGGATTTTCAAAAATTTGTACATGGTTTTACAAAAAAAATCCTAACTCACCAGTGATAGCTCACATCAAACTGATTGTTGTATTATTCTCATTATTTACAATACTGCCATCAGGAAAAAATACAATTATAATATACAGGAGTCTAAAAAAGCTTACAGTTGATTTCATTCCTAAAATATCATGTTTTTGCATATTTTTATGCTTTGAACATTGAAAACTACAGAAAGTATAATAAAACGTAAAAATTTTCAATCTCGTTACTTGATTTACATAAATTAGAGTCTTTCACCGAAACGGTTTTTTATATTCCATCCTAACCTCACTTTGGGAGAAAGTAGCGGCACAAATGGACAGTGTTGCTTTTTGACAATATTGTAGAGTGTTTTTTAAATCCATTTGACTTTTTAGAACTGAATAATTATTATAACGAAATTCTAGCATTATTATACCTATAAAACAGGTACCAGTAGCGTTTTATAGGAATTTCGTAGTTTTACAGAGTGTCTCATGGTGATGGTTTCTGGCGAACTAAACAGCAGACCTTAGTCTTAGTAAGAATTTGGTTACTCACATAAGGAGACATGTTCTATCAGGTCCGCTTCAATTAAAAATTAGCGGTAAATTCTAGATTTTTTATGAAGCACCCTGTATATTAAATAATATTTTTATTCCTTCAACGATCGAAGAGAATTTATGAAAGGTGCTTACTTGAGGTATGTATGTGACCGAGTTATAAATGAAAGCTGTTAGATACCTGTCTACGTTTCGCTTTATTTTAAGGGATCTTCAGGACATTCAAAGACGTTAATAATAATTAGTGTAGTAACCAAGGTAGTGATCGCACCTGGATTACTTTTAAATTAATTATATAAGGTTTTTAAAATGTTACAACAATTTTGAAGATCTTATAGTGTCTTGAAAATAAAACGAAACATCGACAGGACTATAGCTTGCATTTATAACTTGATCCATAACCCAACTAAACATCTTTCAATACCCTGTATATTGTAACATATTGGATTCCACTCAATATTATAATACCCACAGGTATAGTATAGTATACCTGTATTCAACTCTAAAATTCTAAAATATAATAAACAATTATTTGTTAACCTAATTCAACTACAGCCAAGAAAAAGTTTAGAATAGGAAACAAAATCTGATGGTCATGAAAGTCGGTACCAATGGAGGTATTTGATACTCGTGATAACATTCTTGGTACCTCCTTGTACAGTACTATCAGATGTGAAAAACCCTGGATAGTTTGAGTGTACCTAACTACGATGGCACATTTTTAGACACCTTAAAAAAACAAAAAATAACCCTTGTAGGATTGGGATAAGAGAAAGGAGAAGAAAGAAAAGAAACGTAACCATGTTAATATTTGGTTGGCCCTCCTCGCAGACGAATAACTTCGAGACATGCTGTGCACTAAATTATTAATGAAATCTAGGGGGACGTTGTTCCATTCCTCTTGTATGGCTTCGGACAGCTCGTTCAAGGTTTCTGGGGCAACATCTCTTGATCTCACTAATAATTTTAAATGCGACCACACATTCTCTATAATATTCAAATCCGGAGACTTTGCAGGCCAATTCATACGATTTATATTATTGACCTGCAAAGCCTCCGTTACAATTTGCGCTCGATGAGGCCGTGCGTTATCGTCGACCAAAAGAAAATCGTGTCCATAATTTGCGGCAAATGGCACGACAATGGGAAGTATGATATCGTCCCTATAGACTACAGCATTAACTGTTTGTCTGGTAGTGAAAATATCAGACTTCCCATTGTATATTACCCCGCCCAAACTGTAATGCCTCCGCCTCCAAAGGCTTCTTGAGGTGCCATGTTTTCCTCGTCATACCTTTCATTCGGCTCTCTCCAAACAAGAATTCTACCATCCGAATGAATGAGGTTGAACCTTGTTTCGTCGCAAAAAAAACAGTTTCTCCACTCATTGATGCTAACCGTGCTGCACGATGAGGTGGTAGCAAACGAGGACACTTCGCTCTACGTCGTGCTCTAAAAAATTTGTTTCATTTTATTTTTTAGTTCGTACTTGTTGACCTCTACTTGTAATAATAAATTGCTTTCGATGTTACAGATATTTCCATATTACTCATGGTTTGGGAATTTCTTGAATAAGATTTTTTTAAATGTAGATAAAAATTGGACCTTGCAAATTTAATGCTTGCTATGATAAAGTTTTACCTCAAATTGTTTCTGTTTAATGTCCTCCTTACAGTACGATCAGAAACATGCACTTCAGCTGTACGACGCAGCTCATCGTTCAATTTCCTGGAACACTTCGTTCTTTGTTGGCGCGTATTACGTACTAAATTTATTTCTGCCCTTCCTCTAATTTTCCTCACCCAACCACCACCGTGCCGATATGCGTCGTTTCCCGTATTTTCAAATCTTGTTTTTAGCCGCGAAATTTGACTTTGGTTCACATTATATAAATTTGCGACTTCTTGCTGAGACATGCCTTGGTCCAAGAGCCTAAGGGCATTTTGCCTTTCGGCAGCAGTTAGTCTCCGCATCGAGAAGATATGAATTAAATACACAAAAAACAAACAAAATAAAAATCAATAAAAGGTAAAATCACGAAGTAAAATGTAAAAATATGAGTTTAAGAAACAGTACGTCAAAATGACAAACAAGGAAGAATATCCAATTAAGCATTTTGTCGTATCCATGGAATCCATGACATTTTTATCGCAACGCCAACTAAGATTAGACGGTGCACAGGCCATAAACCTTCCATCTTACAATTTAGCGGAAATAATAAAAAATCCAGCGAAAATCGGCATTTCTATGTATTTTTCATTTGCTGTTACGCCCCCTAGCGGTCATCTTAGAAACTCAAAAATTTTTTCCAGCATTTATTTGGCCACTATAGTTAAAAAAAATTTTACAGCAAGTTTCTAAAATCAGTAGTTTCCGAGATACAGTACAGGGTGTCCCATTTTCGTAGGTTTTACGGGGTTTCCAGCTTATGAGTAGAGATAGAGAGATGCGGTTTTCGCGACACCGTGCTACTTTTCGATGAAACTAAAGAGGCCGCAAACAGATTTGTCCTAACCATTTTAGTTTCCGTGCTACAGGGTGATTTTGAAAATTTGTCATTTTCGGACACCCCCTGTAACTCAGCTATCGTAAAATATATTTAAAATGTTTCAACTGGTATTTATAGATTTTTTCACGTAGAATTCAGTGGCGTACTCAGATTTTTGCTGAGAGTCATAGTTTTTGACATATTGGCATAACCTACTATTTTTTAAATGGGACACCCTATATATTATTTTTTCATCTTATTCTTCGTGTCGAGAGCTTTTCAAAAACATACCATAAGTCATATTTATTTTCATAAATAACATGAAAAAATGCATTTTTCTTTAAACGGATTTATGGCATAGCAGATCAATCGAAATAAGAGAAGGTGGCTGTGGAGCCATGGAAAAAGTTAACAAATATTTATTAACGAAATAACAAAGTAACAGCATCAGAAAAAATTAGGAAGTAGGTAAAAGGTAATAATTATAATTTCATTAAAACTACAAATATTGTTCAAATTGTAGACCATTATGTGTCCTACAAGTGTGACAAACTTTAAAAATTCTTTTTAATGCATTTTCTATTGTAAATGACTGTCTTTGTAACTCTGCAAAAGCGTTTTCGGTGGCCATTCTTAGTTGTTCTAAGTTTTCGTATCGCCTTACATAAACCTTGTTTTCTAAATAACCCCACAAAAAGAAATCTAAAACTGAGAGGTCAGGGGATCGTGGTGGCCATCGAACAGGTCCGTGTGTTCCTATCCATCTTCCAGGAAAATGGTCGTTAAGCCAGTTTTGACTTATTCTGGCATTGTGGGCTGGAGCTCCGTCTTGCTGGAAATAAATCCTATTTAGTTGAGCCAAGGGAACATCATCCAAAATTCCTAATGCGTCTTCTAGGATTCGCACGTAACCAATCGAATTCAGATTTCCTTCATATATTTGGTAAACTATTTTTCGGTTGAAAATAAAACAGGAGGCATTGAATCCAAATCTGCCCTGACGCTCCCTAGGAAAAATAACATGGTTGTTTTCTTGACTCCAAAATCGCGTGTTGTGTCTATTTAAAATCCCTGAACTAGTAAAATGTGCCTCGTCTGACCAAATAATCTTTTTTTCAAAATCGATATCTTCTGCCTTCATATTTATAAACCAATTGCAGAACTCCAATCTGCGCTCTGCATCACCAGGATGCAGATGATGCACAAGTTTGTATTTATAGGGTTTGAATTTGTGCTTTTTCAAAATTTTCTGCACTTTGGTTTTCGGTACACCCGTTTCTTCGTCTATTTTCCTGCAAGATGTTTCAGGAGCTGTCTGAACGAGGGCTAAAACGTTGACCTCAGATTCTTCCTTGTCTTTATTGTAAGTTCGCGATCGAGGTTTGTTAAAAGATCCATATTGGCAAAGATTATTTTTAATTTTTTGAAAAATTCTTTTTTCTGGTTGTCTTCTCTCGGGATATCTAAGATAAAATAAAGCGAACCAATAAAGTCAAAATGCAGGAAGATAAAAAAAGAACTAACCTGTTCAGATAAAGCTCTGCCGCCTGATCTGCATCTTCATTAGACAATATAAAACACGCGTTCATATCATATTTCTCAAAATATTCAAATTTTTGATTCTGAGCCATATTAAAAACAATAATTATAATAGACGTCAAGAAAAATTTAAACGCAATAATGCCAAAAATGACAGCAGTAATGGCTGCCTGATCATATTTTTGTTGGCGTTGCCATGGCTACCACAGCCACCTTCTCTTATTTCGATTGATCTGCTATGCCATAAATCCGTTTAAAGAAAAATGCATTTTTTCATGTTATTTATGAAAATAAATATGACTTATGGTATGTTTTTGAAAAGCTCTCGACACGAAGAATAAGATGAAAAAATAATATATAGGGTCTCCCATTTAAAAAATAGTAGGTTATGCCAATATGTCAAAAACTATGACTCTCAGCAAAAATCTGAGTATGCCACTGAATTCTACGTGAAAAAATCTATAAATACCAGTAAGAAACATTTTAAATATATTTTACGATAGCTGAGTTACAGGGGGTGTCCGAAAATGACAAATTTTCAAAATCACCCTGTAGCACGGAAACTAAAATGGTTAGGGCAAATCTGTTTGCGGCCTCTTTAGTTTCATCGAAAAGTAGCACGGTATCGCGAAAACCGCATCTCTCTATCTCTACTCATAAGCTGGAAACCCCGTAAAACCTACGAAAATGGGACACCCTGTACATTGCACGTTTATTTGGCCACCCGGTATAATTATGAAATTATTATAAAACGCTACTGGTACTTGCTTTCCAGGTATAATAATGCTACAATTTCGTTATAATAATCATTCAGTTCAAAAAAATCGAATATATTCAAAAAACACTTTACAATATTGTTGAAAAGTAACGCTATACATTTGCACCGCTAATTTCTTTGGAAGTGAGGTTAGGATGGAATTTAAAAAACCGTTTCGGTAAAATACTCTAATTTATGTAAATCAACTAACGGGATTGAAAATTTTTACGTTTTATTATACTTTCTTTAGTTTTCAATGTTCAATGCATAAAAATGTGCAAAATCATGAAATTTTAATAATTAAATCAACTGTAAGCTTTTTTAGACCCCTGTATAATATTATTGTATTTTTTCCTAATAGCAGTGTCATAAATAATGAAAACAATACCACAGTGAGCTTGATTTGAGTTATCACTAGTGAGTTGGGATTTTGTTTGTGAACCCATGTACAAATTTTTGAAAATCCCCTGTATATTCCGAAAAATGGCAATTTCAAAAAACGGGAGAAATTGTTTTTTTGTATCTAATCATAGATTATTTTGGTGTATATGACAATAAATAAAATATTGTTTTGTAAAAAATATCGTTAAATGAAATTTTGTAAAAAATGCAGAGTTTTAGTTTATACCCTGTACAAACCTTTTCCCATCATATCTGGCGATCCACCAGTCGAGTTTGTAATCTACACACCTTGAGTAAGCTGACGTCGAAAACCGCATTTCAATTTAGCTTACCGTTTTTGAAATATCGAACGTTAAAAATACCCCAAAAAATTACGTTATGCAGTTCGAGTGTCCAGCAGGTTAGATTCATACTGTCTGTTATACCAGATTTACATAAATGGGGGTTTTTCGTTTTAATTTTTAAAAACATTTTTCATGAAAAGTTTCTCATTGTTACCCGGTCTCCCCTACTTAAACAACTGGCACAGTCGTTTTGTACTATTTTCTTGACCGGCATTGGTTGGCAAAATATTATTTGAGTAGCCCAATCTTAGACAAAACAATATCATTTTGCATAGAAACTGAAATTTAAAAAAAACAAATGATTTATCAACTATACTCGGTTTCCGGGAAGAAATGCAATATTTCGATATACTTGGGATATCTAGGCTAAAATATATTAACGTTTTAATTTTTTTAATATTATCGTTTTTCTGTTATTCTGTCAATTAATTAAGAAGGGAAAAAGAACAAGTTTAAAAAGTATAGTATAATACTTACCAATGAATAAGGACGTTTCCATCTCGTAGACGGGCGGCATGGATAAAGTCGTTACACAGTGAAAAATACTGAGTTAAATTTTGGTCTGGAGTATCTGAGGCCATTACGCATAGATAGTGTTTGTCCTAAAAAAAAACATTAAATTCAATATGTGTAATTTTGCATTTCCTTTTTATCCTAAACTAAAAAATACTTTTAATATGTATAATAGCTATAAGTACCTTAAAAGTACTCTTTGCGGTAACCATCAACAAATACTTTTTACCAGGGATGGACCTAAGAGAAAATATTGGAGGGGAGGAAGTTAGTCAGAAAAAACACACTGAGAACTTTTATTTTTATTAAAAAGTAATATACTGACCTAAGTAATTCATCTAGGACAATGTAACTTAATCTTTTTAAATTGCCTACCGGAGCTAGTAGTCTTTCTTTTAAATTTAACAAATGATTAACAGAATATTTTAAGGTGCCATTGTTTCGAAATACAGTTTACGAGTTACTTTTTGAGAAAAAAGCCATTATTCAATTAAGTTTAAACCAGGTCCAATATTTTCTTTTATACGAGTTGCAAAGTTGACAAAATATAACAGCATTGTGTCGTCTGCATATAGTTTCATTTCACCTTTTGGTTTTAAAATTAGATATTCAGTTAACATATATTAAGAACAATGTAGGGCCCAAGACAGAGCCTTGAGGCACACCGCAGTTTATATTTCATTTTGAGCTTACACAATCATTAATGACAACAAAACTGTTCCCTATTTTCCAAATAATTGGAAAGTCACGACAACCACCACGGACACTCAGCAGCTCTAGCTTGCGCAGTAAGAATACATGTTCGACAGTCTCAAATGCCTTACGCAAGTCAAGAGACACAATGGCAGCCTTTTTGCACTGATTAATCTGGGTAATATTAGATATTAAATCAATAATTGTTGACGCTCTGTCACTTGACTGTCGAAAGTTATATTGACACTTGTAAATGAATGAAATTTTGTCTGTTTAGGTAACTGATACGTCTAGTGTTGACCACTCGTTCAAATATTTTTGTGAGTATAGAAAATATAGAAATCAGTCGATAGTTATTCGCACAGTTTTTTTTCCATTTTTATACAGGAGCCGCAACTTTTATCTTGTTAGGATCACTACCACTACTCAGAAACTGATTTCTTCTTTTGCACAAGAATGGCACTACACTACTCCTACACTGTTCTAGAGATCGTGCATACACACCATCATTACCTACGGCTCTCAATGTATCTAGTTAGTCAATCAGTTGACCTATCTCATTATCAGTTGCAGGCATGAAAAACATAATATTGTTACATGCCACTTCTCTCCGCACATCCAATGGGTTCCTAGGCAGACCATTTGCTAGATTATGACCAATGTTCACAAAGTTTAAGTATTCAGATATATCCTTTATAGTCTTTAATATATCTTTATTATTCCTTAAAGATAGTTTACATTAGGAAATTGCACAGGCAATGCAATGAAAAATTGTCCGCAGACATGCGCGTAAGTGATTTTGTGATCAATGAATGCAATTTTATTTGTATGACGCCGAATAAGAACCGGCGCTCATTTTATTGCAAATAGCACGCAATTTTAGGATGAAAGTACCAACATATAAAAATGGTCATTATTATTATTGAGAGGACAATTTGCTTATCCATTACATTTTCAGTTTCAGAAACAAAATTCATTTTTCACGACTTTTTTTAACAACACAAAGCATCAAGCTGATTAAGCTATCAGGCAAATTTAAATTAATCAGTTGTTTAATGTCAAATTCGTTTTAGTTGGCACACCTGCTCCTCAAAACGTTGCGTTCAATTGTTTGCACGATATGTAAATGATTGTGCAATGAAACTGTTTGCCTGTGCAATACTTTGCATGACATATTTTTGATTTCATAGCATCAAATATAAACCCCCTTTTAGACATCTGATGTGATTGCTTGTACAACGATCAGTGCTATTAATAATAACTTGATTAAAAACTTGCCAGGTTTAGTTTAGTTACCATGTGCTACATTAAACAAGTTTTTATAGTAGCTTCTTTATATTTGTTCTTGAGACGAATGCTGTCAGGAAAACTCTTATGATTTTTATAATAATAATCTCTATATCTCATTGCATCATCCTTATCAGTAAACTGTAAAACTCTGTGTGTTTTTGAAAACAACCCAAAAACAAATCCAAATTTCTATCAACATCTACAGCATCCGAGAAGCTGTTATCTAAATCAATTATCGCATTTGCTTCACAATTAGCAAATTTCTTTGTGTAAGTTTTTAATTTAGTGTTCTTCAAAACTTTGGTTATTCCTAAGATTTGAATGTCATGATCACTCAGGGAACTATTAATTATAGATAAACAATATTCTAAATTATAGTCTGTTTCAAAAATGTATAGATTAATACAATGGGGAAATCCGCCCAGTTTGGATGAATTTCGGGGTAGTAATAGGTATAGTACTTAATGAAGGGAGGTAATAAAACACAAATTTTAAATACTTCTTAATTGTAAATTTAAATCTAATAAAATATTACGAAAATGAAAATTCACCAGCCAATATCCAGGAGACAGTAGCAAAAGCTCTGAGAATCGGTATAAGGACTGTGCAGAAAATTGTGCGTGAAAAAAAGCATAATTTGCTACCGAAGAAGATTAAGAAATGTACACAAAAAAAAGCCAAAGACAGAAGACTTAAGTGACAATGTAAAAATAGATGTTCGTAATCCAATTTACGATTTATACAAATCAAAAACTAATATAACCTCTCAAGTTTTAAAAGAAGCTTTAAAAAATCGCGATAAAAATCAAAATTAATAAAAATGTTGGGTTTTCGATATAAAAAGGATTGTAATCAAAGATTTTTACACGAGTTGCCACATATAGCAGGTCAGCGTATCCAGTTTTTAAAGAAATACACGGAAAATGTTAACTCAAAATTTAGAAAAGTGGTATTTTTAGACGAGACTTGGATATTTTCTAATGGAAGTGGTTCGAAATCTTGGCAGGACGAGTCTGTAAAAAGTGTCAAGAGAAAAAAGGGATGTGGGACGGAAAACGGTTCATCATTTTGCATGCAGGTTCTTCAACAGGATTTCTCCCAGGTGCAAGTTTACTGTTTTCTTCAACATCCAAAAATATGGACTACCACGATAATATGAACTGTGAACTGTTTGAAAAGTGGTTAAAAGAACAACTGATTCCAAATTTAGATGCTCCATAATCATTCTGGACAATGCATCTTATCATTCAAAAATATTAAATAAACAACCTACTTCATCCTGGAAGAAAAGTGATATTTGTGACTGGCTAATAAAACAAAAACCAAATCCTTTACCCAATATGCTGAAACTAGAACTTCTTTTAATAGCAAAATCTATTAAAAAACCAGCAATATATGCCGTAGATGGAATATTACGGGAAAATGGACTTAAGGTTTTACGACTGCCGCCATACCATTGCCAGTTAAACGCAATAGAATTAATATGGGCTCGGGCAAAATCATATTACGAAAAACACGTGAACGATGGTCTTACATCAGATGAAGTGCAAATTGTTTGGCAAGATTCATTAAATTATAAGACAAAATTTGATATATAAAAATCGGTAAAATCGCTTTACCAGGAACTCAGGGCTATATATAAAAATACATATATATGTATATATATTTATATATAAATATATATATATATATATATATATATATATATATATATATATATATATATATATATATATATATATATATATATATATATATATATATATATATATATATATATATATATATATATATATATATATATATATATATATATATATATATATATATATATATATATATATATATATATATATATATATATATATATATATATATATATATATATATATATATATTTTTCGCATGCATGGTCCTTAATTTTAGACTGAATTTTGAAGAAATCGGATAAGTAGTTTTTTAGCTATGCAGCGAACAGACAGACTGACGGACAGACATACCTACAGAGAGACGGAATTGAGAAAACATGTTTTCCGGCATCTAGTGACCCTTAAACGTAAAGATCTGAAAAAATCTCACGAGGGAAGTAATAACTAATTATCTTGTGTTTTTGACAAAAGTGTATAATATTTTTGCAAAATAATTTTTTTTTATCACAATACAAAAAAAAACAAGTTTTCTTTACACAGGGGTGGCCCGCATTTAAATAAATGACACTGTATAAGTGGTTGGATTTTTAGGTCAAGCGGGGCTCATAATTTTTGGTGATTGATAAAAAAATCTCACTTTTATTAAGTGGCTGTATAAACAGACTTTATTAAGGCGCTTGCCATTTTGTGGTGTTTTTGCCAACCAAAATGTTTAACCAAATACATATTTAGCGAATTTTCTTATTTAGCCATTTAATATATAAAATAATATTAAGTGGCTATCTTAATAATATTGCGTAATAAAATAAAAAAAACTATTTTCTTTCTACCTGTATATTTGTAAATAGCCCATCGAGATTTAATAGCTCGATAAAGGAAAAGAATCACACAACATTTTGGTATTCACTGTGTTTTCTGATGTGATTTATAATGTTGGTGACCTTTGGACCCGCACGATAAGACCGCATTCGACTTTAGCAGCAGAGTCTATATATATTCTAAATAATCCAAGGACTTGGCTATTCCGCAATAAATTTCCCTCTTGCCGACGCGCCTCCCGCATCCAGGAACTGCCGCTTTTAGCGGTTAGTCGGCAGGTCACTTCGCGGTGTCATAAGATTTTAAACCTACGTGTTTACGGAGCGATATACGCGGTGAGCAAAAATACAGAATTTGGAACATGAGTGCGTTTAAATGTAACTTTTTGGAGATAGTTTTGGAAATATCTTCTCAAGCTAGTCATTCTTCTTACTGCAGTGTGGATGGATGTGACATTAACATAAATAGGGGAAATGTGTCATCTTTTCGAATTCCTCAAGATGAACCGATTGTGTTCAATTTGAGTTCTTTTAAATATCAATATTTTTTATTTAATTACCTATCGCCAAAATTAGGGGTAGTTTATTTGAAAAATAAAAAAATTAATATTTTTACGCCTCAGTCTTAACGGGGAAAGGTTTCTTCTCTTAGGTGTCCGATGCAACTTGAAGAGGAAAACGATTTGCTACATTATTGGGACGGTGATTTGTGTGGGGTTGTAAATTGTCCATTCATTATTTTAAGATATTTACCTTGCTTCTGATATTTAAACTTTAAATCGTATTTCACTACTTATTGTCTCGAAAATTTTTTTTACTACCCTTATAAAAGGGAAGTATTGTAATCGTGAAGAAATCACCCTCGGAGATTTTTTCAGATCTACGTTTCAGGGTTCCTAGATGACAAAAAAATCATGTTTTCTCGATTCCGTCTGTCTGTCTGTGTATGTGTCTATCTGTCGGTCTGTCTGTCCGCGGCATAGCTGAAAAACTACTTACCCGATTGACTTTAAATTTTGGTCAAAAATTAAGGGTCATAGGGTAACGTTTTGGTAAAAGTCCATTAAGGGCAAAACAAAATGGCGGCCTCGTAAAATGTAAAAAAAAATTATAAAGAAAGTGCTTATCCAATTTATCTCGAATCTTGCACAGAAATCAAGTACTATGAAGGAATTAACTGGTAAAATTTGAATAGATGAACTAGTAAAAGTGTGGTACTAAATCAAGATTGAGGAACAAAATGACGGACAAAGAAAATTTTTGTAATCTGAAAGTTTTAAATATCTTCGCGTTTTGGTGTCCCTAGAGGCCAAAAATATGTTTTATCAAGCCCGTCGGTTCGTCTGTCTGTTTGTCTATCTGTCTATCAGTTCGCGGCATAGCTTAAAAACTACTTAAGAGATTGACTTCAAATTTTAGTCAAAATTTAAGGTTCATGTGAAGATGGCCTGGTAATATTTTGGTTAAAATCCAGAATGTCGGAACAAAATGGCGGCCTAGTGAAACATTAAAGAAATTATTACTAAAAAACTAATTATCCAGTGTATCTCAAATTTTGTTAAAATATTAAGTATTATGTAGCAATGTTGGTTCGAATACAACAGGTCAGAACAAAATGGCGGCTTAATAAAATATTTAGAAATTCAGCCTGAAAAAACTACTTAATGAGCTGATTTAAAATTTTGTGCCATAACTAATTGTAGAGAGATGAACTAGTAAAACTGTGGTAGTAAGTCAAGATGGCGGAACAAAATTGCGGCGAAATAAAATTTTACCAGGTTTTTACATATCGTCGCGTTTTAGTGCCCTAGATGCCAAAAAATATGTTTTATCAATTCCGTCGGTCCACCTGTCGATTTATCTGTCAATTCGTGTCATAACTTATAAACTATTCATGAGATTGACTTTAAATTTTGAACAAAAATTAAAACTCATGTGGGGATGACCTGGTAATATTTTGCTAAAAATCCAATATGCCCGAATAAGATGGCGGCCTAATGAAACGTTTACAATTTTTGCAAAAAAATTAAGTGTTTCATTAGAATAAACTGGTCAGATTTCGGTATGAATATAAGATAGCAAAACAAAATATTGGCCTAAAATTAACGTAAAAAAATTTTCTTATTCAATTGACTGTTAATTTTGGAGTAAAATTAAATATAAGGATAAACTCGTGTTAATTCAATATGATGTTACAAAATCGCGTTGTGTGGATGTAAAAAATTACTTATCCAATTCATTTAAATTATACCGTAAAATATTGCTTTAAGCCGTAAAATATTGGTAGGGATCCAATATATTGGAACAAAATGGCGCCCAATAAAAAGTGTGGAGACGGTCTTGAGAAAAGGGGAATATACTTGCTCTTGGTTTGGCTTATTAAATGCAGACCAGTTTAATCTTGTGGATAATTTCAGTTTTTTTAAAAACATTGATTTTTGTTGGAAATAATCTAGTTTCTACGTATATGTAAGCAATCATCCCCTTGGAATTTGAACATTTGTTATCGGCGTCAAACGAGAGCCAGTTCCCGTTACACCACCTATTAGATTTACGACTATTAATTTTAAGAATTAGCCATTTAAGTATTAGGCTATTAAGATATTGCTTTTCTTTAGGGAACATGTATTCCCATTCTCTATTTTTAAGAACTTCGTAGAATGTCTTGAAGTACAATCGATTTCTGATATCCTGTCGAGAACCTATTGATTGTCGTTCGGATAATTTTTGTAATTTAAATTAGAATAAACTAATTGTTGGGAGTTGCATTATTTCGCAAATTATTTATTAAGTTGAACATCTACTATAAATATTAATATGAATACCTAATGTAACTAATACAGTTATTGATCGTTCCCCGTAGATGTATTCATTGCGATAAAATAACGCGCGGACTCATATACCTCGTATCTAGCTGTTAGCTGCAGGTGTCCGCTGTGATTTACGACAGCTCGCAAAAAAAACGACTTTTGGGGAGCACAACAAAGTGAGAGGACTGTTTCTTTCTTAAATTGTGGTAGGAGGTCAAGTGGAACCTCTCAAGAAAATTCCAGGAAGACCAGCAAAACTCCTTGATGAAGACATCAAATGTGCAATTCGAAGAAATGTTCACTTTTTTTATTTTATAAAAGAAATACCCACCCTAGATAAAATTTTGATGGAGCTTGGACGAAAATACTTGAAAAGTATAAAGCAGTACCGCAGGCTGCAAAAAGAAAATTTTTTATCTTGATGAGACGTGGATCAATAAAGGTTATATAGTACAAAAAATGTGCCAAGAAAAAAATATAACCTGTGCCCGCCAAGCTTTAATCGAAGGCCTGCCAACGGGCATTAAAGTGACTAATAATTGCACATATTGGAAGCGAAGAGGGTTTTTTTAACCTTCCAAACACACATTGGGGTTTTATATACCCCCAGTAAATTTATAAGTTCATGCGGATCTCCACAGATATTTCCTACAAACTGACAACATCGTGTTTACTCCTTTAACTGCTGCGCCGTTATATTTCGAGTTGCTTGCCGGATAGAGATGGGAAATCCGGATCTTTTTTAAGACCCGGGTCAATGGTTCTGGGTCAGTATAAAGATCCGGATCAGTGATCCGGATCTCGGATCTCTGCAGTAAAATAAGCCAGAGAGAGTCATATTCGTCATTAGGGGTATGCATAATGCATGGTTACATCTGTTAGACGGTAGCGTAAGCACGCAACACACAACATCATTTTTACAGGAAACAATTAATTTTTTATTATAAACTTGTATATGCTTGTATATGTAGTTCACAGGGAAACGTTTTTAATTCAGCGTTTAAGCATATAAGTAGAGTTTATTTTATAATTTGAGGATTAATTTTGCGATGCAACTAAGGATGCAATTCATCCTGGTCATGATGAACTTGAAAAGTTGCCTGATCAATCTCAGGCTGGTCCATCTGTTCAGTCTACTCAAGGCTCAAGAAAAAAACAATCTAATATAGACTGTTTCGTAGTTAATACAAGACCTGTCTCAATACACAAATCCAAACAGTGCGATGAATAGTTGTTGAAAATGATTGTTAAGGAATACCATCCATTTTCTATTGTAGAGGATAAGGAATTTAAAACATTTATAAATATACTTTGCCCTGGATACAAGTTACCGTACAGAAAAACTGTTTCTAGTAGTCTTCTTCCAACAATATATACCAACTGTCGCCAAACTGTAAAGGAAAAGCTTAAATCAGCGTCTGCTATTTGCATTACAACAGATGGTTGGACGTCGATTACCAATGATAGCTTCGAGGCCATTACAGCCCACTGGATAAACACTAAAGCAGAAATGCAGTTTTGTTTGTTAGATTGTGTGTCTTTTAGCGAAAGACATACTGCTGAGAATTTAATGCAATTATTAAAATCAAAGTTTGAAGAGTGGGAGATCAGCCATCTAATTACATGCATTGTATCTGACAACGCATTTAATATAGTAGCCGCTATTCGTAATGGCAATTGGCGCCACTGAGGATGTTTTGCGCACTCTCTAAATTTAGTGATTCAGAACGGGTTAAAAGAAATTGACATAACCTTAAATAAGGTAAGAAGAATTGTAGAATATTTTAAAAGAAGTCCAATTGCTTTTACAAAATTAAATCAAGTGCAGGAGCAAATGGGGTTTCCTGTTTTAAAACTTAAAACTAATGTTTGCACCCATTGGAACTCTACTTGGGACATGATCAAGAGAGTAACAGAACGACAAGTACCTATAATTTCTGCGGTAGCGTTATTGCAAAAAGAAGGTGATTTACATTTAACGCCAGATGAATGGGACATTCTTAGATCTTATGTAGAACTTTTAAAAATGTTTTATGACATTACCGTTGAAATTAGTGCGGAAAAAAATTTTACAATATCTAAAATATTTTTGTTTGTTTCTGCAATGGAAAAGCATTTTACTCAATTTCGTCAGGAAAACTTACGTAATAATAATGAATTAACCCAAATGATTGATGTCTTTTTAAAACAAATTGCAGAAAGATTCAAAAATATTGAAAAACATGAGCTCCTTTCCCAAGCAACTATTCTAGATCCAAGATTTAAAAAACACGGGTTTTCGGACGAAAGTAAAGCTAAATTAGCAATAGAAGGAATAAAGAATAAAATATCTTCTATTCATCCAAGCGACCCTGAAATTCAAACTAACAATTCTCAGCATTCTCAGCTCGACCAAGAAGACATTAAAACTAAGAGTAGTTCCATAATTTGGAAGCAGTTTGATGAGACAGTTTTGATAACTCTGGTGGGAACAAAGAAAAGAAGAAGCAGATTAAAAACATCAAAGCTAAGCCAAATTATGTTTTTGGTAATTTGTACTATATTGCTTTTAAGCTATTTTAGGCACATATTTTTTTCTATGTTTTTACATTTTCTATGGTCTGCCATACATATAAGTGAGACATTTTAGTTATCACCTATTACTTAATTTTAATTTGTTTATATTTTTTATTATACCACAATTTAATTTTACTATTCCATATCACGTTCTACAGTTTTCCACGCCATAATACTTCTTAGTTTCTTTCATTCATTTTAATTTTATGTTATATTACTAATTATTTAGTTCAGACAGTTTACATATGATTAATATAAATTTATAACATTAGTTTTATTGCTTTTTATTATTATTTTTTTTTACATCGCTATTAATTAAGTTAAGGTCATCTTAAACTTCAATAGACACCGCATCAAAAAAAATAAATAAATAAAGATTTAAATCAGTAAATCTAATATCTAATTCAAACAACATAAATCTAAGTTTTAAATTAAAGAACTGCGGTAATATGTTACCTATAAATATTAAATGTATAAAGCCAAGCCACCCAACCCTAAATTAATATTTTACACGAGATTCTGGCTATAGAGAAATTTATATTTCATAACAAAACGCCAATCGGTATTTAATAAACTAAAGACCGACTGAGCCGCCTGCCTCATCATCCCGCTGTTTGTTTTTATCATGTCAACGGATCTGGGTCAGTTTAAAGACCCGGATCAGCGATCCGGATCTCGGATCTCTTTAAATTCATTAAAATAGGCGGGCCATATTCGTCATATTAGGCATTGGGCAGGTATGTATGCGTAGCTTCATCCATCTGAAAACTTTGTAAGCATGAAACATCGGGTTTATAGACAGTACTGTCCGAATATTTTTTTAGTATGCGATTTACAGGGATGCGTTTTAAGTGAAATACTAATTTTTAAAGATATACTTTTAACTTACAAGGCTTAAGAGTCTTGCTATAGTGGTTTTGAAGTTGAAGTTTTTTAAGTTTCCAACTATGTTTTGACTAGTTTTTTTTTATTATGAAATATAGATTTTTATATTTCATCATCCTATTACCATCACTAATTATAAGACCATCTGAACTTCAATATACACATCACACAAAAAAAGTAGAGATTTAAATCTATTATCTAATCCACACAACACAAATCTAATTTTTAAAAGACTGGCGTAATATGATGTTTCTACGATGATTTACGAAGTCAACAAGCTAATCAAGCCCAAATTAAATTTTTACACGAGATTCTGGCTATACAGAAATTCATATTTCATGGCAATCAGCATTCAACAAGCTAATGACCGACCGACCCATCCACCCCATCATCCTGCTCTTCTTATCAATCAGACCGGTTCGAAAATCGGGTTATATCGGTCGTCGGCTCTGCGGTTCAGCTCCCGACTCGAGACCTACAAACAATGATGATGCATTGAACGAACCGAAGAACTGACTGAACCATAGATAAACGCACCTGGACGCTTCATTTTGCTTTGTCTCTATTTTAAAGATCCGTGATCCGGCTCGCAATATTTTCAAGACTCGGTTCCCGTGGGTCAGTATATAGATCCAAATCTCAGATCCGGATCAGTCGTGAACGACACAGGGGTTTGTTAGACTCCAGCGTGTGTTTCGCGTTAGTTTTTGATCACAAGATTTTTTTTTGTTTCTGGATTTTTTTGGTATTGAGGTAAGTCAAATTAATTTGTTTTGGGATGGTATGATTATAGAAAGTTTATTATCACAGATTAGCGATGAATAATGATGTGCGAGTGGGAAATGCGTCGACCTTTGAACAATGAAGAACTCGAGGCAGAAATGGCAAGTTTAATAGCTGATAGGGGAAACGTGGAAGAACCACCTACTTTTGAAGAGCCAGACTTAGACCAAGACCCAGACTACGTAGAAGAACAAGAATGTTCTGACTCAGAACAGAGCGAGGAATCGAAGACTGAAGAACGGGGCCCGTCCAATGCAAAAAAACTGCAGACCTCAGCAATCAAAGGAAAGAACGGATACAGATGGATCACAGAAGATCCAGAAAAAAGCGAAAGGCGCCAAAGAAAAAATCTCGTTAGTCATCTTCCTGGTCCGAAAGGAGCTGCAAAAACCGTGAAAAGTCCAGTTGAGGCATTGTCTTTACTATTTTCTGAAGATATAATAAATACAATCGTTGTTCGTACTAATGAGGAAATTATAAGAAGATAGGAATCAATAAACGTGAGGCAATATTTTCAAGATACAACAGATATTTCTGAATTAAAAGTTTAGTTTGTACCTTTGTGGCATCTAACGTTTTGCTCATTTGAATTTGCACGAGCTGTGGTCAACTAATTATGGAAGTTCACTATTTAGAGTCACTATGCCGTTAAATCGATTTGATTTCCTTACATCATCTCTACAATTTGATGAAATGGCTACCCGCGTACAACGAAGACATAATGACAAGTTTGCACCTATCGGGCAAATTTGGGAAAAATTTGTTTCGAACTATACCCAATATTATACACAACATGAATACAGAGGCAGGTGTCCATTTTAAATTTGTCTAGCATCGAAACCTGACAAATATGGGATAAAATTTGTAATGATGAACGATTCACGAACTTGGTACATGGTTAACGCCATTCCTTATGTAGGAAAAGTTACTACTTAAAATAATATGCCTATTCCTTTTCGCTATGTCACAACATTGTCACATCCTATTCAAGGCACCAGGAGGAATATTACTGTTGATAATTGGTTTTCGTCTGTGGATTTGTCTGAATATATGTTGACCGAACATGGACTTACTATGATAGGGACTATTCGAAAAAATAAGGGTGAAATCTCTCTTGCATTCTTAAGCGAAAAAAGAGAAGGTGAATCAAAATTTGCTTTTGATCACAATAAGACATTAGTATCATATACCCCTAAGAAGAAAAAAGTGGTATTATTGTTATCTGTTGTGCATTATTCAAATGATATAGATGAAATCACAAAGAAGTCTTTAATAATTTAAGATTACAATAGTACCAAAGGCGGAACGGATACATTTGATAAACTCTGCCACACTTACACCACTGCACGACCTACCAGAGGGTGGCCTATGAGAGTGTTCTATGGCATGCTTGATCACGCTGGAATCAATGCCATGGTTTTATACAATTTCTCTACCACCAATAATCCAAAGCTTGTCAGAAGAGAGTTTCCAAACTCATTTGCCTTTGAACTTATTGAACCATTCTTAAAATGTAGACTGGAAATTCCAACATCGAGAAGAGGACTGAAGTGTCTTCTAAGTGAAATTGTTGACATAGATATGCCGAGACAAGAAACTCCTGTTTTGCAAAGAAATACGATGCGGATTTTGCGACAGATCTAAAGATCGTAAAACGAAACTGGCTTGCTCAAGTTGTCACATTCCTATGTGTGATGAGCACCGAGCGAAGATTTGTGTAAAGTGTGCTGAATAATTTGAAAATAAAAAATAATGATTATATTTTTATTTAAGTGTTACACCTATCTTTAGTTTTTTTTAAGTATAATTTGTTGTAGAATGACATCCAGTTTTCGAAAATAAATATTATTTTACCTATAAATTGTCTTTTAATTACAAAAACCAATTTTTCATAAAAATGTATGTAATAATACTAAAATTATTTATTTAATTCTATGTAAAAAATAATTACATCTGTGTATTTGAGGTTTTAAAAGAAGGTTTGCTAGATTTTCAGTCGTGTCGGACGGGAGATTACCATAAAAACATGAATTCGGATGTTTTCGAAGACTATTTTGGTGAAATGGTAAAATATCTTCAGGCTGATTCGGTAGTGGTTATGGATAGCGCAAGCTATCATTCAGGGCACTTAGAGAAGATACCAACTTCATCTTAAAGAAAACAAGAAATTATTGACTGGCTAACTGCCAAAGGTATTGAGTTTGAACCCAATTTGGTAAAGAAAGAACTACTAGCCATAGCAAATTTGCACAAAAATCGTTTTATGAAATATGCCGGGGAAGATAGAGCAGAAAAATATCATGTAACTGTGCTGCGCTTACCGCCATATCATTGGGAACTAATCCGATAGAACTTAAATGGACGCAAGTGAAAGGATTTGTAAAAAGACAAAACACGACATTTAAAATGAAAAATGTTAAGCTACTGCTTGATCAAGCCATAAAGGAAGTGACACCAGAGAACTGACGAAAAGCAGTCCAGCATTTGATTAAACAGGAGGAGAAAATGTGGGATCTTGACAACCTGATCGATCAGACGGTCGACCCTTTAATTATAATGTCAAGAGGTGATGACAGTTCCTCAGATGACGAAGAATATAACCTATTATAATTTAATTGTTTTATAATTATATATAATAATAATTATTTTATCTATACATATTATGTACATATTATATATATTTTTTTTGTTAAAATAAAATTTCGTTAAATTTAAAGTCTTTCTATAAGAATACAACCACACGCCTTTGGCGTACCATTTTCAGTGTTTATAAACGGACAAAAATAGGCAAAACGCATAAATTGACCCAAACCGGGTGGTACTACCTGCACTTGATGAAAAGAAAGAATTTTGCAATAAGATCCAAACTATGGAAGTGGCATACATTATTGATGGGTCACTCTGTAGTTCCTTGAAACATACTATAGAGTTGGTAGCTACATGGTCAATTAGAATTTGTGATGAACTTGGAGTTGGTATTGACTCGCTACACAATTTTAATCCGTTACCCAAGCAGACTTCCCCTGTACAGGTGTGATTCGGGACTGTCTACAAGTATATCTATACTTAGATCTCCAAGCAGGAATATTTCACGATTACCCAGTCGAGACAATTCTACAGCAATGTGAGATAATATGTTGTCGACTACATGCCTCGTTCCTTTTAGATTGTAGATGGCAGTCACAATGTGTCACGTTTACTAATAAAAAAGAAATGTTTTCTTTCTCGAAGTTTTTAACGACATTAAATTCAATGACGTTTTTCAGAAATATGCGCAAACTCCACCACGCTTTTTCCTACTAGTATATATTGATCTGAAGTTTGGAATATTATGATATTGTTGCTAATTTTCGTATATCCATGTTTTCATCACTACAATCACCGAGATGTCTATTTGAATTATATCTTGAATTCGAATAAAGAACATTTAATTGTATTTAGACTTACCCATCAGGAAGCATCTGCAGATTAAAACTAGGTATATCACCGTAGTGTCGAGCCTTCAGCTCGTTCAGGTTTTCTATTTTCTACTTCTAATTTCACTGTCGCAGATGATGCATTCTTTCGACATAAAACTCTGTTATCCCTGCACCAAACATAGCTACATCCAAAATTTCTGAGTTCTCGGGCTTTATTAAAAACAAGTCGTATGTCATTAGAACTATCTTCGTTCAGATAGATTTTACGTTTATCAACTTTTAGCCCTAAAAATCTTGAGTCCAATATACTTTTTTTTCCTTTTAGCTTGCATAATCAGCTCGTGATTTTATTTAGAGGTAAAGCTAATAAGAACTTGTTTCTTCGGATTTATTCTAATTTTTTTTAAAACTGTGAATAATTTTTGTAGAAATATTTAATCAACAGTAAAAGTTATGGTAAAAGCGGGGATCGAACACCCACACCTCAGGATCTCTAGTCCATTGCTCTAACCAATTGCACTATCGTACCACTGAGAAGCGATTTGTTAGAACTTGTACATATTCAAACCCACCAGTATCATTAACCACTGTTGATCTAACGTACTAACCTTATGGCGCGGCATTCCAGTGAGGTTTTGAATATGTACCGGGTGTTACACAATTATGGGGAAAAATATTTATAAGTTAATGGGCCCAGGAAAATCACTGCAAATTTCTTTCAAGTCAACTCAAAAATGGAAATACCGATTTTCTCTTGAATGTTTCTAATTCATGTTTGTCAAAAATATAAGCACTGTATTCTTCAGCCAATCATGCAACTTTTTTTATTTCAAACGTTTATATCTCTGTTTTAAATGAACCGGTTACATTGAACTTGGTGTCAGAAAAAACGCGTTGCTCTTCACGTAGAGCTATTAACTGTACCGTAAAGATTCTATTAGTGGTCACTAGATGGCGTTTTGTCGGAATTCTTCAAATAATATTAATTTAAAAAATGATATGATGACTTTTTGGTCATAATTTAATTCAAAGTTATAAAAGGTATCGAATAGTGAAATAAAAAATCCAGGTCCGTATTTAAATTAAAAAAGTTAATGATGGTCTCCCGAATCCAAAACGTCGGATTGATAAAACTAATTAATAAACTAAAAAGTGACAATGATGAAGTGAAAATTATTTTCATCTGTCATTTCAACTAAGCCTACAATGTTAGATAAACTAAAAAAAAAACAAAAAATAACTTTTATGGTTTTTTCATCATTTTAGGCTTAGTTGAAATGACAGATGAAAATAATTTTCAATTCATCACTGTCACTTTTTCTCCTCTACAAATTGATGAGGTTAGTTATTCAATCCGACGTTTTGGATCTCGGCAACCATCAACTTTTTTTTTTTAATTAAAATACCGACCTGGATTTTTCTTTCACTTTAAAACCTTTTATTACGTTACATTAAATTATGACAAAAATGTCATCAGTATTATTTGAAGAATTAGAAAAAAAGCGCCATCTAGTGACCACTAATAGAATCAGTAGAGACCATTTAATAGCCCTATGTGAATAGCAAAAAACGCTTTTTTAGACATTAAGTTCAGTGTAATCATTTCATCGAAAACAGAGATATAAACGTTTAAAAGTAAAAAAGTTTGACCTTCCCACACCACTTTATTATTGAAAATAAAAAAAAGATAACTAGCAAGTAGTTGCACAATTGCCTGAAGAATACAATGCTTATATTTTCAACAAACGTTAATTAGGAAAATTCAAGAGAAAATCGGCATTTCCATTTTTGAGTTTCTGTTACGCCCCCTACTGGCCATTTTTCGACTTGAAAATTAATCTTTTTAATAAATTGGATACCCGGTACAAGTTCTAACGAATTGCTTATCTGTGGTACGATTCCGTTCTTATTTTATAGTATTGTAAATGAAGTATTTAATCTTCCATGTAATATATTGATAATTGATATTATCGGTAATATTTAAGTTATTGGAGTAAAAAAACCACAACGATTTATCAAACCTCTTATAAACTGATATCGTATTACTGGAATTGTATCACTTTTAAAAGGAATTATTAAGAAAAATCATCTGAATCTGTCGTAACAGTAATGGCGTAGCATGTCTATTTAATTATATTATTAAAGCTGTAATTACTGAAAATATTTGTTGAATAATTCAAACTTTTTAATTTTACTGGCTACCTAAATATCCAAGCAATAAATTGAATGGCACCGGAGTTTCAGATAAAGATAAATACGAAACCTGTCTATTAAAATTCATTGCCTCTATAATATGATCTATTTAATTTGGAGAAACATATCACAAATTCAGCAAAATATGACTTGTTAGTTTTAGCGTACCTAATATAGCTTTTAATAAAACTGGAATGTTAGTGTTTAGGCGCAGTCGAATACGAAACAAAAATGGTCGCATTCTGAAATATAGCTACACCATGCATAAATTTATTTTTACAAAACATACATTAGCTTCTGATTAAAAATAAAGTAAGCAACTGACATAGTTAAATACGAAAACATTTAAGATTAAAAGTAAGTAAAAATTATGTATTAAATATGGAAAAAGCAAAATTGCAACTTTGCTACTAACTAAGTTTTTTTCTGTGGCTCTTTGTATGAGTATTAATGTCGATTTCGCCAACATTATCGATATAGTCAGTTATAAACAAGTCGTCGACTAAAAGGTTTATTATTACAGCTGTTGAATAAATACTGAAAGTGAGCTTAGAACCACCGTGTTTTATTGTGTCCTATCATCCCTTATAAATAGGTTATGGGCCCAGTAACCATACGTGATAGCGGGTGATAGTGACGTGTCAAGTGTGACAAAATCTAATTTAGAAATATTTAAAGGAGAAAGCTATTTAATATGTAAATTTAGGCTAAATGAAATCATTGAACAACTAACTCCATTTACAGATGAGTGGATAAAATGGGAACGGTTTGTAAGGGGAACATTAATTGAATATTATTGTTAACGACTTAAAAAGATATTCAAAGGAAAACAAGACCGACTTTTCATAGAAAACTATATTTCCCAACTCACTATATAAAGTCATATCTAAAAACCTAAACATAATCTTCATATTTCTGTGTCAGCAAAGAACGCCGGGTTTCTCATTTATATCATTAGTAGGTGTTATGGCCTATTGGTACCACTCGGTCTGCTGCAGGGTGGTACGAATACATTATACTTCCGAAATTACCTCCAGGTCGTGCAACAGCTACAGAAATTCTAAACAAAATTGACACGTTATATGTATGTAAAAAGGGGTCCACACAGTTGTGTGTGCAGGATCGACTATTTCATTGTAAATTAAAACCAAGAACGCCAATAAAGAAGCACATGACGGAAACTGAAATACACCAGTAAAACCTGTCGTTAAAATTATGGCAGATAATGGGCTAACATTAGCATTTGTGAAAGGAGTGCTAATTGAACACGAAGAATATTTGGTTAGAGAAAATGCGAATACAAGCATTTTAGAGCTCCAAGTAGACACAAAAAATGGAAGAAGAAAGATACATTTTCTCCAAGAAAAACATTCAATAACAAACAAATACAAAAATGTTTTCAATGCAGGAAAAATACAACAATGGTAGACCATGAAAATTGTATGTTAATTTTCTAAATCTGAATTATCTGTACCAAAGTTTGTTATAATATCATAATTAAACAATAAATCAATAAACAAAGATACATACCTACTATTTAGTATTTACCCTGGATAACACAACTAACACAAATACTTAGGAAATCTATTAAAAAAATGTATACCTATTATACACTAAAAATGTTTTATTTACAACAAATGACGTTGGATTTAATACTTTTCTAATGTTGACAATTGTGTTGTTTGAAAATACTTACTTACAACTATTTAATTTATCCCTTAGAAATACCCAAGATCTGTTTTAAATAAAATAAGGCGGTCATGACTTGATTAAACAAAAGAATATATAGATTCTGTCAAGCCATTGTAGAAACTAATTGACATTTGTCATTGTTAAATTATTTTAATCAAATATTGCCTTTGTCCATTTATTAAATATGAAATGGCTGCGAATTTCGAAAACTTGGAGAAACATGACATGCTTGTTTGTTTTATACAGTGCCAGGAAAATCCGGATGAATATCAAATGGCTGCGAATTTCGAAAACTTGGAGAAACATGACATGCTTGTTTGTTTTATACGGTGCCAGGAAAATCCGGATGAAGCGTCAGAGATGTATCTAATCCGGTAAGTGACAGGAGTAATGCTAACTAGTAAGTAAACAAAATAACTATGCTTCTTAAACCAGAGTTTTTGGGAACTAGTGATAGCCGATGTAGAAGGACTCTCAGTATTTTTGAAAAACAAAAGTATAGATAATAATAAAACTTTAGTTTTGTGACATTTTTTTCAGAATAATAATATTAATATTTCAAATTATGCCTATCGTTCCTAATAGCTTACAATTGTGTCCAAAATTTGCTTGTAATAAAAAAGCATATTATTGCAGCAAGTCTGTAACATGAAAGATACGATGTCACTAAATTTCCAATAAAATTAATTATAATTAAAATATTTGAAAGTAGAACAGCAGTTTTGTTGATAAGTGATAAGAAAAAACATCTTTTACATCGCCCTGTATAATAAAATAATTCAATTTAATTTATTTTGCATATGTCCTTCTATACTCTATATATCTGTAAATAAGCATTTATTCCTTATAGATACCCAGAACGAAGACAGCCCGATAAGAGAACATTTTCAAGAATAAAAGTAAATCTGATCAATCACGGATCATTCAAAGTATCGCGACCGAAATCATATTACAAAGAAAGTCGGGAAACTGAAAAGATTAATGTTTTAGCTGCCGTTGCAATCAATCCGTCAACTTCCTGTCAAAAAGTCGAGGATGAAGTGGGAGTACCTAAGTCAACAGTGCAGACTATTCTAAAAAAATATCATTTCAATCCTTATAAATATAAGTTAGTGCACCATTTGCACCCGGGAGATGCACAGCGTCGCATAGATTTCTACAATTGGTACATTCATATGACTAATACCGAAATAAATTTCGAAAGAAGAGTTATATGGTCTGACGAGGCATATATCTCAAGTGCAGGTATTCTAAATCGACACAATAATAAATACTGGTCCAAAGAAACTGAACACGTTATATTTCCACGCGAACAACAAGGCAGGTTTGGATTTAGCGTGTCCTGCTTTATCCTTGGTACAAAAATAAGTTATGTAATTTATAACGGTAGTCTTACTGGAAACCGGTACCTAGAGATACTGTAAAATACGCTTCCTGATTTATTAGATAATATTCCTTTGACACAATTACAAAATATTTTTCTTCAGCAAGATGGTGCCTCGGCTCATATTGCACGGACTGTTCGTACATTTTTAGAAAATGAATTTCCAGGTCGCTGGATTGGTACAAATGGGTTTGTAAGATGGTCGCCTAGGTCGCCATATTTGTCGGTCCTAGATTTTTTTCTATGGGAATATCTTGAAGGCATCATCTACCAAAGGCAACACCACAAAATCCAAGATCTACAAAACGACACAAGAAGACCTTTAGATATTTACAAGCTCGCCAAATGATTATGCTTAACGCACTAAGTAGAATAAGAAAGATATGAGATGTGTGATATGTGTATAAGGTATAATAGGGAACAGTTCGAACAGTATCTGTAATTTCTACACCCTGCATAGCCTTTTTTCTAATTTAGTCAATACTAAGTATTTGACAGAATACAATTTTATTGTCAACATTAGAAAAATAATTAAATTATCGTTATATGAAGGGTACAGGGGAAAAACGGCAATAGTCCATCCGGACGAATTTGGAGTGATTATATCACTAAGGTAAGTTGTTTGTTAGTGTTACCTAGTAAGTTAAAATCCCGAAAGATTCTACGGCGTTCAGGTTCAGGAATAACAGTAAAACATTGAAAACAGTCAGATCCAAGTTCATGGGTAGTGGCACGCATAATTTTCATTACATCTCGGCCTCTACCTGTTTTTTTGCGGTTCTTCGTTTCTCTGCCTGATGGACCAGCTTCATTTTCACTTGACGCTGAATAGTCACTATCCATTGTGTACAAAACTCTAAATACTATAACAAATAAACTGGCCTAGCAATAATAATGCCAAAATGTACGCATTTAATGCAACAACACATGCACGTGGACATGAATTATAATAAACTAACGGCTGATGCAATAAAAACTAGCAGTGAACGACGCCGAATTACCTGCAGACATGGACTGGTGCCGTTTTTCAGTACACGCGCGCGGACTCATGCCACTCTTCCCAAGTATGGCGTATGTTTTAACTGTTATTTTGTGGACTCAAGCGGTTTTTACCATTTAACGATTTCATTATCTGATAGTAACTACAAAATGGCATAAAATCATACTGTGAGCTGAGTTTCGCAAAAAAATGGACTAATGCCGTTCTTCCCCTGTACCCTTCATATGTATATATTTTTAGTTTGTAATATGTGTTTTTAGTAGATTTCTTAGATGTTTGTGTGTTTCCCTAGCGTAAAAATTAAATAGTATGAATCTTTGTTAACTGATTTACTGTTTAATAATGATAATATAACAAACTTTGGAACAGATAATTCAGATTTAGAAAATTAACACACAATTTTCATGGCCTACTAGAAAAACAGATTAAAATTTCTTTGAATTGACTTAATTGTCGATACCGGATTGAAATAAATATCAAATGTTATATATTTTTGAGAAGCTAAAAATGAGCGGAAACCAAATATTAAAAAATATACAGGGTATCCCATTTAAAAAAACCCAACTTTCGTCTATACCTCGAAAACGATTGTAGCTAACCAAAAACTGACTAGCCACTGGATTCTACGCAAAAGACTCTATCGAAGTTAGTTTTCAACTTCTTCTGTAAGTTGCCAGGCCATCGAGATACAAGGCCTACCTAAAAATGCAAAATTTTCAATTTCGCCCTGTATCTCAAAAACGAACAGGGCTAGGAAAAATTTGTTTGTGGCTTCTTTGGTTTCACAAAAAAGTAGCACAGCAAAAACCGCATCTCTCTATCTTCAGTAATAAGGAAGATACCCCGCAAAACCATCGAAATTCGGATACCCTGTACTCTACAGCAGCAGTGTGCCTGTGAATCTCCTATCTGAGTCCAGAAGGCTGGACTGTCAGTAGTATTCACGGAGACTGGCGATGTCGAGATCAGACAAGGCAAAACAACAATAATAAAAGGTAAACGCATAAATAACTTGTATATTATAGAGTTATTAATAAAAAATTTGTATAATACAGCACGGGCTGCAGGCCAGGTAGCTGAAGTTGATATTGATGAAGATGAAATATGGCATGAGCTATTAGGTGTCATCAGTAAGGAAAAGTTCTCTCAAATTAAAGTAAAAGAACTAGCTAGTTAAGCCACGTAGCTGAAGTTGATATTGATGAAGATGAAATATGGCATGAGCTATTAGGTGTCATCAGTAAGGAACAGTTCTCTCAAATTAAAGTAAAAGAACTAGCTAGTGATAATATCTGTTTAAAAGATATAAGTTCTATTAATTTTTTATGTGAAGCGTGTATTAGCGGGAAGAAACACGTCCTCCTTTCGCCAAAATTAAAGATAAAAAGTATATACCAAGAACGTTATTTATTGTGCATTCTGACATATGTAAGCCAATAACTCGTTGTACAATTGATAATAACAATTATTTTGTAAATTTTATTGATAAGTATGAGTATGAGCCAAGTAAATCAGAACTGTTCATTTATTTTAAAGATTACGTTGCAAAAGGAGAAACCCATTTCAATTCAAAATTAGTAAATTTATATTGTGATAACGGTAGAGAATGCTTATCGGCCGAAATGAATGACAAAATAAAACGGAGTAGCATATCATCTTACGGTGTCAAACACTCCCCAACAAAATCGTGTGGCGGGCGAATGAATCGGACTTAAACCGAAAAAGTACGTGCAATGGTACACAGTGCGGGTCTAGACAAACGTTTCTGGGGCGAGGCAATCGAAACTGCAACCTATGTGGTAAATAGGTCACCAACAAAAGCGATACATTTAAATAAGAACCGTATGAGATGTGGCATAATAGAAAGCCCAAATTAGGTATTTTACAAAATTTTTGACTGCACAGCATATGAACATAATAAAACAAAAAGAACTAAATTCGATAGTAAATCGTTTAAGGGAATTTTTGTAGGTTGTGTGCTAAATGGATATAAGATTCTTGATACGAAATCGGGAAAATGTATAATTGCGCGTAATGTACTTTTTAATGAAATTGGATATAAAATATTAATATTAGAACTTAATGATCGGGTCAAAACTGGTAGCGAAATAAATAGTAAGGTAAATACAGAAATAAATGTACCAACACGTACAGATAAAAATTTATCAGCAGGGGGTCTTGATGATAATAAATCATGACAATAAGAGATGCAAACAAACACTTAATAAAAGTGTCCATGAAAATTGTACTCAAGGTCAAACATCCTCTGTAAAGGATGTCCCTGAACAAATAAGTGTGAGCTCAAATAGTAATGGTGAAAGTCCATGTACCTCAGATGATAATTATTATCAAATAGGGAAATTAAATAATTAACAGAATATGAGAAGACGTGAAAAGTTAAAAGTTAAACCAATAATTTTTTATAAATATCTTAAAATTAATAATCATTTAATATGTAATCGAATGTCTGAAAATGAAATTCCCAAATGTTATCAAGACTTAGCTAATAATCCTTCTAGGGTTGAATAGGGAAAAAGCAACTAAAGTCGAATTAAAATCCTTAGAACAAAATAAAACGTGAACGTTTGTAAAAAAGCCAAATAATGTAAATATTGTCGACTGTAAATGGGTGTTTACAATAAAAGGCGATAGTAACGGAAATTGGGTAAGTTATTTTAGAAACCGTGAGAAAACATAACCACTTTCCCGGAAAGGCCACCCCCAATCCCACCAGAAACTCTAGGCGTGACATATATCTTCCCGTTCTTTCCACAAAATTGATAAAAAAATCAATTATTTACAACGTCATAAAACTTTACAATCATCTTCCAGTAAATTTAAAAACTATCCCTATGTTTGCACTCTTTCGAAAAAAAAAACAAAGCGTACCTCATTGAAAGACCTTTTTACTGCGTTAATGATTTTTACAATGAATAAGTCTCATTAAAATGTTTTTTATTTGTTTGTTTACTTAAATCTTTTTTGGGTGTCATGTTCCAGCTGCTAGCATAGAATTTGAAAATCGTTTTATAGGGGAATGAACTGTCTGATAGTCCATTAAAATTAATTATTTTTGTACGTATTAGATTAAAGTTATACATTTTCTTTTTTTTAATACACTTTAATTACTATATTACTTCAGTACACTTTTTATTTAACTTCACTAATTTTGCTTGTATAACGATAATAAAAAATTTCTCCATTAATGACTTTGCCTTTTTCGATGTTTAAGACTTTACATTTCTCCAATCCAAATTCCATATGGATGGCTTTCGAGAAGGCGTATGTCAATAGGCTTTTTTAGTTGGTTATGGTTTCCACCATAGAGCCTAATATCATCCATATACAGAAGGTGGGATATAGTTTGGGAATCGTCTCTATTGGCTTTGATGTTGAAGCCATGTCCTGTATTGTTGAGCAACGTGGATAGAGGGTTCATCGCTAAGCAGAACTAAGGCGAACTGGACGAGTCTCCTTGGTAAATTCCTCTATTGATGTCTATCTCATTGGCGGTAAGAGATTGATCGCCATTATAGATCCTCAAGTTCATTCTTCACTGGTGCTTGATAGTTGCAATGAAATTGATGATCATAAGGTGAATATTGTATATTCCTAGAACATCTATGAGTCAGCTATGTCAAACGCCTTTTTACAGTCTATAGAAGTAGTGTGTATGTTGCGTTGTTTTTTCTGTGCCTGCTTAAGTACCACAGAGTCGATGATAAGTTGTTCTTTGCATACATGATGGTCTCGAAAGCATCCCTTCTGTTCCTCGGCTAACAGGTTATGACTGTCAATATGATGATAGATACGATTTGCAATGCATCCTGTTAGGATCTTGTACATGGTGGGCAAACAGGTGATGGGCCTGTACTGGGACGGGTCTTCTGTCCTATTGCTTTTAGGTAGCATATTTGGAGTGCCTAGCATTAGAAATGCGGGGGTTGTCTCCGGATGATGCATTATTTTAGTAAAATGACGGGCCACAGCTTCATGGAGGACCTCAAATTCTTGTACCAAATATTGTGAATATGGTCAACTCCTGGCGACTTCCAGTTGCTCGTTCACTTAATAAAGTTGCTAACTTCTACCTTGGTGATAGAGTCAAATTCCATTTGTGGTGTTTGAATCTGATCACGTTGAGATTGTATCCATGTAGCATTTCGGTTATGCTCTTTTGATTTTTCCCAGTTGTTCGACCAATACTCGGTCAAATGCTCTTTGCTCGGCAGCAGCTTCTCAGTATTGGTTTGATGTTTGGTGTTATTGATAACTCGATAGAATTGTCTTTGATTTGTTTGAAAAGCCAGTTCTGTCGTTTTCTCTTTGAGCATTTGTTGTATCTTTGCAGACGTTTCGCTTTAGCTGCTAGTTTTTGCTTTAGTTTATCTTGATACTCATCTAGTTTTTGTTAATGGCTGAGATCGGTGGGTTTTGTACATCTTTTTAATGCGCTCCTTAAGTCTGCTCGAGGAGTATTCATTCTTATGTGAGTCTTCCTAGTTCCTGTCTCAAATCGTCAATTGTCTTCTCAAGTCTTTTCTGCCATAAGGGTTTTTATTGGTGTGTAGCTTTGCTTGTTTTCTTCTGAGAATGCACTTGTTGTTTATGGTATCTAAAGACCGCAACGGTAGAGCAGTAGATGAGTGTGTGGAGCTTCTCAAGATTGTCATACTCCAAACCAAACTCTGTTAGTATGGTGTTGAAAATATTGAGGACGCTGTGAGTCTCCCGACTAGTTCTAAGTTTCGGGAGCTAAGGTCTTTGAGTTGGATCCCGGTCGTTAAACTCAGCAACAGATTTTGGTTGTTGTATAATGATATTTTTCCATTGTCCTGGGTGCTGTTGGCTCTGTCAATGATGTCTTGTCTTGTAGGTTCGTCTTCGCATATGTTTTCTTCATTTCGTACTTCCTCCTCTGTTGTAGGCGAAGCTATGGGCGCAACGCGTTCGTTCTCCAGTTCAAGCTGCATCTCTCCTTTAAGTTGTTTCAGGATTGGTTCAGCCAAATGTTTATTCCGGACAATTACTCGCCGTTGGTCAGCAATCCGTTGCTCGGTGATGTTCTGAAGATCCGGGTATTTCTGAAGGAAAGCACTATGTAGGCAGGTCCGATAGGTGGTTAAGTCGGTCTCAAATCTGGTGATCTTATAATAGGGGCGCATTATGAAACAATTCATTGCTCATGTCCATTTCACACGTTTTCTTGGCTCCTGCGTCTCCTCAGAAATAGCGAGAGCTGGCCGTGTGGCATGGGGTTGTTGCCGTAGCCATACTCGACATCACGCTGCTTCCGTCGCTAGTCGAGGGACACTGTCACTCACTTAACACACAGGATCCTCTACCTAATGCCTGAGCGCGACAAGAGGTTGTGGTGGTATAATGTCGATTCACCCGTTTACTTGCGTTTTACCTACTTTCTACCTACTTATTATTATTATTATTATTATTATTATTTTGAGGTATTATAAAACATATCTTTTTTATCCAATACCAAATTAAACTAAAAAAATGTATTTCCTCGTAGCAGTAAAATAAAACTCTTTATATAAGATTAAAGACATGTTGAATTAGTGATTAAATGTGAATTACTAAATTTAATAGGAAATTTTATTTTCATAAGAAGTTTGAAATGACTTAGAAAAACACAACCTTATTTATCCTTTACCAAACTTAAAAAAAATAAATTTCCCTTGAATTTTAGTAAAATAAAACATCATATCAGATTAGAGAAATGTTGAATTAGTGATCTTGAATAAATTTGTGTTACTAAATTAATAGGAAATTTTATTTTCATAAGAATTGTAGTTTAAACTTAAGTAATTATTAAACATATATAAAATACGTTCACTGTGTGTTAATGTAGCACGTGACTTATGTCAAAAAAATTCAAGTGTAATCACCAAGGATAATTTTCGGGAAATCGTTGTCGTTGTCATGGCAACCTGTCAAAATAGACGCTCTCCATTGGTCGAAGATATTATATGTAACATTTTCAGTAAAATTATATGTAAGCAATATCCCATTAGCATTTAAACAGATAAAACGAACTTGAAAACCGAGCCAGAGCTGGTAGCTAGAGCGAAAACGTATAAATTTGAATAACAAATAACAGATTTGCTTAATTGTTATTGTGTTGCTGAATATGTTTCGGCATTATTATTTATGAGAATCCTGAAAATAATTTATACCCGCAAAACGAACTTGTAAACTCATGCAGGGACAAACAACAGATTTTTCAAATTTTTATTGAGGCTGATAATTATTCACGGCATACCAACTTTTATGCGTTTATTAATGCTCCAACTGTACATTGCTGGCGGGTGGTCATATCTCAGGAAGAGGGGCATGCTCTATGTATCTGAGAATTGTTTGTTACTTATGCATATAAATAGTTTAAGTCAGCACGATAGAAAAAATTAAATTAGAGGAAGAAGCTGAAAAAATACCGGACAAATACAAAAATATGTTATATTTCCAACTGAACATTTTGATCGTTATAGACCAATACATTTGTTGCATTTTCAATACTGGGTGAATTTGCTACGTGAAATAGCATAATGTTTTTTCTTTAATGAATGTAACTTATTTAGTGAATATCATGCGGTTGCGGGCGGAAAAGTACCACTTTCCGCACTTGTTAGGTAAATAACTATTTCTGGATCAGTTATAGGCTCATCATAAGCAACTAAAGTTTCACCAGCTTGGCGTTTAACATATCTTATTCTTATTACAAGTCCTTTGCCGTTGAAATGGCGCTTTTAAAGCCCATTTTTCTATACTCTTTCAAGAAAGCGTGCCATTTTCTCAACATCTCTGTGCATGTACCGAGATCCATTCTACTCATTGCAGAGATTTACTAACGACATTAATCTGGAAAAGTACATTATACCAAACAACCAATGAAACCGAAATCTTTTATTTGTTCGGCTAAAGTAGTGGTCTCATGAGAGGTTTTAACGTTACATAACTCTCGGAAGAAAACGAGGCTCTCCAGTTTATAAGGCATATGTCTGCGTATCTGTTTGCATGAGTGTGAAGGCCGTTCATTTGGAACTCCGTCAAGTCCTTTGCTGTTAAAGAAGTTCTTTTAAAGCCCGTTTTTCTATACTGTCTAAAAAAAGCCTAGCATTTTCTCAACATCCCTGTGCATTTACCGAAATAATTAAAGCATCATGAATATCCGCAATTTGCTTCCCAACGTGTTTCACTGAATTTTTTATAGAATATAATCCTAAGCATTGGTTAGGATTTCCCAGTGATGAACAGAAGCTGAAAACAATACGAACAACCTCTGAAGGATCAATTAATATTCGCTGGATCATTTATGTTATTAAAGTTATTAAATAATTAGTCTTTAAATACAAATTATATAGAAAGTTATGCTACTGTTTTGAACTAAGTTTTTTTTTATTTTTGCGGCCAAATTGGGTAATTATAATTCGAATACGGTAACCTTTTTTTTTGGTTTTACATACAGTCTATGCCTAGTCTGTGGCATTTTTCTTGTTTCAAGATTCTACATTCTAATGAATTTAGGAGTGAAATAAAAACTCAATACAGTGCAGATAGACGAAACGGGAAGTCAGAGATTATATCTAGCGCCCCTCGATGGTTGCCCAACCTCAGTCTGCCCTAACGCCGCTACTGACGGCATATCCATCGAAATAATAATCTCAATGTGGTACTTTCTACGGTTTTCCTTATTTATAATAAGGAGTAATGTGGTTTCTGAACGGAATCTTGTAAAAGAATCTTATACAGCAATTTTGTACCTCCTGTATCATACTTTTTTATTATTATTTTAGTGTCTCGCATAAGAAATATTTTTGGTTGGATGAAAGTGCATTTTTTAATTCATATAGGTTTCCAAGCCGAAGAAATGCTGCTTTTAATTTAACCCTTAAGTGGGGCTCAAAAGGTATGTATAACTGCGAGTCGTCGGCATATTGCTGAAGTTTTGCGTATCCCACCTCTTTGCCCATATCCGCAGCATAAATTGCAAACAAAAATGTGTTTTCGTAATTTTATGACAATGATGGAAAGTTGATCTTTACCAACTGCATTAGGAGATATTGCGGAAATAATTTTTTTGAGCGTATTATCATTTATAATTTAGAACTCTAAAGTATCTTCGATCAGTCTATTGTCTTTGACTTTATATCATATATAAAGCCAATATTCCAAGCCATACATTTATTGAAAACTGATGCTGAAAAAGAGCTTTAAAGATTCCATGTGGATTTTCTTCAGCTCATAAGTGATTGTTATGGAAATTTCGTATACACTGTCGTCCAAAAGTAGTCTCGTCAGTAAAGAAAACACCATTTAAAAAATTTGGGATTTAAGCGTTTTGATGAAGAATCCATTGGCAAAAAAATAGGCGCGGAAAAAAGTCTCTAGGTAGTAGAGCTTGTACACGTTGAATATGAAACGGATACAATTGCTGTTCTTTAAGAATTTGAAATACAGTGAAGTTGCTTACATTCAATATGTTGGCAATTTTTCGAGTACTTGTTTCAGGTGACTCCGCAACTCGAGAACTGCCTCTTCTAGTTGCACAGTTCGTACTTGTCAAGGGCGCCCGCAGTCAGCCGTTTGTTCCTTAACTCTACAATTCGTCCCAGATAGACCTCAGCTACAGTCGACCATTTCCATTACTTCGACCATAAACAAAATTTAGCATTTGTATAATTTTCCATTCTTTTCGATAAAAGAAAAATTTATTACTTATTAACAATAATGTTATTGCAAACTAAAAAGCTCAAGAATGAAGAAACGCTAATCTGACATTTCGTTAAAATACTCGTATTTAACACATAAATGTTGACTTTAGCCTACTAGATAATGTAATAAAAATGAAAAATACGCGTTTAGATGTTTTATTTTTTTGCATAAAAAACGCACTCTATTCGAAAAGAAGGTAATTGTCACAAATTGAATAAGGAATTTAAAAATAATTTTTAATTTGAAATGTCTCAGTGGCGTACAATTTTTTTATTTTAAAAAATTGAGATCATTACCCGTATGCGCGCCAATTGTGAATATAAAATTCCTAATTGCATGTCAAAAAATGCGCTATAACAACCTCTTGAAACACACCGAATTTCACTGGAATATCTCGACCGGTTAACAAAAACTTAAACACCCCGTGCCTCGGAAAACGGCTCATTTGCATACATACGTTTATATAGCAAACTGTCATTATTTTTTCATGCAGAATCACCCCCTGAAGTTTGCCGCACTTATTTACTAACACCCTGTCTAGTAGTATGTGTCTCTAGTTGACCGTTTCGGACTTACTGCTTGTTATCTTCAGAAATGGGCTAATTTGCAAAAGCAATTTCCTTACTTGTGTAAACACTTACGAATAGGCAGTTTTGCCCTTTTCATTATAAAATGAAGGTATATTTGTACAGGAACCTATTTCATATATAGAATCTGTTTACACAACGTATGTTGCGGAAGATGGTGGACATATAGAAATCTTCCTGCCATAGTACTTAGGATTAGTTGCTGTCTTATTAAGCATTAGTTACGATTATATGTGTTATTAATAGAAAATTTTTCTCGTTACAATTAAGGTTTTTCTTTAAAAATAAATAAACCTAATAATTAAAAAAAAGTTAATCACTATTTTATTTACTACATGCTGACAAAAAATAAACAAACCAGTTATATAATTCTTATCAAAACGGTACTAGTAATATTTTGTTTAATTAATCGTAAAAAAAAACTACAAAATCCTTCATCAATAGGCTCATTATTACATAAGACAAAATATACAAATTTTAAACAATCTTTGCAAAAATTATATTAAGTGACAAATGGGTCATTACTTCAAGATAACCACCAACAATTCCGAAACAGTGAATCAACCCATATTTTTATATATCGTTGTACTGATCTTGAAGGACTCTATTCATATATATGTGAATATACAAGGTGTTCCATTTAAAAAAAAATTGGAAAAATTAAGGATATGTAAAATATGGCAACACTGCGGATTATTTCTTTATAATAAAATATGAGAATATGAAATGTTATATAATGTCACCAACGACAAAAAAAAGCCATGCCTTTTGTATTACAGTAATTTCGGTATAGATGCCGGTTCTGCCTGCGGGTATTTCGTAATTTGCCAACTAATAGCTAACCCAACAGCAATTGAACCAACTGCTTAAAATATTGGGTGGACGTAACCTCCATGTAAATATCAGCCACCACTGCAGACAGCGATGGTCCAACAGAAAGACCGCCATCTTGAGCGTAGAACTTATACTGAACCTGAAAGTAAGAATTACGCACACAACACTCTTATAAGTCTATAACATCATTGAGTGGTAACGAAGTCCTTTCAGAAATAAACTGATCTTCACAGAGCTTAGTCTTGTTAATGGACAACGACTCTTCTAGCGGTACATTTGTATACAGGTTTTTCACATCAAGGCTTTCAAATTGGTCTTCTGGCTCTAAGGAGATATCTTTAACAACATTTCCGAAATGGATAGAATTCTTGACAAAAGAAGTAGTGGCTAGATGGGGTCAGTCAAGTTTCCCCCCCCTCCCGAATCAAACGAATTTCAAGCGAAACTAAAGCATATTTTAGTTTCCTCTCGTCTTTCAAAATATTAAAAATTTGCATTTCCATGTTTAAACCTGATCTGTTTTCTATGACTGATATCTTTAAATTTTCAATATGTTTAACCCCATAATTTTATGTTTTTTTGATCCAGAATATCGAATTAAGGTTTTCAATTATTTGCGTAAAACGCAATGATCCCAACTTGTTATCTCTACCTGTATATTTTGCAACAACATTAATATAACCTTAAACTGAAATATGTACAGCCAAAATCTCATAGAAATACGTATTCGATTTGCCGCCAACCAGAAAAACGACGCACATTGGTCGATTTGCCTGGAATCACGGCATAAATGCATAAAATTTATTTATCTCAACATGACTAAAAATGCCCTAAATTTAAAGTCAATAATGCAAACAACAAGTTGGCTGTGAAAAAATTCTTTCAAGCATTTGTCGTTTACTGAGAGCAGACGTCAAAACAGAAATATGTCAGCAGGTAAGGCTTTGTGAGACTGTAATCTGAAAAAAGTGTAAAATTTTAATAGTTACTACAAAAACGTTATTACCTGGATCGATACTTGTTTTCAGTGGATGTTAAATCTTGAGGTATGTAGTTGTAAAATACGTATACGTTTTAGATATAAATAGGATATTAGTGGAAACTTATGTCAAAAATCTTAATGTCTACAAATTGCAACTTTTTTTAAGGAACCTCTATTATATAAAGCTTTTTATTTATGTTCCGCCCGGTTTCTAATTTTTAACTTCTATGATTACTTATCGTAATTATACAAAAACAAAATTTTGCAGATATTTGCAATTTTTTCTATAAAATTTAAGATTAAATTGCGTGTTGGGTCTAAAAATCGAACTTTGCATTAACATGTAGTGTTTTAAATGATGTCATGCAAGATTTATCATTAGTTATAGAATATTTCGCTGTATGTGTTTGTTAAATAGAATAAATCAATGCTGAAAACGAAATACGCCAAATTTCTTTGTACAGAGTGTCCAACTAATTTATCAAAAAGTCCAAAAACGTAGAGAAAAAAAATTGTAATGAATATAACTTTTTAAAAATCAGTATTTTACGCATATGCAAAAATCTAATAAGTTTTGAACTGGCTGCAATAATTAAAAAAAAATCAAATTCTTTAATTTAAAAATGTAATTATTATTTTCCTTCAAAATTTTATTATCTACCTACTTAATTTTTTTACAGATATGTGGTTTTCAGTCATAGAGACCTATTTAATATTCTGCAAAGTTTTCCTAAAAAAAATGTCGAGTAAAGATTTTCGTACTTACATACTCGGATATTATAGCTTACAAATCATGAAACTATATCAAAAAGTTTAAAAATTAAAATTTCGCGTTTTAAAAGTCAATTTTTAAGTAAATGGGCAGCGGTTCATCGGATGAAGGAGGCTTTTATAAACAAATAAGTTAAGTGGTTAGACCTTACTATTAGGTTTCGAAAAAATATTATTAGACATAAAGGACACCTTATAGTCAGTTTTCAGTACACAAGAACTTGCATATGCAACGCAAATGAGTTTCCGTTCAGAGGTTTATCTTATGGCTCTTAAAATATTAAAAGATATAAGTAACGGGCCACATAAAGCTGAGGAATATTGCACTGCGTTAAATAATAGTAAAAAATTGCATTCTAAATTAACTAGTGATGAAGCTCTATCATCGATAATTTAGAAGCAAAGTTGTGCAAGAGTCAATATAATTTAATCAGAAATCAGGTTAAAGAAAAAAAACTGTGACGTGTTTCCAGCATACGATGAAATTCTGGAAGCAGAAAAGCGATGCTATCCTGCAGAAATTACTATTTATTCTGACACCGAAGTTGAACTTACGCTGCAGTCTCTGGTAAATCATACAAGCAAAAGACTTAGTCAAGTTCAAGAATCAGTTGTTCAAGGTCTTAAAGAAATGGATATCGATATGAGCTTAGTTTGGAAGTGGGGGTTTGATGGATCGTCTGGCCAATTCGAATATAAACAAAGATTTAAGAGTGTAGAAAAATTGGACAATAGTGTATTTCTAATATCTTTAGTGCCTATTAAACTGGTATGCAATGAGCCCAGAAACTTTGAATACATCATCTGGCAAAATCCAAGAACTTCATCTCCTCGATTTTGTAGGCCACTTAAGTTATAATTCGCCCGTGAAACAATAGAAATGACTATGCAAGAAAAGAAAAATATGGATGATCAAATCAATAAACTTGTTCCCTTTATGTATATCCTTAATAATAAAACAATAACGGTACATTTTGAACAACATCTCAAATAGTTCAACTCAGAAATGTTATATTTATGGGGCCACATCCAGGGACTTCAATAATATTGATGCAGTTATTCAAAAGTCGACTGATGACAATAATTTGAAATATGGACCCTCAACATTACACGCCTGGATACGTTTCTTTCAATGTCTTTTACATTTAGCTTATAAAATGACCATTTCTAAGTGGCAAGCTAGAGGTGCGGAAGATATGTTAAAAGTTTTAGAATCAAAGAAACGTAATCAGGAACAACTTCGTTCTCAGATGGGGCTAATTGTAGACAAACCGAAGCCAGGTTTCGGTAGTTCCCATGATGGAAACATAGCGTGGAGATCTTTTGAGGGTGCAGAAATAGTAGCAGAAATAACTAAAATTAATATTAATATAATTACAAAATTTCATGTGGTTTGCATTGCAAACTCTGTCGTCAGGATTTGGTATTAATACAGATAAACTTAAAAAATATTCACTAGAAACAGTAAAACTTTTTGTATCCCTGGAATGTGATGCCCGTTACCGTGCATAAGGTTTTGATTCACGGATCAGACATAATTAACTCTTACCTTATTATTACCAAGAAGCTGGGAATAAAGACATAAAAATATATAGGGAGGGTTTTTCCTAGAAGACTTGGAGAACTGATAATTTCAAAGATATAATAAATCGACTTCTTGTCTTCTCGGATCCTTGCATCTCAAGTTTAAGAAAACAACGACAAAAAAAGATTAAGACATTCTTTCGTGAGGCACTGGAATTACTTAGACCTCCAATAGTGAATGATAGTTCAAACAATCCAAAATAAAGAACCCAATAAATATTACATATTCACATATTCAATTCTACTATACAATGATATTTGGTATAATATTTACTTTAAATATACATACACAGTGCTGGAAAATCTAATGTTTAAGAGTTAAAGTTATTTTAGAGATAAGTAAAACGAAACATAAGTAAGTATGTATTTTTATTGTATATTTTTAATACATATTCTGTGACTATACCCTGTAGATTTGGATATTTACAATTTTATATAATTTTCACATGTATAATGGTGACATTAATCATCGTTTAAGAATTAATGTTTTATTTTGGGTATAGGCATAACTAGACATAAGTAAGTAGGTATTTTTGTTTTATACTTTTAATTCTTATTTTGTGATTACACCCTGTAGATTTGGATCTTGGATCAATTTTGCACAATGGAAACTAATGTTTAGAAATTAAAGTTTTATTTTAGGGACAGACATAACTAGACAGTAGACATAAGTAAGTATATTTGATTTATGTCTTTAATAATGATCTTGTGACTACACCCTGTATATAAATGTGGATTTTACCAATTTTTTATAATTACAAATAATACGCATAAGCGTAATGACTATAAATAAAGAGGTAATGATTTACTAGAACAGCTACTTAAAACTAAGAATGGGAATACATTTCAAAATTTACTCTTTATTTTTTACATTTTCTAAATGGTCTTCGTAGTCCCAGGGTCCAAGACACTGCATGAAACATTATCGTATCCCGTAAAAATATTTTAAATAAGTTTAACTAGCATTATTAAATAAGTTCTCACTGTTCTCAGTAATATTTTTATTTTTCTATTTTTTGCCACGTTTCCGTAAAAATCGACCAGTGTGCTACGTGCCAAAATCTGAAGGCCCTCCTTATTATTTTATGATTAGTTGTTCCATCTACCTTTTAATTTTTACCTAGCAAGCTGCGATCGTTTAGTGGTTGTGTTTTATTTGATTTTAAAGGAAATTGAATAACAGAATAAGTTAAGAATTTTTTTTTTCTAAAACCAAATAGAGCTGGGCGTTCATATCGATTTACAAAGTGTCGGTAATAGACAGACGTACTTGGTTTATTTTATACTATTTAGTTAATAATATTACAGTATTCCTAATTAAATATAAGTACATTTAATTATAAGGGAACAAAATCGAAGAACCGATTGTTTTTTTTTAATTTTTTGCTTCTATTTATTGTTAAATTGGCCCCTCACCTGGCAGCGGCGGCGTCTTCATCCCTAAACTGACGCGACGCACGCTGATGGCGGTAATACCAATACATATACAGGATTAGTAAAAAGAACCGGAACGCTTAAATATCTTCAAAACCGCTGAAGTTATGCTTAAAAATTCAAAATTTGTGGGTTTTTGGGCACGCGAAATTGAAAAAAGTATCGGCACTGTTGCCAGACTTTCCAGTTTTGCGCTACTTATATTTCTTAAACGGAATGACCCTTTTATTTTTATTGCAACTAGCTGGAAAAATTTAGTAAGATCTCAAATCTGCAACACTCTATCTGTAATAGTTTCTGAGAGATGTTTACACTAAAAAGTACGGGAAGGCTTGTATATTTTCAAAACTGCTAAAGTTGTGCTTACAAGATTCGATATTTAAGTCTTTCTGCAAGCGGAATTGAAAAATAGTATCGGCACTGTTGTAAGATTTTTCTAGTTTTGTGCTACACGAGGTCGTTTTCTTATCTTAAATGGAAGGCCCCATTGATTTTTATTGAAATTAATGACTTTTAATTTATGAAAGTTGAACTAATATTGACGCCTTTCCTTCACACTTTATCCCGGCTTGAGACGGGTCTAACTTCTACCAGTAGTTGATACTTAAAGCGTGTTTAAAAACGGGCGAGACAATAACGACCAAGCACCAATAACGCTAAGATAAAGAGATTAAAACTCAACGAACTAAAGCAACAATAACTTAACAGAATCGATACTGATTTTAAAGAGTAAAAATAATTACATTTAAGATAAGAAAAAGGCTGTATCGTAAACCTGAGAATTCTGGTAACAGCGCCGATTCCATTTTTTTATTGTGCATGCCCAGAAACCCCCAAATGCCGAATTTTGTAACCACAATTTAAGCGGTTTTGAATATATTTAAGTGTTCCGGTTCTTTTTACTAACCCTGTATAAAAGTGTCCCATAACTTTCTCTAGAAAAGTGTGCAAAATTAAATGATCCGAGTAGCACAAAAATATTTCAATTTCGTGACAGACAGATGGAAAGGAAATTTTGAAAACCCCATAACTTTTTCTAGGAGAGTGTGCAAAATGAGAAAATAGGTGTGCAAAATTGTACAAAAGTAGGTGAAACGAGTAGCAGAATAGTTTTTTAATTTTCTGACTGACGGGTGGAAAATACAAAGTTTCGACAACCCATAACTTTCTCTAGGAGAGAGTGCAAAATTTAAAAACAGGTGTGCAAAATTAGGTGAAACGAGTAGCATAACAGTTTTTCAATTTTGTGACTGACGGGGGGGAAAATGCAAATTTTCTACGCCCCATAACTTTCTCCAGGAGAGTGTGTAAAATTTAAAAATAAGTGTGCAAAATTGTGCACAATTAGGTGAAACGAGTAGCACAACAGTTTTTCAAAAATACAAATTTTCGACGCACCTTAACTTTTTCTAGGAGAATGTGCAAAATTTGAAAATAGGTGTGCAAAATTAGGTGAAACGAATAGCACAACATTTTTGTGAGTGACGGGGGGGGGGATACAATTTTTCGACAACCCATAACTTTCTCTAGGAGAGTGTGCAAATTTTAAAAATAGGTGTGCAAAATTGTGCAAAATTAGGTGAATAAAGTAGCATAGAAGTTTTTCAATTTCGTGACAAACGGGGGGGAAAATTTTTTGACCCCCTTAACTGTCTCTAGGAGGGTGTGCAAAATTTGATAACTAGTGTGCAAAATTGTGCAAAATTAAATGGGACGATTGATATAAAAATATTTAGATATTTTGAAAGACGGGGGGAACGGTCAAGTTTGCCCCCCGTTTAAAAAAATGCTTTAGTTTATCTTGGGTAAGTGTGCAAAATTGTTTTTATTGTATGCAAAATATGTGCAAAATGATAGTGTATCTATTTTCGAAATTCGTTTGATTCGGGGAGGAAACTTGACCGACCCAGCTAGATGACTGGTAGCTAATATTTAGACAGTACGCTGGTCGGTGAGATCCCAGAGCTTGCGATTGGGCCTAACGGCATGCTGGCTTTATGGATCTTAGGTAGGCCATACAGGTGTAGAGGCTTACCATATATAGTGTGATATGAGTGTTGTCCTGGTTTTATCGGTTATATGTTCTTTGTATGTTTCAATGTCTGATAGATTTTCTTTTCTAAGGCTGGTGTATGATCCTTGGGAAGCGGTCAATAGTTTCCTTTTCTCAAAGTGTCTGCGTCATATATTAAAACGACCGTAACTACTGTAGTATTTCATTTGTCTGCTGGTAAGATCGTGATAGAGTCGTCATCACGTATTTTTTTAAGAGCTGATGCCTCTTCATGTTAGGTGAAATGTATTTTGTTTCATAAAACTCTTATTTTACCTTCTATTTAAACTCTTTAGTTTCTGGTCCTTAAATATTTGGGGTTTCTACGGAGCTGATTATGTACAAAAGGGGAATATTCTTTGGGTTTATAGCAAATTCAGTCCTTTGCTAAGAAAAATCCTTTGTTGGTTGGTGGTAAGATGTTGATTTTTCAGTTTCTGGTCGTATTTCTTCTTTAAATCCTGTCTCAATTTTTCGAGGAAATATCAGTTTTGCGGAAGATTGGTTCATGGTTTTGTTCCTGTGCATATTCTTTAATTTCTTCATACCTTTGTGCAACGTCGTCCATAAGAGTGATTCTCTTCCATCGGTGGTAGTTGATTTGGGATCTAAAGGTAGTTATTGTTGACTTCAAACGGAAACCTACAAGAATAAGTTTGTTATCTCCCGCTTCTTTTAAAAATTCTATATCTGACTTTCCTTGGTCAGTTTGATTTTCGTCTTCTCGTAGCTTCTTAATTTTTGGTTAATGCCGCATCCGTACCAGGATTCTAACGTCCGTTTGAAGCTTGTAGATAATAGAGCATTCTGAATAAGATTTACTTGTTGTACTTACATTGTCTTTAATTTAAATTATTTACAACGTTTCGATCAATGATGTATATCCGATCGTTATCAAGTGTAAATAAAGAGCTAAATCTAAAACTACTAGCTTATATACACTATTGTGCAATTGAAATGCAACTTTTAAAAATTTAACCTAAATTTAAATAGCTATAACTTGTAAACAAAATGAAATTATTTTTTATTTTATGTATGTACAGGGTGTTCGGTTATATTTTAAACAGGGTCTATAGGCTTTATTTCTCAAGTTATTAAAAAATTTTACACACAAAAGTTTTAGGATTTAGTCTGAATCGTCAGAATTTGTTGTAAAAAAACATATGAACATCGGAAATTGGGAAAATGAGCATCAGCTTTGTTATTTTAAATGGAACACCCTGTATATTTTTAGTTTATTGACAAGAGCTTTTCCTCCTGATTCCAAAAATATATGGTTTGTTTATGCTCACTGTAACCATTATCCCATAATTTAAAAACAAACGTGGAAAAATTATCCACTCTGGCTTAAGTATAGTAGAAATAATAGAAAGCTTTGGTTTCAATTGTTTTTATTCAAAATGGCCGGTCTGTCACTCACTTAGCAACTTGTTTTAAAATATGAGCTGCTTTGGCATATTGGAAAAATAATGGGAGGCTTTGAAATCAATAATTATTGTTCTTATGTTTTTCCTTCAATATGGCCGTTCTGTCATTACTTACTTAGCGACTTTTTTTGCCTTTATTTTCAAAACTATGGGAATTACTGATTAAGAAAAAGCCAATATTTTAAAAATATACTTTCGTGTAAATAATTATCGTGAAACACGAGATCAATACAGGAGAGAGTATCCTAATTTAGTTACTCCCTCAATATCTACGATTTATTACATTGTGAAGAATTTTGATGACAGAAAAACTTTTATTAGAAAAAAGAGATAACGATTTGGTTGTATTGTTATATTTTGAAGGTAAACCTATTATTATTGTTTTCAATAAAATATAATTCAGGTTTTTTTTTTTTAGAAGACCCAGAACGATCTATCGAAGACGCAGTGATAAACTTAAATAAATAAAGGTGGAAAATTTGCGAAACCTTGAAGCACTACAAGTATAAACCTTATATGTTTAGACCGGTTCAAAATTTAACTCCATTGAATAAAATACAAAGACTCGCATTTTCTCAAGAGATGTTGACAAGAATACAGAATGATCCTAATATCTGTACGAGAATTCACCGACGAGGCTGCGTTTACCACCGCAGGTATGTTTAATAGAAAAAACAAACATTTTTGGACAACCACAAATCCCTATAAAAACAAATTGTGCAAATTCAGGGTCCGAAGTCTAATTTAGTTACTCCCTCAATATCTACGATTTATTACATTGTGAAGAATTTTGATGACAGAAAAACTGTTATTAGAAAAAAGAGATAACGATTTGGATGTATTGTTATATTTTGAAGGTAAACCTATTATTATTGTTTTTACTAAAATATAATTCAGGTTTTTTTTTGTAGAAGACCCAGAACGATCTATCGAAGACGCAGTGATAAACTTAAATAAATAAAGGTGGAAAATTTGCGAAACCTTGAAGCACTACAAGTATAAACCTTATAAGTTTAGACCGGTTCAAAATTTAACTCCATTGAATAAAATACAAAGACTCGCATTTTCTCAAGAGATGTTGACAAGAACACAGAATGATCCTAATATCTGTACGAGAATTCACCGACGAGGCTGCGTTTACCACCGCAGGTATGTTTAATAGAAAAAAACAAACATTTTTGGATAACCATAAATCCCTATAAAAACAAATTGTGCAAATTCAGTCTATTAACATTTGGTGTGGTATAATAGATAATAGAGTTTTGGGGCCTGTAGTAATAGAGAATACTTTCAATGGCCAAAGATATTTAGATCTTCTACGAAATCAGTTCGATGAGGTTTTAGAAGAGCTACCTCTCCAAGTTTTGAACAACTTATTTGGCACCAAGATGGTGCCCCTCCACGCAATTGCATCGAAGTTACCGAATATCTATACAACAAATATGATCTGTGGATAGGAAGACAGGGACCCATAAATTGGCCAGCGAATAGCCCCGATCTTTCGCCTCTCGATTTTTTTTATGTGGATACCTTAAGAATAAAGTATATTACAACAGACCAACCACTATTTGCGAATTAGCCGAAAAAATAAAAGCTGAAATTAACAATTTAAATCAAAACAATTCCGAATTCACTTTTAAAGCCATAACTTGCAAATTTTCAGAATTATTACAGAAATGTATATTGAATCAAGGCGGCTGGGTAGACTAAATTTAATAATAAATATTCTTAATAATTTGACTTTTTTATTTCTTGGTTTCTTGTTTTTTTTCTACAGATATCGTTATTGTAACTTGTTTAATATAAAAATAATACCAAAAAGCTTGTTACTTCATTTCCTTATGTTAACATCTCTCCTATCGTTTCAAGTAATAATTATAGTAATTATTAGGTATTATTATTTTCGGCAAGTAGGTAGGTACATGAGTTAATGACAGAACGACCATATATGAAAAGCAAAACAGTTGAATTAAAAGCCGCTCATTACTTTTCCAAGGCAAAGCGAATAATATTTTAAAACAAGTTGATAAGTGAGTGACAGAACGGCCATTTTGAAGTAAAAACAATTGAAACCAAAGCTTTCTATTATTTCTACTATACTTAAGCCAGAGCGGAAAATTTTTCCACGTTTTTTCAAAATTATCGGATAATGGTTACAGTGAGCATAGACAAATCATATATTTTTGGAATCTGGAGAAAAAGCTCTTCTCAATAAACTAAAAATACGCAGGGTGTTCCATTTAAAATAACAAAGCTGATGCTTATTTTCCCAATTTCCGATGTTCATATGTTTTTTTCGATAAAAAATTCTAACTAAATCCTAAAACTTTTGTGTGTGAAATTTTTTGATATCTTGAGAAATAAAGCGTATAGACCCCGTTCAAAATATAACCGAACACCCCGTACTCAGTAAATCGGAAAAAACTAATTTCTCAAAATTTTGATATCTTATTTGTTTCTTTTTTTATTAATTTTTTTCTTATAATACGCATTTTTTTCAACATTTTCTCTCTAAATTAAAAACTTTTATTAAAAAGACTATTATTTTGATCGTTTTGACTTCTCCAAGGACGTTTTGAAAAAAGTAAATACAATTTTGCCTTTCTGAATGTTAATTTTACTTCAGGGACGTACTAATTAATTTTTTCAGATCGTTATATATCTTTCTTATTTTCTTAAATTAGACTTTGTCTCCTGAATTCCGTAAAGGGTATTTTTACCTTTTTTTTTATTATTTTTGATAAATGGGGCTTCAAACCTCAGGACGGGTTTTTAATTTCAGAATTATTACCCATACCCTGAGTAATTTTGATTATTTTTTAAACTTAATTTTTTTTTTATATAAAAACTATTTTCTTATAAGTTACGAATTCGAGGCTTTTAATTAAAGTTATACCTAACTGAGTATGCTTTCTTCTTTATTAGTAAGTCTTTGTATAACGAGTGTGCCAAAAATATATAATTATTAAAACCTTTATATAGGGTGGGGCAAAACTTACCCGTCCGTCTATAACTACTGAACGGTACTTTCTTTTTAAATGAACCTTCTAGAATATATATGCAGATTAGATAGAGCTACATTCTAAGTTATTCTCAGGTATACAGGGTGCGACAAAAATACGTTGCATAATAAAGTTACATTTTTTTAAATGGATTACACTGTATTTTATTGTATATTTGAATTCCGCAATAAAAGTAAGGTTAAATTTTAATTAATTAAATAAAACCATTGGATTTAGAGATAACTTCAGAACCATAAATTGGAATTGAAAGTGTAGTTTCTTAAAATTCATCTCTAATTTAAATGGTTTGCTTACAAACGCTTTTTTACATTTTGTAAGCTTATGTTTTATGCATTGGTATTTTCAGTTTTTAGTACAGTGCCATTTATTCAAATCGAATAAATTATTGGTTTAGAAATTACCATAGAACATACAGTATCATGTTTAAATTCAGGTGATTGGTGATTGAGTCCAAACCGTCGGAATAGAAAGTTAAAAAATGCTATTTTGTAATGGACAAAATTTGCAATGAAAATGTTAATTATGCAACGCTTTAAATATGGTGAGTAAAAAATTAAAATATTTCAGTTTTTTGTTTTCGACAGTCTTAAAAAACTAAGTTTTACAGTGCGTAACTTTATCGCTATTAAAACTTTTTTTACCTCTTACTTTTCTGCGAGATCTCAATGAGCATCAGCATCGAGTTATTTATATATTTTTTTTACAAGCGATATTGAAAAACTAGTGATAAATAACATACATAATCAACAAAATCACTAAAATTTTAAATTTAAAAAAATTTATGCATTACCATAATTGAGTTTAATAAATGAAAAATTATTCTGCCTATGGTTAATATTTGCATGAAATCTAAAAAGAAAGTATCGTTCAGTAGTCGTGTAAGTTGTGCCCCACGCTGTATAAAGTTTTTAATAATTATATATTTTTGGATACTCGGTATACGAAAATTTACTAATAAAAAAGAAAACATACTCATTTAGGAATAACTGCATAACATAAGTGCCAAGAATAGGTAATTTAAAGGAAAGTAGTTTTTATGTTAAAAAAATTAAGTTTAAAAAATAATCAAAATTACTCAGACTACGGGTAATAATTTTATGAAATTAAAAAATCGTCCTGAGGTTTACAGTCGCTTTTATCAAAAATAGTAAGAAAAAGTAAAAATACTCTTTACGGAATTCAGGAGACAAAGTCCAATTTAAGAAAATAAGAAAGATATATAACGGTCTGAAAACATTAATTAGTACGCCCCTGAAGTAAAATTAAAATTCGGAGACAAAATTATATTTACTTTTTATCAAAACGTCCTTGGAGAAGCCAAAACGATTAACAGAATAATCTTTTTAATTTAGAAAGAAATATGTTGAAAAAAATGCGTATTATAAGAAAAAAAAATAAAAACAACACAAATCAAATATCAAAATTTTAAGAAATTTGTTTTTCCTAAGAACCCTATTCATTAAAGTTTTGCTCTTGACAAAGTTCAAGTTAAAAAAAGTACTTTTGCTTTATCCCTCGTATATACCAGACCAAAGCAACCCTTAAAACACACATACCACAAAAATGTTAACAAAACATAAGCCTACAAAATATAAAAAACTGTTTGTGAACATACCATTGTGTTTACAAGTTATAGCTATTTAAATTTAAGTTAAATTTTAAAAAATTGTACTTCAATTGCACAATAGTGTAGTGGGGTCGTTCGCGATCCAGTTTTTAAAAGAAGCTAAATACAACAGCCCTGATTAAGTACCAAATATCCACTGGTTTTAGACCTAGCTTTTAGTTTACCCCAGATAACGATCGGAGATACATGATTATTCAGAATGCTCCATTATCTAAAACCTTAGGAAATACAGAGTGCAGGAAAGAGAAATATTCTAAGGACGAGTTTGGGGAGGTCAAAAAATTAAAAAAAAATTATTTAATCATAGGTCCGCAAACGCTTCGTTTTCGAAATACAGGGTGTTAAAGAAAATTAAATAAATCGGTTTTTATTTAATATCTCGGAAACAATTTTAGATATCAAATTAAACTTGGTTGTGCGTTATAATGACGTAGAGGGGCATGTTTTTGAAAAAAAATTTTTTAATACTTTCACCAGTGGCGTGCGTGAAACATAAGGTTAGGTAATTTCTTAGGGAAAAATCGGACAACACTGTTTTTCTTGAGAATTAATATAATTCTCTTAATTGGCATCCTATTCCAAAGAAAAAACGTCTGATACACCGTTTCCGAGTAATAATTAAAATACAGCTTTAATACATTCATATCCTTATTATGATTACTTAAAAGGGTTTTTAACAAGTTGGCGTTGAAACTTCAACGTCAGTTCGTGGTTTTTAGATTGATTTGACATACCTACTTAGTTATACTTTGATATAAATATTAAGTGTAAGGGGCTAAACGAGCATTTTGGTAACAAATTGGTTATTAATTCATTGGTATCATAAAATGCCATACATATTCAGCCATAGAGAATTTGCGGACAAGATATTTGGTTATGGTTATTGCGATAGTAGCTCAACAAGGGCAGTTGATGAATATGAACGTCGATTTCAAAATCGAATTTTTCCTGATAGGAAAGTTTTTCAGAGAGTATTCGCAAACGCACAAGAAAATGAAATGTTGCCAAGTGCAAGGATTATTGTTGTTGAAAGGTGAAAGTACGAGGAGCACGGCAAATGAACTGCAAATACCATTACATAAAGCCGTTTGGGAGACACTTAAAAGAAATGGATTAAAACCCTTTCACCTTCAACCAGTTCAACATTTAGAACATGGCGATTATCTCTTAAGAATACACTTTTGTGAAAGGATACGTCAAAATCGGGAACTGCATAGATACATTTTATTTAGCGATGAAGCTCAATTCACTCGCGATGGAATTAACAAAATTCACAATGAACATAGATGGTCAGACGAAAACTTTCATGTCACTTTTGAATACAACTTTCAACACCGATTTAGTATCAACATCTGGTGTGGTATGCCTAACAATCAATTATTTGGTCCATTTGTGTTGGACGAACTTCTTACTGATGACGAGTATTTACATTTTTTGCAAGAGAATTTAGTAACAATGGTGGGCGATGTTGCTTTATATGTTAGACAACGAATGTACTTCCAACACGATGGAGCCCCTCCGCATTTTAGTGTACAAGTAAAAAGTTTCTTAAATAATAATTTTCCTAATCGATGGATTGGCAGGGGCGGGCCGCAAAATTGGCCACCCAGGTCACCAGACTTAAATCCATTGGATTATTGTCTCTGGGGATGGATGCAATCATTATTTTATGCAACAAGAGAAGCACTATTTGATAGTGTTCAGAATGCTGCAGTTATCATAAGAAATAATCCCCGATCAATTGAACGTGCTATCTGAGTGTAATAAACGAGTCAACAAATGCATCAGACGAAAAAACATAAAGAGATGTTTTTTCTTTAGAATAGACCAATAATATGCCAATTAAGAAATAATTATTAATTCTGCAGAAAAGCAGTGGCGTCCGATTTTTTCCCTGAGAAATTGCCTCACCTTAAGTTTCACGCACACCACTGGTGAAAGTATTAAAATAATTATGTAAGATGTAAAAAAAACAACTGTTTTATCTGCCGGTTTGACCTATATACGTTTGGTCACAGTATCTACAATTTAGTTGGTATACACCTGAATGTTTAAGTTTGTCAGATTTCGTTTTATTATTTTTAATGAACTTACTTAAAGAATTATTAGTTTTATACGCTATACTAATATCTAAACTGTTAAGAATTTTCTAACAGTTTAGATATTAGGATAGCGTATAAAACTAATAATTCTTTAAGTAAGTTCATTAAAAATAATAAAACGAAATCTGACAAACTTAAACATTCAGGTGTATACCAACTAAATTGTGTAGACTGTGAGAAAACGTATATAGGTCAAACCGGCAGATATTTTGGTAAAAGAATAGATGAACATTTTAAATGCTTTATTAAGGAAAAGCCCGAATCCAATTATCCTAATCACTTAATTGAGACGGGACATGCCTTTGATAACAACTTTAAAATATTGCACAAGGAAAACAAGGGTCATAAACTAAATTTGCTGGAGTCTCTAGCACTAAATAAGCTCAAACGATCAAACCGCTTGTTAAATGACCAAGTAGAACTTAACACGTCACCCTTATTAAATATATTTTGGTTTTAGATTATTTTCGTTTATGGCTTGTAGGTAAAAATTCCCAGACCATTTTATATCCTTAAAAAAAATTTCCAAATCTTTTTATTACACCTAGTTATAAAAATATGGTTTTACTCTTTAAATTATTCATTCGAGATGTAACGTCCGAAGAAGGTACAGTGTTAGCGAAACATGTCACGTTTTTAGTAAACTAATATAGTGGAACTGTTTGTAAAAAATAGTTGTTTTCTTACATCTTACATAATTATTATTATTATGGATTTCCCCTGACTATCGGCTGACACAATCGTAAAATATTAAAAATCTTTTTGTTCTAAAACATGTCCCTTTACGTCGTTAAACGCACAACCAAACTCAATTTGATATCTAAAATTGTTTTCGAAATATTAAATAAAAACAAATTTTTTAAATTTTCTTTAACACCCTGTATCTCAAAAAGGAAGCGTTTGCGGATCTATGATTATATAACCTTTTTTAATTTCTTTGACCCAAACACGTCCTTAGAATATTTCGCTTTCCTCTCGAAACTTCCTGTATTTGTGAGAGCCTTCTTTTATAATATTAAAAGCAACGCTATATTCAAGGAGATCTTCAGTCGCTGCAAACGTATTGCTATTATTATTAAAGTGGACGCTGGATAGTAATTTACCCGGATCCATGATAAGGGTTACATTGTAACATTTTTCATGGCGTCATCCCTTCAATATTGTATGCTCTGTTTCGCAGTCTAGTGGGAAATCAGCTTGCTAATCCTATTACAGCGTTTTGCGTTCCATAACTGACATATATGCTGTTTTTGATTTTCATTTAGTTGCATTTGCTATCTCTACAGAGGGTTTCAGATAGATCTTATAAAAAATTAAAAGCGCACTATAGAGTAAAAATTATGAAAAAAAAAGTTCATGTAGACATAGTTCCACAGACGCTTCGTTTTTGAGTTAAAGTGTGTTAAAATATATTTTAGCAATAATTTTTTTTAATATATAAAAATTCTATTTATATGATTTTTAAAAAAATGATACGCGGCAAAAAGAATCTTTTTTGAGGTAAAATGGTTTACTACCCATTATTATGCTTAAATCGAATGGAAAAAAAACAGCAGGCTTTGATTTTTATTCGTCGCAAGTTGCCCAAGAAAATTAGACAAAACATTGGACAGTTTATCGTTTAATGTCATTTAATAATGTCTTATTAAGATTTGATGTAAAAGTGAGAGTGATAAAAAGTAAATTAATTAGTAAATATGTCAAATTATTCTTTTGAAGAATTAACTGACATACACTTCATATACAGAAGGGCAAATGGAAATGCCCTGGAAGCAAGACGTCTCTGTGAAAACACATTTCCTGATCGGCGTCTATCTTGAGTACGAAAATATTCAGGAGTTCATACATGTTTAAGAGAAACAGAACTTACTGGAAGTTATGTACACAGTTAAGCACAGGTAGGAACCCTGGAAATGGATGACAATGCTTTGGAGCTGGTTGGATAAAATTCTAGAGTAAGTACAAGACATTTGGCTAGTAAGCTAGGCAATGTAAATTGCGTTAAAGCATGAAGAATACTTAGGGAAAATTGCTGAACCCTTACCACATAAAAACTGTACAAACTGGGTTTTCTCCCAATTTTCCAGCCAAACTGCAGTATTGTAAGCGGCTAAGAAAAACAAAGTGCATTAAATCAGCATTCTATTCCTTATATTTTATTTAGGTGTGAAATTTCTAGACCCGATTATTTAAAATATATGACTTTGTCACATCCCAACTATTTGACCGACTTTGTAAAATTAAAATTATTAACACCCTTATATATCTTAAAATATCAGTATCAAATTTCTTTCGTTGCCTCAAATACTTTAGGAGATAATCGGACGTTTTCATACATACATATCGCCCTGGGGTATGTATGAAAACGTATAGGCGTAGATTAAATCAAAAATTGTAATTAGAATATCTATCTAAACTCCTGGCCATTTGAAACAATTCACCTGCATTTTTTGGTAAAATCTGTGTTCCAATATTTTTAAAACGAGACGAGATACTGAGGTGGTTAAGTTTTTACTTAAGTTTTAAGTGGTTGTGAATATTTTCTCCAAACGGTTTTTTAATTTTCTCTATAACTTTATGATTTTAACAAATACAGGTCTTGATTTTAGAGCCAAATTTACCAACATCGAGTAACACAAGAGACATGTAACGCCACCTTTTTAGTTTTAAAAATATCAACTAGAAATTTGAAATGACTCTATATCTCCATAAAAGAAAAATTTTGTATAAAAAAATAATTAAATTACTTCTGCTTTAACCGGAAGTTACTCCCTACTTTTTAATTTAAATAGGACCCTGTATATGTAACGGACTATCGTATTTAGCTTAAAATTAGATTTTAACGATATATCACAAGTTAAATTTTGTTTTCAAAATGGCGGCTGGACAGCCATTTTTTCAAAATTCGACATTTGCCTGTCATGATAAAAATGCAGTCACGTTTTACAAAATACTTGTTTTAAGCAGTCTAAAATAAGCTTAATTTTAATTTTCTTAGAACACTTCGATTTAAACATCCTTTGGGAAATAATATTTTTTTTATTTGTTTCGCTTTTTGTTTTACGTAAAGAGCAATTTACTGCAATTTTTTAATGACATTTTTTTATATTTTTTTACATTCATTTTCGTTGTAAAATTGTCTTTTTAAAAATGTATTTTTAGTTTAAAAAAGGTATTTTTAAAACTAAAAAGGTCATGTAACAGGCTGCCGTTACATGACTCTTGTGTTACCCGATGTTGGTAACTCTGGCTGGAAAATCAACACCTGTATTTTTAAAATAATAAAGTTAGAGAGAAAATTAATAAACCGTTTGGAGAAAATACTAAACTTTTAAATTTAAATTCTTTTTTATGCTACAAGTTGTTGAAATATACGCAATGATCTTTAGGATTGCTAGATTTTTAACTAACCTTGCCACATTTGTTTCACACCCTGTATATTTTCTGAGTAGTGCAGGCCGTGCACAGTATAAAAAAATATATGACTTAAGGGCCCTCTAGCAGAAAAATTACATCAAATGGCTAATAAAAAGTTAGAGCTTATTATGTAGAAAAATTAATTTTTTTGACAAAAATAATCATATCTTAAAAACTAACAATTAGAACTGAAAAATTGTTTTTGTAGATTTTCGGAAAAAATAAAAAATTGAAAAATTTGCAGTTTTGTTTAACACCCTTTTTAGCTTAGGTAAGTTTTTTTTACGCCTAACATCGGTTATATGTAATAAAATTTGCAAGAAACAGCTGAAAACCGCACCTCAGTATCTCGTCTCGTTTTAAAAATATTCCAACTTAAATTTTACCAAAAAATGCAGGTAAACTGTTTCAAGTGGCCAGCAGTTTATTACTACTATTAATGATCCATGTACTTGTACTAACTTGGAGAATACTAGAATCTTCTCGAATTGTACCAGCAATAATTTTGTGTTAATGTCAGAGCAGAAATTAAAGAAAACCATCCAATCGGACCATTTATTTTTCAATAAAATTAATGGATGGGGTATACTTACGATTTCTACAGGATCTGTCTCTCAAATTTATAGTTTAAGCATGATGCCGCATCCGCACACTTTAGTATCAGTGTTAGAGTCTATTTAAACAACACTTTTCAAGAAAGTTAGATTGGTGACCTAAATTCGTATGATTTCTGTTTATGAAGAAACTTAAAACAGTATGTGTGTTCATATTTTTTTTACTAAGTCGTATACATACCTGAAAATAAATAATTTGCTGACCAGAATAAAAAACGTGCTACCATCGTAATTTATTAAAAAAACTTCAATAGATTTTAAACGTGTTTATTAGCTTCACTAGTAGTATACACTACCACAAAAATTTCATTTAATTAAGCCCTTAAGGGCAAGTTTATTCTTAGCAAAATTTACTGAAACCGTGCTACCACCGTTATTTATAAATCAGGCACAACAAAAACGTTGTCCTGGGAGACATTTTAAAAGAGCTCTATGCTACCACAAAAACTATTATTTAATTCAGCCCTAAAGAGTTACTTTTCTCTTTAACATTTTTATTAGAACAGTGCGATCACCGTTATATATAAATCAAACACAACGAAAATATAGTCTTGAGTGACAATTTACAAGAGCTTTGTTTTATGCTACCATAAAAATTATTATTTAATTCAGCCCTAAACGGCTACTTTACTTTTAAACATTGTAACTAAAACAGTGCGACCACCGTTATTTATAAATCAAATACAACGAAAATATAGTCCTGAGAGGCATTTTACAAGAGCTTTATGATACCACAAAAATTATTATTTAATTCAACCCTAAAGGGCTACTTTATCCTTAAAAATTTTTACTAAAATAGTGCGACCACCGTTGTTTATAAATTAAACACAACGAAAATATAGTCCTGAAAAACATTTTACAAGAGCTTTATGCTACCACAGAAATTATTATTTAATTCAGCCCTAAAGGGCCACTTTACTCTTAAGCATTTTTACTAAAACAGTGCGACCACCGTTATTTATAAATCAAACACAACGAAAATATAGCCCTGAGTAAGAATTTACAAGAGCTGTATGCTACTATAAAAATTATTATTTAGTTCAGCCCTAAAGGGCTACTTTACTCTTAAATTTTTTTAATAAAACAGTGTGACCACCGTTATTTGTATTTCAAACACAACGAAAATATTGTCCTGAGTGACAATTTACAAGAGCTTTATGCTACCACAAAAATTATTATTTAATTCAACCCTAAAAGAATTCTTTACTCTTAAAGATTTTTATTAAAACAGTGCGACCACCGTTATTTATAAATCAAACCCAACGAAAATATACTCCTGAGAGGCATTGCACAAGAGCTTTATGCTACTATAAAAATTATTATTTAATTCAGCCCTAAAGGGATACTTTACTCTTAAAGATTTCTACTAAAACAATCCGACCACCGTTATTTATAAATCAAACACAACGAAAATATAGTTCTGACAGGCATTTTACAAGAGCTATATGCTACCACAAACATTATTATTTAATTCAGCCCTAAAGGGATACTTAACTCCTAAAGATTTTTACTAAAACAGTGGGACCACCGTTATTTATAAATCAAACAATGAAAATATAGTCCTGAGTGACAGTTTACAAGAGCTTAATGCTACCATAAAAATTATTATTTAATTCAGCTCTAAAGGACTAATTTACTCTTAAAAACTTTTACTAAAGCAGTGCGACCATCGTTATTTATAATTCAAACACAACACAAATATTGTCCTGAGAGACATTTTATAAGAGCTTTTTGCTACTATAAAAACTATTATTTAATTCAGCCCTAAAGGGCTACTTTACTCTTAAAAATGTTTACTAAACCCGTGCGACAACCCTTATTTATAAATCAAACACAACGAAAATATAGTCCTGAAAGACATTTTACAAGAGCTTTATGCTACCACAAAAGTTATTATTTAATTCAGCCCTAAAGGGCTATTTTACTCCTAAATATTTTTAACAAAACCGTGCGACCACCAAATCAAACACAACGAAAATATAGTCCTGAAAGACATTTTACAAGAGCTTTATCGTATCACAAAAATTATTATTTAATTCAGCCTTTCATTTTCATTTCAGATCAGGGCATATTTTAATTAAAACAGGACTATACTTTCTTTGAGTTTTATTCATAAATAGCGGTGGTCGCACGGTTTAAGTGACATTTGTTTAAGAGTAAAGTATCTCTTAAGGATCGAATTAAACAATTCTTTTTACGGTAGCTGAAAGCCCTTTTATTAATTGTCTCTTAGGACTCTATTTTGGTTAAGTTTGAGTTATAATTAACGGTGGTTGCACTGTTTTAGTAAAAATCTTTAAGAGTAAGGTATCCCTTTACGGCTGAATTAAATAATCATTTTTGTGGTAGCATAAAGCTCTCGTAAATTGTCACTCAGGACTATATTTTCGTTGCGTTTGATTTATAAATAAGGGTGGTCGCACTGTTTTAGTAAAAATGTTTAAGAGTAAAGTAGCCCTTTAGGGCTGAATTAAATAATAGTTTTTATGGTAGCATAAAGCTCTTGTAAAATGTCTCTCAGTACAATATTTTTGTTGTGTTTGATTTATAAATAACGGTGGTCGCACAGTTTTAGTAAAAATCTTTAAGAGTAAAGTAGCCCTTTAGGGCTGAATTAAATAATAGTTTTTATAGTACCATAAAGCTATTGTAAAATGTCTTTTATTGAGTTTGAGTTCTAAATAACGGTGGTCGCACTGTTTTAGTGTAAAAATCTTTAAGATTAAAGAATCCTTTTAGGGCTGAATTAAATAATAATTTTTATGGTAGCATAAAGCTATTTTAAATTGTCACTCAGGACAATATTTTCGTTGTGTTTGAAATACAAATAACGGTGGTCGCACTATTTTAGTAAAAATCTTTAAGAGTAAAGTAGCCCTTTGAGCTGAATTAAATAATAGTTTTTATGGTAGCATAAAGCTCTTATAAATTGTCACTCAGGACCATATTTTCGTTGTGTTTGATTTATAAATAACGATGCTCGCACTGTTTTAGTAAAAAATGTTTAAGAGTAAAGTACTCCTTTAGGGCTGAATTAAATAATAATTTTTGTGGTAGCATAAAGCTCTTGTAAAATGCATCTCAGGACTATATTTTCGTTCGTTTAAAAATCTTTAAGGGTAAACTAGCCCTTAAGGGCTGAACTAAATAATTATTTTTATGGTAGCTTAAAGCCCTTATAGAGTGTCTCTTAAGACTATATTTTCGTTAAGTTAGATTTATAAATAGCGGTGGTCGCATGATTTTAGTATTTTTTTTTTAAGAGTAACGTAGCCGTTAAGGGCTAAATTAAATAATTATTTTTATGGTAGCGTGTACTGCTAGAGAAGCCAATTACATGTATAAAGTTTGGTGAAGCTTTTTCAATAAATTAAGATGGTAGCACGTTTTTTATTCTGGTCAGGAAATTATGTACACCCTACGTACCTTAACCAAATCCATGTATTAAACCACTTAAATTAATTTTAATGTTTTAATAAATTTCTTCAAAACTGATTTAAACAATTTATTAGATATGAGCAAAAGATAAATTTTTCCTCATAATGTTTATTAATCTCACAACGTATTCAGAAAATTTTGCCACGCCATCGATTTTTCATTAACTACACTGTAATATATCTAATCTATATTTAATGACCTAAAATTTAGCTTATTCACAGTATATGCATGGAAATTATAACCTCTTTGCTTTTCCGTTCAAAAATCGTAATATAATTGGGGCTCGCCCAAATATAAGATAATAGAACCTAATAACAGAAAGGCTTTCTACAAGCAACACCGTAGCCGTAAAATAAACAAGAAGTTTAAATAGTTTATAACATTGTTTGTGGTATTTCACACATTCCTACTACGACGGAATACTAAACAGCTTGTGGTATTTCACACCTGCCTACTATGACGGAATACTAAACACAAGTCTTATTTTTATGCTTTTACTTCCCTGGTAAAAGCGAAGTATTGTAATCGTCAAGGGTCTCTAGATGCCGAAAAACATGTTTTCTCAATAGTGTCGGTTTGTCTGTCGGTCTATCTGTTCGCGCAAAAACGACTTACCCGATCGACTTCAAATTTTGGTCAAAAATTAAGGGTCATATGGAGATGACCTGGTAACATGTTGGCCAAACAAAATGGCGGAATAGTAAGATATCAAAAACATTATTACTAAAAAAACTAGTTATCTAATTCATTTCAAATTTTGCACAAAAATCAAGTATTATGTTGGAATCAACTAGTAAAATTTTGGTACCAATCCAAGATGGCAGAACAAAATGGCTGCTTAATAAAATATTTAGAAATTCAGTTTGAAAAACTACTTAATGCACTGATTTCAAATTATGTGCCATAACTAATTTTGGAATAGAGATAAACTAGTGAAACTGTGGTACTAACTCAAGATGGCAGAACAAAATCGCAGCCAAACAAAATATTTATAATCGTGAAAAAAAATACCGTCTCAGGTTTTACATATTTTTAGACCTTAGTGTCCCCAGACATAGCTTTAAAACTACTTATCAGATTGGCTTCCAATTTTAGTCAAAAATTAAGGGTCATATGAGGATGACCTGGTAATATTTTGGTAAAAATTCGAAATACCGCAACACGATGGCAGCCTAGAGAAACGTTAAAAAAAATTATTCCCAAAAATCACTAGTTATCCAATATTAAGTGATATATAGGAATATATAATTGATGATATAGGAATGAACTGGTAACATTTTGGTATGAATATAAGATAGCAAAAAAATGGAAGGCTAATAAAATATGAAAAAAAACTACCTATTAGATGAATTTCAAATTTTGTACACACATTAGGTGTAATATGGAGATAAACTGGTAAAGTTGTAGTAAGAATTCAAGATGCTGGAACAAAATGGCGGCTAAATATATTTTACTTTCCTGGTAAAAGGGAGAAATGAAAAAAAAAATCACCCTCTGATATTTTTTCAGATCTAGTACCTACGCGTATAGCCAACAATAGTGCCACGCTAACTGATATTATAGTTACGTCTTCAATGAGGTTGGTGAGCAATTCTGAAGTGGTTTCTGTGGATGATATCTCTGATCACTGTCTTGTTTCGTGTGATGTCAATGTAAAAAAGCAATCCGTTCAAATAAAGTATAAAACTTATAGGGATTATAAAAAAGCTTTAATTATGAGCTATTCTTAGCTGATTTACATAATACTAGGTTCGATGTATTTTATGAATAATATAGATGAAATGGTAAATTTTTTTAACGAATCCATTATTAATCTTTTTAATAAACATGCACCATATAGAACATCTCGAGTTACGTCGTTGAATCACTGATAATCTGAAGTTTATGATGCGGCTAAGAGATAAGGCTTATTCAAAATATAAAAAGAACAAAACCGATGCTACCTTAGCTGAATACAGGCATTTACGTAACTTGGTTACAATGACAGTAAGGAACGAAAAAAAGGCTTTTTTACTCATAAGTTTGGAACGAGTCCAAGAGAGTTTTGGCGTACGTTAAAATGGCTTAATATTAATTCTTCTGGAAATCCTTCTAATGTTTCTACTGAATTTAGTGCTGATGAATATAATGAGTATTTTGTTAAGTGTTCCCTCTATAAACTTGGATTTAAATAACGATTTTCTACAAAATTATTTTAATTCCTCTGATATTAAAGAATTTGGTTTTGTACAGGTTAGCAAAAATAAAGTTAATACTATTATAGGCTCGCTTAAGTCAAATGCATGTGGTATTGATGGCATTAGCTTAAAAATTATTACTTTTCTATTACCTTATTTGTTAAGTCATTTTACATTTATTATAAATTTCTGTATAACACATAGTTGCTTTCCTGCCATATGGAAAATCTCCAATGTGACGCAAATTGCAAAGACTAGTACTATCGTAGATGTTTCTTGCTTTCGCCCTATAAGTATACTATCATGTATGTAAAAAATTATCGAAAAAATTGTTTTTGACCAACTCAACGAATTTCTGTTACGTAAAAATATCTTACCTATGACGCAATCCGGTTTCCGTGCTCGACACAGTACCACCACTGCCTTACTTAAGGTTAGTGATGATCTTTTTAAGGCTACAGATGAGGGCAAGAATAGTTGTCTTGTTCTACTTGACTATAAGCAAAGCATTTGACACACTAAATCATTCGCTCCTATGTGCTAAACTCAAGTATTTTGGTTTGAATATGCCTTCACTGGAATTGGTAAGAAGCTATTTGAGTGGAAGACGTCAAAGAGTGGTCTTGGGCACACTCAGTAGTGTTCTGCGTTGCTAGCACTTCTGCGTGGCGTACCACAGGGTAGCATTTTAGGTCCCCTTTTGCTTTCTATATATACCGATTTCAATAGTTCTTTGCAATTTTTAACATTCCATCAATAGGCCGATGACACCCAGCTGTACCATTTTTTTATTGGGGTAAATATTCGCTTGGCTGCAGATCAAATTAATTCAGACTTAGATTCTATATACAAAATATCGACTGCTCATGGTCTGGTCCTAAATGAGTCGAAGACCCAATTTCTTCTATTTGGTCCCCCTAGAGCTCGATTGTCAGATGACCAATTGAATATTAAACTCAACAGTATTAAACTGAATTGTTCTTGAATTCTGCAAAAATTTGGGCGTTTATTTTGATTCGACTTGACTGTGCGATTCCCTAATTCTTTCTTTGGTATGATATTGCGATACATTGTATTGGCCAGCAATACTGGGCAGGGATAGAGATCGTTTGCAGAAATTACAGAATAATTGTTTAAGATTCTGTTATAATGTTAGAAAATACGATCATATTTTTGAGTATTTCACGCATTCAGGATGGCTAAATTTGGAAAAACAGTATTTGGTTCATATACATAACTTGGTATTTAAAATTACCAAATATCAGCAGCCTCGATACTTATACGATAAGTTGGTGAAGGGAAGGGATACACATACCCTGGCAACTCGATATGGTTATTTGTATACTGTTCCGAGACATAAAACTGCACTATACCAATGCTCATTCTCATATAACGCCGCAAATTGTTTTAATGCACTATCCTTCGCAGCGAAGCAGTGTGTCAGTGTATGATCGTTCCATAGACAACTTAAAGAGTTTCTTAAATATTTGTAAAATTTGTATCTGTACTGAGCACAGGGATCGCGGTAAGATGTGGTATTTAATGTTTACAGATGTTTCTCTTTCTTGTGTTGGTTTTGTTTGATTTTTATTTCTTTTTTATTATATTAATTTGTTTTAAATACTTACTACCTTTCTTTCAGGATTCTCTCAACCTTGGTTTAATCGGTGTCTTTGTTGATTGTTTGAATATCACTTTTAAAATCTTATAAGAATTATGTTTATAATTTTTATTTCTTGTTTATACTTGATACTCTTGTTCAATTCTCTATATAATGGGTGGTTAGATGAGTAGCGTTGCTAGATCTCGCCACCACATTATACCATTTATTTAAAATTGTATGTACAAAATCTAAATAAAGTATGCATGCATGTACATCGAAAACAGAGAGCGCCTCTGAAATTCGGCCATTTTAGATCGTTTTGCTTTGTAATTATTTTTGTTATCCAATTGTAGTTGAAGTAACTTTGTTTGTCCAAAGGTAAACTGTAATTGTCATATTTTTTTGCATCGTAGTTTAATAGATACAGCTTTTCAGCAAATATTTACGTACATATTTCAAGGTCAATTTTATCATGATGCTGAATTTTGTGTAATTTTTAATTTGGGGTTAGTTTGATATAGTTAGTGGGGTGACATTGACACGTCTATGGGGCTACTTTGATACATATCAAAGTCGCCCCTTGTATTATAGTTTTTGTTTTAACAATTTTTTCTTTTGTTTCAGATGGTAAGAAAGTATAAGAAAACGCCTGGAACACGATCCTTTCGGAATTATACAGATGCGCAGCTAAACGATGCCCTTGAACCCTGATGGAAATACTTTTATATTAGCGGCCAGTAAACATTATAAAATACCTTTTGGTACATTACACAATAGGTTCCATGGAAAGCATGGAAATAAAGCTGGAGGACAACCTGTTTTTACGAAGTTGGAGGAAGAAGCTATTCTCAACTATGCTCTTGAGTGTTCAGATTGGGGATTTCCGCTGGATTTGTTAGAACTTCGGATGCTTGCCAAAAAGTATTTGGATCAAAGAGGTCGGGTAGTTCAAAAGTTTTCAAACAACCTACCGGGAAAAGACTGGGCGCTAGGCCTTTTAAGTAGGCATAAGTGTAACGTTTCACAGCGCGTTTCTAGAAACATTACCAGAGTGCGCGCAAAGGTTAGCAGATAGTCACTAAATGAATATTTTGATAATATGACAACAACTTTGGATGGAGAGCCACCCGCTAATATTTTTAATTATGATGAGACGAATGTAGGGTATTACCCAGGAGAGCAGAGGTACAAAATACCCAGGAAATGTTGTAAATTATTCTAAAAGTTGTACCACTATTATAATATGTGGTGCGGCAGATGGAACGTTACTGCCACCATATGTCATATACAAGAGTGAGCATTTCTATAACACATGGAAGGAAGGTGGTATTAAAGGAGACCCATGTTGTATTAGACCATGCTGCGCTCAAGGTTACAGATTTAATCGAACATCTCATGGTTGGATGGAGAGTGTAACATTTGAAGATTCGTTGGTGTCCCTGTTTCTACCCCATGCCACGCGTCTAGAAAAAAAAAGATCCTTATCGAAGATAATCTGGCTTCTCACTTTAATGACCGAGTGATCGCTCTTTGCCACGAAAACGATATAGAATTTGTCTGCTTAGTACCGCATTCAACGTACATATTCCTGCCGCTCGATGTTGCGTTCTTTAAGCCTTTTAAAGTCGCTTGTCGCAAAAATTTGCTGTCATATTAGATGAGGCACACGTCTTCTTCAGGCATTCCAAAGGACCGATTTCCATCGCTGCTTAAAAGTGCATTAGAAGATATGGACAGTGTTGAGTCACAATCCAAGAATAAACCAGGAGATCAAATGTTATCCGCGATTAAAAGAAATATGATAAACGGATTATATGCAACAGACATATTTCCATTATGCCTCTTCAAAGTGCTGGTTAAAATTCCAGAGATAGAACATGACCCGACTAACGAAATGAACAACAGCCTAACTACCCTGCTACCAGAGAAACAATTTGGAAATATTGTGGAAACTCAACGCCGAAAAAGAACCAAGCTTAATGTTGTTCGTAGAAAAAGCGTTGCTACGAGTAACAAGTCAGATGTTTCAGACAATGAAATAGCTGAAAGAAATTTACCAGCATCGTCAAACGATAGTACGGCTGACCTAGAAGACCCAACAGCTACAGAGAAAATAGAATATCTAACTCCAGAAATGTATCTTACGACACCTGGAACATATATTTTGGCAAAATTTTTGTCAGGAAAGCGACAGGTTACGGCTTTTAAATATGTTTGCAGGATAAAAGAAACATATTTAGAAAACGAGTTTACTGTAGTTGGCTCAAATCAGTAAATAGTGATAAAATAGTGTTTAAATTGGTCGAAAAAGATTTAAGCACCATACCATATTCAGATATCATACCAGTATTGCCACTTCCAAAAGAAAATGGTGAGACAAAAGAATTTGAATTTGAATTTAATAAAAGAGTTAATGTTTTTTTAAAATGTAAGAAAGTTTTATTATATTTTGTTCTTTTAAAAGTATATTTAGGTTTTGTTTTTGTTGCGTTTTTGCGTTTCTTCTTCATCTTGTTATTTGTTCAATTTTTATACTAAGTTTTTAAAAAAACAGGTGTTAATGGCGTATAGTTTTAAAACTGCTGAACGGGGCGAAATTGATACCTTCTGCCTAAAAACGTATCACTTAACGCAATTTGACGGGGGCTATCAAAGTCGCCCCATTTAAAGTATAAAGTTGATAGGCCACAAAATATTTTTTATATAAAACATATAAGGTTATTATTTTTTTAATGTAACATAGTTTATTTGTTTAAGTTTCAGGCATACCGAGCTATTTATTATATTATAATTATATTCTGTTTTGAAAAAAAATTCAAAAATTTTTTTAAAATTATCGTTTTCACCCCAATTTAGGGTACTAATTTAAATTGGCGGAATAAAAAATTTTGCAATCACGAATAAATCACCTTTTCAGGTTTTACATATTTTCAGACTTTAGCATCCCTAGAGGCTATAAAATATTTTTAACAATTCCGTCGGTCCGTCTGTCAGTTCGCGTTATAGATTAAAAACTAGTCATAAGAGCGACAAATTTTAGTAAAAAATTAAGGATCATATGGGAATGATCCGTTAATATTTTGGTAAAAATCTAATATGCCCAAACAATGGCGCCTTAGTGAAACATTAAAAAAATTATTACTAAAAAACTAATTAAGGGGGAACTGCACGCAGTATTATGGATCATTTGCATGCCTTCCGCCGCTGCAATATTATGTTAAAACTATAAGAGATATATATTAGCTTCAATGTGATTTCAATAGGGAAATATGTATAGTTGTGCGCTAAATGCGATTTTTCTATGAAAAAATCTAATCTAGAATTATAAAATAGAAGTAGATTTATCCATTTTCGACCATTTTTTGACCACTTTTTGACGCAAATGCCGTCGCATATAATTTTTTTTCCACAAAATGGCTCTTTACCGCCTTGCGTTGAACCTTTCTCTACGTAACTGCAAAATTTGAAATGGTAAATCGTACTTATGTCTTTGTATTTCTGCAGCGCGTGAACCCTTTTGAACCCATTTTTAAACGAAATGTAATTTAAATTGCCTATACATAACACATTTTTTTGAGGTCGGATGTGCAGGAAGTTTTTTCTACTACGTAGGTACCTTTTCATCTTACTTTGAACTTGACTAGACCTTGTCGCTAGTTTTTCACAATTTCCTCAAATTTTGCACAAAAATCAAGTGTATGTAAATGGAATGAATTGGTAGCATTTTGCTATGAATATAAGATAGCAAAATAAAATGGAGGCCTAGTAAAATATTTAAAAAATCGGCCTGAAATCTTTTAAAAAAGCCAACGTAAAATAATCTTGTTCTATTGACTCTAAATTTTGCAGAAAAATTAAATATAATATAGGGATAAACAGGTACGAATTTAACATGACGTAACAAAATGTCGGTGTGTGTCAATGTAAAAACTAATTATTGAATTAATTTTCAATTATACCCAAAAATCAAGTGTGGCGTTGGTAGAAACTGGTATAATATTGGTAGGAATCCAATATGATGGAACAAAATAGAGCCCAGTGAAAATATCTGAAAAGATAGTGTATATGTGTTACTAAATGACTATGTACTGAACTAAATTGGGTCACACTTCACTATTCCTATGAAAAGGAAAGATTCATAACGAGGGAATTTCCGGGTAAAGGAAATTTACCGATTTTTAAATTTTGAAATAGTGCCAATCTAAATATAAGCTTTTCTTTGGGTTACGTTATATAGATAGATATTGCTTTTTTATTATAAAAGTAGCCAAACAAATTGTATAAAGAAATGGTTAGGATGCATCATCTAAAACCATGCTTTATGGAACTAGTACTTAATATGTACTAATATAATTCTAAATAATTTAGTTACTTCCCAAGTAACACAACTTGCTTTTTAAAAGCTGAGTGAACTGCTACAACACTTAATTATTCAGCTTAATGATTTATTATTTGTACTATACAACGTTCTGTCAGACCTAACAGAGTGCCTATATACCCAAAATAGGCACACTTTATAAAGCTAATTTATAAAAGATTTTATCTTACTCTAAAACAGGATCTGGTGTAAATTGATAGTTTTATAAGCGCCTATAAAGTAAGTTAAAAAGCATTTATAAATCTGGTATAAAGCTTTATCTTGTAGTTTATAAGCGTCAATAATTTGCCATTATAAATCAGGTATATTATGGTATGAAATTCCTCAATTTTAAAACCGATATGTAAGTACTTTCTAAATACTCTAAAAATGTCACTAGTTTGTTGCATACTCGACTAAACAGCTTTTCCGTCATGCGCATTTTTTACCAACAGGGAGAGCGAGCTAACGACAATTTGCAGAATTTGCTTAATAAATACTTTATTTCAGTTGTATATAAGTAAACGTAGACGATGTCGCCCTCGCCGATTCTTTTCATAATTAACCTATTAATATTAATCATTATACTAACTTGTAGTGCTTGTATGTTGGAAAAAAATACAGACCTAAAATATCATAATAATGGGCAGAATATTATAAAATTCACTTGCGACGGAAATTTTTCTGATAAACTTTATAGTTTTATCTTTGAATTTATCAAAGCGCCTTGAAAATAATTAAAAATTGAATAATTTCTTTTTTTGATAAAAAATGCATATCTTTTTTTTATTTTTAAAATGTTTTTAAATGATAAAGTCTTAATCCTTAATCCAGAAAAAATCATGAAAGCACATACTAGTTTTGCACAAAACGGAATAATAAGTAATTTAATTGTGTTATGCAACAATGGCGGCAATTGACAGCATGGACGCGCGGACAGCCCTAAACATGATTAAATGGCGACGCGTGCAAAACCATTCAAAATGGAAATGGTTGCGAATCAGTCTATTAAACGGCCCTTAAAAAGCCATTTTTTATGGATTTGCTTTATAACTGCTTTATAAAAGAAAAGGAGTGTGCCTTTTGAGCTTCAAAATATTAAACAGAGGGCGCAAATGGCATTGTTATATCACTTTTGGCTTGATAAAGGTGCACAACACACTATCATGTTGATGAACAGGCAGTGGCTATTTGCCTGTTTGGTGTATGTATGTAATTATTTTAAGTTTTATTTCTGTATTATGTTTTTATCGTTTCTGCTTATTTTGTTTTAAAATAATTGATTATTTTCTTTATTTACTGCTGGCTACGCTGTATATGTAGCACATTTATTGTCAGAATAGACATGCGAATTGTGATCTCATCACGGACACGGCAGACGTGTATTTAGTAACTCCCGTCTCCCGTAAAAGAATGTAAACAAACAAAAAGTCACCGGCAACAAATGTGTTCCTCTGCTTTTTGCTATTAAAACGGTTTTTTTTGTTAAATTTTATTGGTGAATTCATAATAAAAAGGTAGGATAGAATAGCCTAAGTATTAGGCTAAGTAATTCTCAGGCACTTCTTTATATTAATGTTAACGTTAAGTTTAATGTTTTTTTTTTATTTCTAGCATGTTCAAAATAGTTCAAACTATAGAGAGGGGACAAAAGAATTTATGCACTGTTCCTGATAAATGGGAAAATGCAGGATATCTCTATTGGCCTAAATCAAAGGCAGAAAAGTTAATGTTAGAAGCTAACTCTGTACCATCAAGCGATTGGTTAGAAATGCGTTGTGTCCTAAAACGAAGGAACCTTCCTAGTTATGAGGAGGCAGAGAACGAGATTTCGAAGATGATGTATAATACTGATACAGATGAACCAGACCAAGGAATATTACAACAAAAAAGGAAAAAAGCAAAAGTGCTGCTTCCTCAATGATCCCAAGCAGAAAGTTCTGCCAATTTTAATGAAGTAGCCTTATCATGTCTTGTAAGTACCTAATGCCTAAACTTTTTTTAAATAATAATAATGGATATTGGTCACTTTACTATATAATAATTTCCTTTTTAGGCTCAAAATAAAACTTCGTTTTTAAGTCAACTCGGTCAACCTTCTAAACGATTACCAGTATTAGATATGACTAAAAATAATATAGAAATTATTGAAAATGTCCAAATAGTGGCACCAGGTAATATCAACAGCTCGAGTGTACCATTCCTTACAATAAATACGCCCAATAATCTGGAAATTGATGAACAAATATTACTGGATGAAGAGATATCGACTCAAACTCAAATTAACCCTAATCAGTTTGAAGCAATTACTATAAATCAGGAAAATATTCTACAAAATCAGAAAACTATTCTACAAAATCAGAAAATTATTCTTACAAAATTAGCAAGCCTGTCATTGGAATTAGAGGAAGGGCTTGTTAAAATTAAGAATCTCTCAACCGGCTGTACCGATTGATAATGCTGCTAATACCTCGATTGAGATATTCGCTCAAGTGGATTCTCTTGATGGTTTGACTGCTTTAGAGAAAGCTTTAGAAGATGACAGATACTCTGCCTCATTACTACAAAAATTGTCCGTTATATATGGATCAAATGGCAAACGTCAGGGACTTAATGTTGCCTATAGACTTCTAGATGATATGTTTTCCAGGAAATTAATGACCCAATGTTCTTGGGCTGGTGGTTCAAGGGGGAAAATGTCAAAGTTGCTTTTAAGTCTTACAAAAATATTATTGCCTTTTTTTTAAGATAGTTCAACAGGCTGACAATGACTTTACTCTAGAAGAATGTGAACAGTTTTTTAAAAACATTTTAAAAAACTCCACCAGAAGGAGTAACCTAAAGATAACCGGTGGGAGAGCGTCAACTTGTAAAAGGAGGCCGAAAAATTTAAATTATAAATGCAAAAGCGTTAACGAAACTCGAGACAAAACCCCAGAAACCCCTGAGGAAATTCCGGAAAAATCCCAACAAAGCGATGAACAAGAAGAAGAAATGAGCCAAAATAGTGACGAAGAAATAATTTATTAGATATTTTTATTAGATAGTAACAACTGTTATTTGTTATTTTATAGGAAAAACATTATTAGGTTTATATGTTTAATGCCAAAGAGCCCAAAAAGTTTCTTTTTAATTTTAGTAGGTGTGCATTTACTAATAGTTTAAGTAGTTTATTTTGTTTCGGTTCATGTTCCTAAATATGATTTGTAAGAAAGGAAAATAAAAATAACAAAAAAACTGTTTAATAAAACATACTTTTATTTTAGAGTATGTAGTAATGGCAGAAAAACCAATTTATTATTTTCTATTGGTATAACGACCATTTTGCATTGAATACACTCTAAGGGATAAAATACAGCATCATTAGATATATTATCTGACATATAAATTTTTAGAAATGATGACGCAATAGGCGTTTCAAAGAAATTGCTTAAATTCTTTAAACTAGAACCAAATATAACAATGTTGTCGTTTTGTTTAACAGTATACAACATCTGAACGATCAAACCTTCATCTGTCATAAACCATTTGTCAGCAAATACTTCAGCATTTAATTGAAAATCTTCCATCTGCAGCACTTTAAACATAATATTATTCTGTTTTTTCAATATGGGATATTTTTTTGAGGATGTTTGTGCTCCAGTTTCTAAATTAGTAATTTCTCCCAGTCTTTTTGCCACTTGAGAAAGCGGACGATTTCCGTTACGAATTAGATTTTTGATTTCATAAATTCTTGATTCAAATGGATATGCGCTAAATGATGGAAGCTCCCCAAACCTTCTTACATCATCTATTAAATGGGAAAGGTTATGCACATTACTAGTCATAAAGTCCTCACCATAAAGATTTCGGTATTTCCTTACAAAATGTTTTAAAAGTACATCTGCAGTATTTAAAAAAATTTTGCAATGAGCATTTGATGTACAAATAGTAATGGCACAAAAGAAACACAAGAAGTGTTCGTAAATATCGTTAGGTAAAACATTTTTTAGTGCAACTATACTTAGATAAAGTAGAAAAGTTCGGTATTCCAAGCCTTTCCAGTGCTCCAAACAATCTAAGCCCCGTACAGATCGATGAATTTCTTTGGGAGTTTTACAATTTAACAAAAAATTTGAAACTTGAACTGTTACATTTGCAGGCCATTTTGTTCGGTAGCTACCAATATTACCATCACGCCATCCTAGAAACAATGTTACTGTAGTTATTGAGAATGGTTGAAAGTAGTAATAATAATAATTTTTAAATTGATACCTATTTTCTTACCCAGTAAACATTTTTTCATCACGCCCAGGTCGATTGAATGTAAGCTATCAGCTACAGGGGGGCGTGTCATTTTTGTGATGAGATCCGTATTGTTTTAGTCGAAATTTTTCGTCAGTGCGCCTTTCACAATTTTCCTTTGAAAAATAGGTACAATGTGACACATAAGAGTATTCTCCAACAACAGTACATTTTTGGCAACCGTGTTTGCCATTGAAGTTTATAACTCCTAAAAAAAAAACTTAAAAATTCAATAATATTTATGTTACTGAAGAATTCACATATCTTACCCTTTACAAATGCCCGCGCTGGGGAGTCACACACAATACATCTAATTTTTATCGACGCTTTATATTCCAAATCGTTAACTGTCCATACAATACCATCTCGTATAAGAACTAACATTTCACTTACAAAAGGTTGTAGATATTCATGAACATCGGTCGGTTTGCCATATCCATAATATAGGCCTGCAGTCATAGGTTTAACTTGTGGCAACTCATGTATGTTAAAAAGGATAGGCCAGAATTCTTGCTTTGAGCTTTTATAAATTGGCAATCCATCCATGTTGAAATTTAACGAAAGACAAAATGAAGGTGGAAAGTCTGTTACTCTTACCGTAGACAAATATTTTTTCAGGCAGAATTCTATTCCTTGATGCCAGTAGTGACCGCTTATACCAATTTCTTTCAAAATAATAGCTCGAGGTAGCCTGTTATTCAATATAACTAGTAATTGCTTTAAGGACATATGGCTAATCTGAAACATCGTGGCCCATTTCCGTATCTCCTTAATAAATGATAAATTCTTTTCACTTTCATTAGGTGTATAGGCTTTTTCTATTGACATGTCGGCGTTGTCGTTTAAGTTTTCGTCATCTAATTCCAATACCCAATTTTCCTGCGTCTCAACATCGTCAATTTCCGAGTCTTCTGTCTGGTCACTTTTTTGACTTTCTGCTACAATGCTCTGTTTATCAGATATCCCTTGCTGGTCAGGTGTTTCTCCATTTTGTTTTTCAACTGATGATGGCCGAGATGGTATTTCCAGCATTTTCTGCAACCGAATTTTTAATTTTCTGCGAAAATTACCGGTTCTTTTAGTTTTTTCCACTTCGAAATATCAGCCATTATTTAATTTTAACTTTTAACAATCAAGTTCAATGTATTTTTACAGGAATATAAACGAAATTGGGACACAAATTAAATTTTAACAAAAACAAGCCTCTCTATGTATCGAAAACACAGGACAAAATGGCTAGATCCACGCTAGATCGTTGCACTGTTAGTTGCATGCCGATAATGGAGATGCCTCTGCTTTAGGGTAATTTTTATTGCGTTACTCTGACTACTTTAAAAAACCTTTTACATAACTACTATATCCCAGTAATAAAGCTTATTTTATTAAAGAGAAAGACACATTAACAGAGCATTTATACAGAATCTTTATAATGGCGTTAGATGGAAGCATATTGAGCTAGAAATACCCAAATTACTTCATAATTGCTTTATAAAAGAGTTTAAATTAATAATAAAAAAGGGTTTTTAATGGCCTTATTTGTGCTTTATATAGTAGCTTATAAACCAATTATACAGACAAAACGCAAAAAAATCTCTAACAGCTGTGTTTGTCACTTTTATAAAGGCTTATTGGAGCAAATATATAAAAGATATATTATTTAGCTCTAAGAAGGTTCTCAGAGCAATATTAAAAAGCCATATTGCTTAAAAAACTATATAGTGTGAACTAACACTTTTATAAAGATAATTAAGTCCGTCAGATTCCTTTATAAAACAATTATAAAGAAAAAAGTGATATGAAAGACCATCTTGTGTTACTTGGGTTTACTTTAAGTTCGAAACGTAAAAGGAAAACATGACGTTTTAAGGTGACTGACTCGTTATGCAGTAGCAGCATAGGGTCATTTGGTCAATGAAATATTTCAGAAAATAAATTATTTGTTTGACCGTCTCTATTAATAGTTGTAATATAACGCGAACCTTGGGAAAAGTTAAATACTAAGCTAAGCTGGGCAGTCCGAATTGCCCTAATTACCTTAATGTTTCACGAAAGTACCCGAAGATTTCAGAGCTATCGAGCGATAGCCGAACGTGATAGAAAATGGAATATAAAATCGCGATTTGGGTCATAAGCCGGTCTCTTCTCATAATTCGATCGTTTGGTAGTGGTATCACATCGGCATGCCGAAGTTCAATTGTTCGCGCGGTGGATATTCTAACTCCATATTGTTTCGGATTTTTTTAATAGACGAAAATTGATTTATATACTGTTTTTTGTTAAATATATTTTTTTTATTTTTATGATCCATGTGTGAGTTTGAAATATACAGAAAATAAAATGTTGGTAGTGACTAGTGCAAAAAAAATAAACAACTAAAAAGTGTTTACAAACTTAATTTTGCAAAAATAACTGAATTCAAGGTAATTGGTAGCAATCTGTCAGAACTTAGTATACGACAAACTAGTAAAGACAAAAATAAAGAGGTTCATCGAAACTTTCGCAAAAGTATGTTCGATTTAGCTAACTGGATATTTGGTTGTGAAGTCTCTAACTCATTTTACTGTTATGTTTGTTTGTTGTTCTAAGGACTCGTCGGACTCATTATGGAGCAAAACTGGTGTTAAAAGACTTAAAACACTTAAAAGAAAAAATAAAAAAACATGCGTTTTCTGCAGATCACATGAAATGTTCGGTAAACTATGCTACGGTCGGAAGTGTTAATATTCGCGCTCAGCTAGACACATCTCATAGAAAATCCCTTAGAGATTTTAATGAAAATGTATCCAGAAATCGTTATATTTTAAACAAAATTATAGATTGTGTAAAATTTTGTGAGGCATTCGAGTTGGCACTACGTGGCCATGATGAAACGGCTTTGTCTGAAAAATCCAGGGGATTTTGTTGAGGAGTTGGGCCAAGATAGACTATCTTTAGCAATGTTAAGTATCGAGAAATCGTTTATAAAAGGAATGTGCGTGCAATTTTAACGAACGTGTCATTCAGCATTTTTCAATTTCTAAAGAACGAGGAGTAGACCTGAACTCCAGGAAAATTTAAAGCTCAATTTAAAGATAAGATGTTTATTTTTATTTTAAGTGTGCCTATTTTTAAATTTGTAATTGGCCTCCCAATATAATTCACCACGAGCCGCCACTGTGCAGTAGTGGAAAATACAGACCCAAAAGTGAAATTTCTACTACCCTCAAACAAAAGTTGAGTTGTTAGCAAAACCTTAAGAGTTTTGAATTATTCACAATGACGTATCACTCACAGGTCTATGTTGGTTACCGATAAAAACCTCATTAATCTAACAAACGAGACGGATGATCAGCCAAATACAAAATATGGTGGTTGATCTTGAAAAACGCGTCGTCGTTTAGTGAAAAACTGCTAATTTTTGGAAAAAAAAAGTTAAAACAAAATGTATCTAAATTTTAAAGCAGAATGGAAAGTCTAGACTTTATTTCTTCATCGAGAAATAAAAATAAAACGGTCATATCCTAAACGAGGGTCTGATATAAAGAGATGGGAGGCATTATCACCTTTATGTAGTTGGTAAGTTGGCAAAATTAAAAAAAGGGAAACACAAAGAAATGTATGATATAGAAAAACATAAAGCTATATTATTTCTTTTTCCTTTCAACAGTAAGCTTCTCTCTGAGAGAGAAAAATACCTGACAATATGATTATAAATACGGTGGAGATAAAAAGGGCGTTATTTATGAACTTTGCCTTTTTACTTCCCTCTTAAAAGAAAAGTATTGTAATCGTAAAACAATCACCTTTCGAAATTTTTACAGATCTTTACGGTTAGGGTCTCTAGATGCCAAAAAACATGTTTTCCCAATTCCGTCGGTCTGTCTGTCTGTCTATCAGTCCGTCCGTTCGCGGCATAGTTAAAAAACTACTTAACCGATGGACTTCAAATTTTGGTCAAAAATTAAGGGTCATATGGGGATGATCGGGTAACATTTTGGTAAAAATCCAATATGGCAAAACAAAATGTCTAGTGAAATCTTAAAAAAATTATTAAAATCAAGTATTATGTATGAATGAACTATTAAAATTTTGGTATGAATCCAAGATGGCGGCCCAGTAAAATATTTAAAAATTCAGCCTGAAAACTACTTAATGGACTGATTTAAAACTGTGTACCATAAATAATTGTGGTATATAAATGAACTAGTAAAACCGTGGTAATAATTCAAGATCGCGGCTAAATAAAATATTTGTAATTGTGAAAAAATCACCCTCTCAGGTTTTACATATCTTCATGTTTTATCGCACCTAATGCCAAAAATATGTTTTATTAATTCCGTCTGTCGGTTTGTCTGTCAATTCAAGACATAGCTTAAAAACTACTTTTCCGATTGACCTCAAATTTTAGTTAAAAATTAAGGGTCATAAGAAGATGACCTTGATAAAAGTGCAATATGACAAAACAAAATGGAGGCCTAGTGAAATTAAAGAAAATATTACTAAAAAACTACTTGTCCAATGTATCTCAAATTTTGCACAAAAATCAAGTATTATGTAGGAATAAATTGGTAAAATTTTAGGACGAATCTAAAATGGTGCACAAAATGGCGGCTTGATATAAATTATATTAAATATTTAGCTTGAAAACTAGTTAATGATTGATTTCAAATTGTGTGCCACAAATAATTGTGATATACAGATGAATTAGTAAAACTACGGTACTAAACAAAGAGAGCAGAACAAAATGGCGGCTAAATAAAATAGTTGTAATCGTGAAAAAAATATGTTTTATCAATTCCGTCGGCCCGTCTGTCGGTTTGTCTGTGTATGTGTCAGATCACGGCATAACTTAAAAACTACATATCAAACTGATTTAAAATTTTAGTAAAAAAAATAAGGGTCATATGGGGGTGACCTGGGAATATTTTCCAATTCACCTCAAATTTTGCACAAAAATCAAGTGTTATATAAGAATGAACTAGTAACATTTGGATATGAATATAAGATAGCAAAACAAAAAGACGGCCTAATAAAAGATTTTAAAAATCAGCCTGAAAACACTATTTATTAGATTAATTTCAATTTTTTTGCAAGCATTAAGGGTGATATAGAGATAAACTGGTAAAGTTGTAGTACGAATTCAAGAAAGCGAAACAAAATGGCGGCCAAATAAAAATGTAAACAAAAATTTTATTCAAATGACTTTAAATTTTGCAGAAAAAAGAAATATGTTTGAAAGGACAGTATATATATATATATATATATGTTACTAAGTGACTATACTCCAAAACTGAACATTGCGTACAACTGAAACCCCTCAATATAAATATCACAGTATGGTAAACTCAGTTGATTCTTGCATGGGACGTTATAGGAATCTTTATGTTAAGAGAGAAACTAGGAACATTGACATTTGGTTCTTACACAGATTCCTTCATCTGGACGTTACGCCAAACTTCGCAAAATGTAAAACATCAAGTTGGAGGTATGAAACAGAAAATCGAAAGGAGCCTAATAAGAAAAGAAGTTTGTCGCCATTACGCACAAATGAACCAGATAAATATACAGCTTAAGATTTTATACGATGAGATGTGTCAGGTAATCCAAAGTTTTTTAGTTAACGATTTTTTAAATGAAATATACGGCTTAGTCAATTTTGAAAAACAAATCAAATTTCACACAGTAAAAAATAAGTTAAACAATCTTCAAAAACAAAAAATTAATTCAAAACCAGATTCCTTTTCTGATCATAAGTTTCATGATAGATTGATCAATCTCTCAAATTGCATATTTACTGACAAAGAATTAGATCTGTTACAATTTGGTCTTAAATTTTCTATTGAAAAGAATCTTAATATTCAGTCGATAACAAAGATTTCTACAGAAATCGATTCAATAATAGATAGAATTACCGACAAAATTTCAACCAGGACAACTTAAAGTCGGAATGTGGTTCACTACTCAATAACTTTCTTAAAAAGAAACACAAAAAACAAACAGCGCATATAGAATTCAACAAAATTCTAAGAGATATAAAAAATTAAATTAAAACATATTAATTAAAAATAACAAAGGCAGACAAGGGCAATTGTATTGTTATCGTGGATTCATCAGACTATAAAAATAAAGTAAATTTATTTCTTCAATCAAATGATTTTATCTTAATTTCAAACAACCCTTTAACAACTTGTATCAATAAAACAAAAAATGAAAACAAAGTTCTACAATTTTAACAAATTCATAAACTTAATTATTATTATAAAGACCTGTTGATAGCTTCACTAATACGCCTGTATCCATATTGTCTGGATTCATAAACAACGTGCTAATCGAACTATTACCAAAACCAAAATTTACTATTAAGAATTCGAAAGCGTTAGTCAGAAAACTTGAGGAGTTACCAATCTATTTACAACAGTGCCAAAAAATGAAACAGGCAATATTGTGTCTAAATTTTTGACAAATTTAAATATTAATAGAAGGGATGAAATAATTTATATTTTGGAGTTTTGTCTATCCCAGGATTTTTTCGTTTTTGACGATAAATTTTATTCCCAATCATCAGGTCTAGCAACCCACTATCTCCTCTACTCGCGGATTTATTTCTCAATAAATTAGATGACAAGATCATTCCAGATCTTATAATAAGCCACTTAAGTAGTTTCGTTATACACACACACACACACACACACACACACACACACACAAAACACACACACACACCACACACACACCACACACACACACACACGACAATTGTTTAACCATTATTAATAAGGACTTCGTGATTCAAGAAAAAAATTTAACTTCTCTCAATGCCCTACACTCCAATACTAAATTTACAATGGAAGTGGAAGAAAACAGCAATATAAATTTCTTAAACCTTCACTTCGCAAAAAACGAGACTAACCAACTAACCTTTAAAATTTACAGAAAACCCACACAGACGGACCACATCATCCCCTTCAACTCTAATAATCCATTCTCCCATAAAATAGCGTCAGTTAATTGTTATGTGTATCGATCCCTTAATATACCTTTGAATCCTTCCAATTACAATACTGAAATAAATACAATTAAACAAATTGCCGTCAATAACGGATATAGACCTAAGTTAATTCATAAAATAATAAATAAATATAAATTAAAACTAAAGTTGCAAAATGCTTTCAATCAAGCTGCTGAAATTATACAGGATCAGAAATACGTTTCACTTTCTTATGTGGGCCCAATTTCTTACAAAGTTGCTAAGATATTAACAAACACAGTATTAAAACTCAGAATCTCATTAAAAGCCACAAATACTTTAGGCAACAATTTAGTTCGTACTAAACAAAAATTACCCCAACACACAATTAAGGGGGGTTTATAAACTCAGTCAGACAGAATTAAAGAACACATCTCACAACATACCAAGTCAGTCTTTGGTCATCACCTTAAGTACAATAACCACAAATTGTCATAGAACTTAATAGTAAAATACTGCATTGTTTTAATCACAAGAATTATAAAGAACTCGACTACCTTGAAGAATTCGAGATTGAAAAAGAAATAAAAAATAGCCACAATTGCCTGAATTTAAAAATGTATACTTCTAATACTAAAAATCCAATTGACAAGAATTTTTTGACGTAGATATCTATAGCATCTTCTCCCCAAGGTTAAGCAACAATAAAAAGTTTTATTAGTACCTGACTCATCTATTGTATTAATTTTAATCAACCTTCATGTTAATATGTTTTCTATTTTATTGTATTATACCTGGAAATGTGTTGTCAATATAATATCTATTCCTTGCTTTGAACGGTGTGAACTGTACTTACAAAACTTAGCAACCATTGTGACTACAAAATAATTTCTTCTATCCATTACTATAATATAATCAAATCAAACACCTCTTTCAGAAATAATCGATATTTACTTCTCAATTCAAAAAACCCAGTATTTATTTCCAACTGATTCCATGCGTGTCTTAAAAACTACGAAACGATCACTTGCATTTTACAATTTAAAACACACTCGACCAAAGATAAACATCTGCTTCCCTAGTTTACTGTTTTTAGTTTCTAATTTAAATACCTGTAGCATAATTAATAAATTTTCATTGAGAATGGTCGAGATATGTAACTTGGCAGAAATCAATTATTGACGAGTAAGTACAGTTACCACTTACGTTTTACCTTTTGTAGACTCAATTTTTTTTTAAGAGAAAACACTGTTTTCGCTAGGCTTATAATAAAAATTTTACGCTAAATACTCCAAAACTTGTTTTTTATTTGTTAAGTGACTATGTACTGAACTAAATTGCATCAGATTTCACTATTCCTAATAAAAGGAAAGATTCATAATGAGGAAATTTCCGGGTAAAGGAAATTTACTGATTTTTTCCTATTACGGCTAGAATTCTCAATATAGGTGAGGTTTGAGGTGAAATTTAAAAAACAAAAGAACGAGCTTCTATTTCAATATATGATAATTTTTTTTAGTTGGGATCCTCAATAACACGTAAGTATGTTTAAATTTATGTTTCAAAAACATATTTTAGAAATAATTAAATGATTATGAAGAGACATACATTTCATCTTATCTGTCAGATAAGAAATGTAAATTTAGTAATATTTAAATGAAAAGATATAAAAAACTCCGATATTAAAATATTTTTGCTTTTAAATAAATACAAATTAAATAGCTTATATAATATAAATATCACAGGCAGCATTCTTTATTTATTATCTTATAACAACGTCCCCGTCTGGATCTACCATCAAACTTTGTAATCGATTCTCGTCCCACATTTTGAATATTTTTCTAATAAAAAGTTTTCGTGGTACATTTGAAATTCTTTAATATAGTGGTTGGAAATTTCGTTTATCAAATGGAATTAAAAAGTAATTTGGTGCATCCTGAGGTATATACCCTCTTAGGAGCGAGTCTATTTTTCGTCAAGTACTATTAATCTTAATGAATGTTGAAAATATGAAATATCTTTATTCTTCTCAAAACATTTCTGGGTCAATAAGCAAAGTATATAGCGGTGGGGTGGGGGTCAATAGGGAAAAAGAGATATTATAAAAGCATCGTATTTTAAATATTTTGCAAGGTTTTTTATATCAGGAAGTTTACTTTTACTAATTTTAGGTTTTGACAATTTACAGTGGGTTAAATCAGGGCAATGTTGAACTTCCAGCAGACGTCCGTCGGTCCGTAGAAGTAGTAGTTTTTTTCCGATTTCTCAACCTCACATCTGTTTTAATTTTATTAACTTTATTATTAAACTGCTGCGAGGCGTAGTGGAATGAGATCATTCGGCTGAAATTAATAAACATACCCTTTGGATTCAAATTTATGCGTCTTCTAAACTCTATGGAATATCCATCTATTTACTTAACACCCTGGCTTGGCCATCAAGCTAAAGCTTGATAATTTAGGTTCTGAGATTTGAGGAGTATGACCAAATGAATGGTGAGAGCTGCTGAGTTGTTAAAGAATTGTTTCGTCAAACGAAATTCAGACAATCTATTAAAAATACTGAATTGACAAGTACCAAAGTGAAACACAATTTTCTTATGTAAATTTATGTAACATCTAGTACAATTTAGGGGAATTTCTTATGGTGACATTTTTACAAAATGCCCAGATTATACCCTTTTAATCTAAGCTGAAGAAACTACTAAGTTCAATAGATTTTCAACTTGTTAAGGTACTTGCCTATCATTCAAAACACACTCCTGCAAAAAGCCAGTTTTAATATCCAAATAAAAAGATACCAGGTACTTGAAATTATTCATTTTAAATTTAACTTTGCAAATTTTCCAGTAATTTCTATTTTGACTATCAGACGACAATTTTTATTAAACTCTGAACATAAATATTTGCCTATTTTATAGATATTTCAGTTTAAGAGAGTGTCTGGTTATTATAAAAAGAGAACACTATTGATTTGTTTTTTAACTGCTAAGTTATTAATTATAGATTATTAATGCTGATTTGAAACAATGGGATTAAACATTTAGGCTTCTAGGGCACATAAGGAACATAAGGCAATAGTTTGCACTAAATTAGATTTCACAATATATAACTAACTGAAAATTTGTTTTCCCCCTCCCTGTCTTGTAAGCAACCTATTTTGACATTGCTTTGACAGACGTAAGTGAAAGTTACTCAACAAGGTATTGGTTGCCCTTAACGATAGGATGTAAGTCAACTTACATCCCTAAGGAAATAATAATCTAAAATTATTAAAAGTAGCTTTAATTTTTGATTTCATCAACGTATTACAAATATTAATGGTATAATTATTACAATTATTCACATTATTAACAACATTTCGAAACACGTTTTCTCGTTTCTTCTCCATGTGTATTACATTTTCTGACTCCATAGATCCTTCATTTCTAACCAATGTTTATGTCACTGTTGAAGCACTGCAACAGACTTCTGGCTGGGTCTTATTGTATAACATTTTTTTCGCTGCTTCCTTTTTATTATTGAGGCTCTCAGCTACGTAACTTTCCGCAATAGTAGCAGATTTCCATCTACCATGTCGCTTGATAGCTAATACATCAACTCCAGTAATTGCTAATAAAGTTGCCGACGTTCTTCTAAATGAGTGTCCAGAATACATTTTGAAGTTCTCAAACTTTAGAAATTTCGCAATTTTACTTGGAATTGACGAAAACGTATTTTTCCCGACATGCTGGTTTAAGCAGTTTCTATTTTGATATCGCATAAAGAAGCGCGGATTAATAGTCGTCATGTAGGATCTTGTATCAATGTACTTTTGAATTATTTTGAAATGACAAACCTGAGTGTCGTCACTTTTTGTCACTGTAAATGTAAGTGACATTCCATTTTTGGAGTCAGGAATGGTCACAATTATGACATCGTGACTTATTTTAACATTGTCCATTTTTATTTCACAGAGTTCATTAGAACAGCATGCTCCAGCAACTTCCATTACCATTATGACCTTCATCAATAAGTATATATCATCGGGGGCTTCAGACATGAACTTATTCACATTTTCCCCTGTTAAACACATTCGATTTTTTGGGTCTATAACCATCATTTTTTTTTCAAAAGTGCCCGAAGTTTTGGATATTTAGAAATATCTATATTTTCCTCTATAAAAAGGGTGGACTTCAACATCGACTACTCACCCATAAGCTTGATGGGGACTTCAATATAGCACATTTTTCGTGGAAATACGCCAAAAACAAGATTTCTGGGACTGCAGTAGCCGTCTTGCTTTGGCACCAATTCTTAAAGGATTTATACGCTGCTTCATACCTTTTTTTTTTCGACTTTTCCGGTAGTAAAGATAAACAAGCAATATTCGCTGATTCTTTTATGTCTGAAACACCCATTTTATCCACACAGAATCAAACAATTCGACTTCTTCAAACCTTTCGCTATGAATTGTCAACTTGACGTTATATCGAATGTAATGATAATGAAAATCCAAAAATATATCCAGCATTTTCTTGTAAACATACAATACAGGGAGGGGAAAAATGTTATATACTATATGTGATATAAGTACATTAACCAATCTCGAACTTTTTTGCCAGCCCTCGCTATCGCTCGAGCGCAAACTCGTCCTCCACTGGTAAATGTTACTTACCTCCCTTATAGTATAAATAACTATTTTTGTTTGTTGGATTAAACGGTTGGATTCATGGTTATATTCTCGGCAAAGCTGGGCGCAATGAGGATGCGTCTTTAACCGAATCTAGTAGAATATGAGCTTATAATAGGCTTGTGTACTCAGCCCCTATTCTAGGATCTGCTGTGTTCTTTGAATATAACGAACAAAGAACATCTTTTTTTCATATTCGCCTTAATTTTAGCCGTTGTATATTTACATGCTACGGGAAACTCTGTCAAATTGCCATGACATTCTAATGAATTCTGTGTTGGATTCTGTAAATGTCATCAGACTGGCATCGTAAAGTTTCCGCTGCGAAACGCCGGTTAAACTTAAATGTGCAAATTCTACAATTTTTAAAATTATATTTAATAATTTTTAAAATTCTCTGGAACTCCCTACCTCTCTTCACTCTGTTATGTGTTAACATGTTCGATATAAGTAACTGTGAGATTTTCTCGTTATTTCGCACATTTTATTCGTACATTTTCCCTGCATATGCGCTTATAAAGACCTAATTTTTTAAAACTACCCTGGAATCTCTATAGCATAGTGAAAACCCCATTAAAATCTGTTCTGTGGTTGCAAAGAAAATTGCAAATATATATATATATATATATATATATATATATATATATATATATATATATATATATATATATATATATATATATATATATATATATATATATATATATATATATATATATATATATATATATATATATATATACAGGATGATTCAGAAATAAGTACCGAAAATTTACAGCCATGTAAACCTTGACGAAATATGAAAAAAAGTTTAATATAATTTTTCTCTAAGCCTCACCGTTTAGATTATACAGGGCATTAAACATGTGTGATAAAAAAGACATTTTGTTATGTAATATCTGTTAGGAGCGAGATATTAATTTCAATTTTGGAACGTGTTGTCACTACATAAAGACCCATTAACTTAACAAACGACAACCATCTAAGTCACTTCAGAGGCATAGAACGGGGGTATAGGCCCTCCATGTATGATCATATTTTTTACCACTTGGAATATTGCCTATTTACTATAATACTTTACTATATACTATTGCCTATAAACATTATTACTCTTTTTTCTTTACGAGCTATCATTTCGGAGTTTTATTCGAGTTGATGCGTCAAAACCCTTTGTAGGCCAAGCAACAGAGCAGAAATGTATTGATTTTGTGACAAAAATACTATCGGAAAACCAACTGTGCCTTCACTTAAAACACATTCTGCTGGTTCATGCTGATGCTTTTTCTACTCGTAACTATTATTTATTAATTTGTTGCAATTTAGTGCAAAAAATGGCGTTTTTTCGCTTTTTGATTAGAAAATGAAAACGATATAAGCAATCGCAATGCTATAAAGAGGTGACTTATAGAGGATTGAAATACGAAGAAAACGAGCTATTAAACACGTCTATAGGATGATTAGTTTCGAAGAAAATCCGGAAAAAATTTTTTCAAAAAAAATTTGAAGTTGTGGCGTAGATCTTGCGAGAAATGGTAGTCAATGACATGAAAGCACAAGACTGGCGTCATCGGATAATTAATTTTTAAGTTATTGCAATTTGAATTTTTTACTGCGTTAACTTCCAGCGTGTCTTGATGCGACACGGATTGCCCCATTTTAATTTTACAAGAAAATTTCGAAAACTCACTTATCGTATTTCCAAACGTATATTCTCATTTTGTGATAAAATGTTGCAAAACTAGTAAAAAATGCTTACAAACATGACATATCTTCACTTACATCTAATCACTTTGTCAAATCATATACTCTTTTCTCAAATCAAGGGTATCTATGATTTGACAAAGTGACTGGATACCAGTGAAGATATGTCATGTTTGTAAGCATTTTTGCAACGTTTTAATGCAAAATGAAAATTTACATTTGGAAGCACGATAACTGAGTTTTTAAAATGTTCTTATAAAATTGAAATTGGCCAATTCGTGTCGCATCCAGACCCGCTGGAAGTTAGCGCAATAAAAAATTCAAACTGCAGTAACTAATTATTCGACGGCGTCTGTCTTGTGCTTGCATAAAGCTCATGTCATTGATCACCATTTCCCGACAGGTCTACGCTACAACTGCCGAATTTTTTGCACTAAATTATATATAACGAATTAATAAATAATAGTTACCAGTAGAAAAAACATCAGCATGAACCAACAGAATGTGTTTTAAGTGATGGCACAGTTGGTAGTTGGTTTTCAGGTAGTATTTTTGTCACAAAGCAATAAATTTCTGCTCTATTGCTTGGCTTATAAAGGGTTTTGACCCATTAACTCGGGTAAAACTCCGAAATGATAGCTCGTATGAAAAAATTCTAAGAGTAATAATTTTAGTAAAGAAGCCAAGCTATAAATATTTTTAATAAAATAGGTAATATACCGTGTGGTAAAAAATATGACCATAAATGCAGAGCATATACTCCTGTTCTACGCCTCTGAAGTGACCTATATGATGTCTCTTGTTGCGTTAATGGGTCTTTATGTAGTGATAACGTGTTCCAAAATTGAAATTGATATCCCGCTCCTAACAGATATTACATAATAAAATGTCCTTTTTATCACATTTCTTTAATGCCCTGTATATTCTAAACAGTGAGGCTTAGAAAAAAATTATATAAATTTTTTTTTCATATTACCTCAAGGTTTACATGGCTTTAAATTTTCGGTACTTATTTCTGAATCACCCTGTATATATATATATATATATATATATATATATATATATATATATATATATGTATATATATATTGGGCAATACTTATTGAGGAGAGTTTTATTATCAACATAAAATCAAAAGAGTCCATAGTGAATCACATTAAAGTAATTTTAGTGTTTATGACTTTATTGAGAAAATAATTGGTTATTGCGGAAATAGCTTTGAAGAAATTGAGTTATAACTGCTTAATTTAGTAGATTCTTCAATATTTATCACATCTGCATTTTTAGGTTTATTAATACAATCACTACAATTCTTCTTAATTGTGGTATTAATATGACTACCTATTTTTTTGTAAAAACCTTCATTTCATATAATGTTGTTTGAGAATTAAACGTAATCAAGTTTATTTATAATAACTGTAAAATTGCCTTTATCACACACCACTAAAATAATAATGTAATTTTAATAACAATATTACTTAAATTAATTGAGGATTTTCTCCATGTTTTGTTGTGATATTACCCGTTTTCATTATAAATCCAATTTTGTTTGTTCTGAGGAAGAGTGAAATAATATACTCGAAAGCTTGACTACAAAAAAAGGGTTTTTCATTTCACCCTAGGCCAATTCTTTTTAAAAGACTGCAATCCTCCTACCGGTTCAAGATATTATATAGGGTGATTTAAGGTCGATAGTAGGTTAGACGTTTTCGGAAAACAGGTGCTAGGGTGGTTCTGAAAATTTTGTTCTTGGGTAAACAAACCAGTTATATCGATCTAAAATATCTTCAGCAATACAGTGTTGCTGCTTGTAACTAAAAATCGTAGCAATTTTGTTATTTTGAATGGAACACCCTGTATATTGTTACTTTTTTTGAAATGGCTGATAAATTCTAAATATTTTCCCTTAACACCTTTCTATACCTGTAAAGTTTTAACTTACACGATGAAAAACATGACCTTAATTAAACTTTGATTTGTTCATACTTTTACTTCATATAAAATTGAGATTTGGGTAGTGGCTTAAGCAAGTCCAGGGTATTTAGCTTTCATATGCGATACAGGGTGATCCAAAATTATTGCTAACTTCATTACTTGTAAAACAGAAAAAAATGCGTTTTTCTAATAAAACACCCTATATATTATTTGAAACTAAAAGACAATTAAATTTGCCTTTAAATGATATAGCATGTTTCTGTACTAAAATTGTCAGGTTTTTCTAAAAAACACGAGTTTATGAGATTTGACGTTTTTGTCATAGGAGTCTTAAGATAGCGCAAAATGAATCCAAATTCAAATGAAATTCTTATGAAGTTGGTTAATTTTACCTGGACAATGTAATCAAATAATGGCGAGAACTTGCAGAAAATTAACGTACCATAATTAAGTTACCACAAATTAACGAAAGAAAGTTTGTGCGATTACAGAATCAATTCATAAATTATACAAATTGAAAAAGTCACAATAAAATTAACATGTCATATAGAGGCAAGAAAATATTATTTATGTTTCAGTAAATGTTGAAAGTGTTGGCCATTTCAATCCAAACATTTCAAAATTTGCTTTTACACACGGTGTTTAGCTGCTCTTCTAACTAACACTGGCATCAATTTCTTCAATACACTGAACTACTCGTTGTCGTAATTCTTCTTGTTTTGTACCGCTGTCATATACACTTTTCTTTCAAAGTACCCCGTAAATAAAAGTCCTGAGGCCTGATGTCTGGCGACCTCCCAAGGTCCTAATCGTCTAAACCAGAGATCTTCGAACATTTGAAATACTTCTTGAGATATTTCTTGAAGGGAATCCATCAAGTTGGTACATACAATTGCGATATTCATCGAGAGTTAAATTTTCGAGGAAGTCACTTATTTCAATATTTGGAGGCATTTTGCAAAATCGTAAGTTTAAAAACTGATTTTGTCATCTTTCAACAAACAAAAAAACGTTAAAACTGAATTTATTGTGAAATCCCATTTCTTTGGTCGCATAAGGGTTTTGATCGGCCCAAAAGTGTCTGTTCTTTGTATTAAAAATCGCTTCCCTTGAAAACTTAGCCTCGTTAGTCCAAATAATATTTTTTTAAAAAAATGTGATTCTCTTGAATGCGAATCAAAAGCATTTCACAGAAGTTCTTTGTACATAATATTTCGGTTGGAGTCTGGAGTCATGATTTCTGAAATTGTTCTGTATTTTCACAAACTTCCTTTCGTACAGTTGTGATAAATCAGGATATATTACGTTAAACCTACCAGTTCTCGCTATTACTTGATCACATGTAGAATAAACAAGTTCGTAAGAACTTCATTTGAATACATATTATAGGATTTATTTTACACTGTTCGGACCATATGATTTACTAAACGTCAATAATGATTAACATGTCATCTATTTAATTGTACTCCTCGCAAGGAACTATCAGGACTACCTCTGACAAAAATGACAAATCTCATAAATCCACTAGAAATTGTGTTTTTTACAATCTGACACCTTAGACAAAGGAACATGCTACATCATTTGAAATTAAATTTAATTGTCTTTAAGTTTTTATAATAATATACAGGGTGTTCCACTAGAAAAAAACGCATTTTTGTCCTCTTTTATAAGCAATGGATTTGGCACTAATTTTGGATCACCCTGTATGATATCGATTCGATTTGCATCGTACTTAAGCCACTACGCAAATCTCAATTTTAGATGAAGTAAAAATATAGAAAAATTAAAGTTTAATTAAGGTCATGTTTTTCATCGTGTAAGTTAAAAATTAATTAATATTTCGAAAACGGGTAGAGACAGGTATAGCAAAGTATGAAAAGAAAATATTTAGAATTTATTAGCTATTCCAAAAAAGTAACAATATACAGGGTATTCCATTCAAAAGAACAAAATTGCTACGACTTTTGATAAAAGCGGCAACACTGTATTGTTGAAAATATTGGAACTAAAGAACAGGTTGGTTTACCTAAAAAACCGAATTTTCAGAACAATCCTACCATCCGTTTTTCATAAACGTCCAGCCTACCATCACCCTATATATATATATATATATATATATATATATATATATATATATATATATATATCTTGAACCTTACAATTTATAAATATCAAGTACTTTCTTGGGATGAGGTTCGTGGATTGAACAAAGAAATTTTAATTGACGTTTCGCCTGTCCATTTCAGGCTTTTTCAAAATATTTAATTCTGCACATCTAAAAATTAAATACAAAAAGTGTATATATGTAAGTTAATAAATAAAAACAATTAGGTATAACGGCACGCACTAAAATTATTAAAACATTTATTTAAAATAGTACAGTACATACCTTGAGAAAGATGTTCTTTTACCTTGCTTGGCAGTGTGGAGGTAAGTGATACACTGGTTAAAGAATTCTATTGTTTTTTTTTTATATATATATCCTTTAGTTTTTTTGATTATATTAACAATGTAGAACTATTTGTGGATACGGGTTGTTTTAAAAGTATTTGTGTGAGTCTGACAGTATACAGTATGTATGTATGATTGATGGAAAATAGTTTATAACAATTGAATTAAATTAGATTGTGATATATTTGGCTGAGATTGTCAATGTCTTTCCGATCGTTTACTGTATTTTTTTCTTTTTTTATCTCCACCATTTCTTTGAATGTCAGTTTATGGTAATGTTGTTCTTTTGATAAGACCGTTGTACCCGAAAAATCAAATTCATGTTTCATGTCTCTTTCATGTTTATGTAGTGCTGTGGAAGCATTTTTTGTATATTTATGCCCATTTAGTCTATTTGATAGGTATTGTGTGGTCATGCCTATATATTTTTTGGGGCAGTTTAGGCAGGGAATGCTGTAAACTACGTTTGATTGTTTTTTAATTGGTGTCTGACTTTTTAGTGGTGTATATAAAGATTTAAGGGTATTGTTAGATTTGTGGCATACGGTTATGTCGTGTTTACCGAGAATGTGTTTAATCTTTTCAGAAAGACCTTCAGTGTATGGTAAAGATATGTATGTAGTTGTTTTATTGTTGTCATGATTATTTACAATATGTTTTGTGGCATTGTATAATTTTTGGGTTCTTCGCTTTATAATTCGTTCGATGGCTTTTAATGGGAAATGATTTTTTAAGAGAGTATTTTTAACTTTATTTAGAATGTCAACTCGGTATATAGGTGATGTTAGTGTTAGTGCACGGTCAACTAATCCTATCATCACGGAGTTTTTTTGACATTTTGGGTGACTGGAATTATAATTAAGGTAGCGGGAGGACCAGGTTTTTTTGGTGTACCACTTAGTTTTAATGCCATTTGTTTTGTGGTCTCTTATTAATGTTAAATCCAAAAAGTTTATAGCACCATCATTTTCTATTTCGGAAGTAAACTGCAATTTTGGATGAAAATTGTTAAAGAGGGAGATAATTTCCGTTGTTTTATTTTTTGGTATGGCTAATAAACAATCATCCACGTACCTTTTAAAAAATAATATTGGTACATTGGCTCTTTGTAACACTGTTTCTTCTAGATATTCCATTACTATTTGGGCTGCGGTGGAAGAGATGGGTGAACCCATTGCACATCCGTCAAGTTGTTGGTAGTAATCATCTTTGTATTGGAAATAGTTGTTCGAAAGAATGAGATCTATCCCTTCTATGAATTCTGTGCAAGTGAGTGTTGTGTGATTCTTTATCTGATTCCATTTTTCTTTAATGATTTGTTTTAAAAGTTTAGTCGGAATGTTTGTATATAAGGATATTACGTCTAGAGAGATGAGTTGGAAATTATTTGGTATTTTAAGGTTGTCTATAAACTTTTTAAATTCAAACGAATCTTTAATGTAATAATCATTTCTGCCTGTAATTTTTGATAAGCAATTTGATAAAAAACTTGAAAGTTTGTAGAATGGTGACTGAATATAGGAAACAATGGGTCTCATAGGAATGTCGGGTTTGTGAAGTTTAGGCATTCCATAGAATTTTGGTGGGACAGAATTATGTATTTTTAATGATTTGGCTTCTTTTTCGGATATGTGATTACGTTTTAACAGTTTTTCTATGAACGAGTTATTTTTGGATTGAAGAGATTTCGTCGAATCAAATCTCATTTTTTTATATGTGTTTTTGTCATCAAGAAGTGCATTAATTTTGTTGTTGTAATCAATGGTATTCATTATTACAGTCTTGTTACTTTTGTCTGGCTTTAAGACTGTTATCTGTGGATTTGTTTTTAAAAAATATTTACATTTTTTTGCTTGCTTTGATAGTTTTTTTTGAGTTTTGTTTTGCTGTATTTTTTTGTGTCTTATTTTAATTTTATGGTTGGTAATGACATTAACAATCTCTGACCGGATACTATCTTTTTGTTCAGATGGTTTATTGTAAATAGCTGACTCGATAGAAGCAATGTAATCTATTGTTGGTAAATTGTATTCTTCACTAACAGGTAGAGAAAATTTTTCACCTAGGGCTAGTGTTTCTGCAATTTCGTTTGGGATATGCGTATCTGAGATGTTTTCTAGCCAGTTATTGGTATCGATTTTATCGTTGTTGGTTTGTATAGTTTTATATAAATTATTAAATTTATTATTATTTTTTTGTTTGACTCGTTTGAAAATAGTTTCTGCTTTTTGTTGTTCAAGTTTTAGGAATGTATCCACAGTTTTGTGTGGTAGAATATTTTTTATTTTATTTTTGCCATTTTGTAAACTTTGACTAAGGTTATTAATAGATTTTGTTGTTTCTGTAATTAGGAGATTTAGTATTTTTAATTTAGTATTATTAATGACATCGAAAAATTTGCTCTCAAGGTACTTACTTGTAAAACATATATGTGTGGTATGTAAATTTAAAAATTTTGGAAAAATATTTGTACTTTTGCATCTCAATAGAAATATTCGTCTATTTTTCTGATTAGCAATCTTCTTGTATATTCTTGAGATGTGCTTCAGACAGGTTGTTGTTTCTGAACCATAGGAATTTGTTATTTCTTCAAAAAACTTCATTTTGTGTTATAGCAACTTTCACCCTTGCCAATATATATATATATATTTATATTTCTCTTCTTGAACCTTACAATTTATAAATATCAAGTACTTTCTTGGGATGAGGTTCGTGGATTGAACAAAGAAACTTTAATTGACGTTTCGCCTGTCCATTTCAGGCTTTTTCAAAATATTTAATTCTGCACATCTAAAAATTAAATACAAAAAGTGTATGTATGTAAGTTAATAAATAAAAACAATTAGGTATAACGGCACGCACTAAAATTATTAAAACATTTATTTAAAATAGTACAGTACATACCTTGAGAAAGATGTTCTTTTACCTTGCTTGGCAGTGTGGAGGTAAGTGATACACTGGTTAAAGAATTCTATTGTTTTTTTTTTATATATATATAAAAAAAAACAATAGAATTCTTTAACCAGTGTATCACTTACCTCCACACTGCCAAGCAAGGTAAAAGAACATCTTTCTCAAGGTATGTACTGTACTATTTTAAATAAATGTTTTAATAATTTTAGTGCGTGCCGTTATACCTAATTGTTTTTATTTATTAACTTACATATATACACTTTTTGTATTTAATTTTTAGATGTGCAGAATTAAATATTTTGAAAAAGCCTGAAATGGACAGGCGAAACGTCAATTAAAGTTTCTTTGTTCAATCCACGAACCTCATCCCAAGAAAGTACTTGATATTTATATATATATATATATATATATATATATATATATATATATATATATATATATATATATATATATATATATATATATATATACATATATATAATACCAAAAAAAGAGAAATTTATGAAACAATTGAAATTAAAAGAAACTGTCGAGCTATTAACGATAAAAGATATTAATTCCCTTAACAAAATCTACTTTAATCTAATTTAACATACAATAATAGCAAAAAAAAATTTGGCTTATAAAAAAATCAAAAAATAGTAAATATAAATTTTAACTCCATTTCAAAAATAATTAAAAGAAATGTTTATAACGAAACTTTTATTCTAATTAAGGAATAGTACCTACTTCCTTCCTGCAACGTAAAAATATTCTTTCCGGCAAAAATCGATATTCATAATTTCAGTACAGTTGACTCCGGTAAACACACAACAACAATGTTTTACGGTCGAAAATGTGGCTCGTTTTAAACAGAATGTGGTATTGTTCTATGTTTTTATTTGGATATATGTAGTATGTACTTACGTTCTAGGGTAAGTTGATTTTATATAAAAGATTGTGCATGTCCCAAAATTTTAATTCGTTTTTTTTTTTATTTATATTGTAGTTTTGAAAAAGGCACGGATTACCTGCCGAAACGTCAAGTTTTAAAGTATTTTTATTAAATATGACTACACACTAGGTCATATAATTTTTTCATTCCGAACCAATACCCAAGAATTAACCCAAACATATATATATATACATATGTATATATATATATATATATATATATATAAAAATTTGTTTTATAAAATGGGAGCGACAATATCACCTATAGCCTCTCAGTATATAAGGGATGACTTACTTAATGAATGCATACCAAAATTAAGCTAGCAACTACCCTTTATCAAAAAGTTTGTGGACTACATTGTGACGTCCATACCGTTCAGTGGCGTAGAAGAAATACTAACCGTCTTCAATAGCTACAATAACAATATTCAGTTCACTGTAGAACAAGAAAAAGATAAAAGTGTTCCCTTCTTGGACACAAAATTGATTAGGACTGAAAATAACGTAGTTAAAGTCGACTGTTATACAAAACCCACATACTCAGGTAGATATAATAATTTTCATTCATATCATACACAAAAAATGAAAGTTAATTTGGTATTAGCATTACGCAATAGAATACAAAAAATAAGCCATCCAGACTATACAAGAGAAAATCTAAAAAAACTCTATAATATATTGATAAACAATCCCTACCCTAAATGGTTTCTTAATAAATTTTTACATAACTCTATTAATACAACAATAAATAATAATAACAATGCGACTGTAGTACTTTCTCTAGGGATCAATGTTTCTGTAAATAATAATCAGAGTCCTACTAATATCAGTGCCCTTGTACCTAATAATCAACAGATTTACTATTTCTCTCTACCTTATTGCCAAGAATTGAGCCATAAACTAGAAAAAATTCTTTCTGAAAATGTTAACATCAAAATATGTGGCAAACAAATATTAAAAATAGGCAATACTTTCTCCAGGCTAAAAGATCGAGATGAACGAACTAAAAAATCAAATGTTGTTTACTCGCTTACATGTAATGATTGTAATAGAAAATACATAGGGCAAACTTCCACTGTTTTACAACACAGAATAACTAGACACAAAGTGACTGCAGATTACAAAAAATTCTTGCACACTTGCAGAACACACAACCAACACAAATCATGTCATAGATTTTCAAAATTGCAAGGTTCTAAACACGGAAAAAAACTCGAACAAAAGAAAATTTTTAGAAATGGTGGAGATTTTCCTAGACAATGAATGTCTAAATAAGAAAAAAGACATTAATGATCTTAGTATTATTTACTCACAACTTTTAATGACTTTAAAACAATCAGATACTAATTCACAATTTTAGTAAAAATGATCCAAAAAAAAATATGCACCCTTTTTTGTTTTTTCTATAAACAATAACTACAGATTGGGAGAATTCTGTGATTGTTTTAACAGTCAACCAATTACACCTTATTAATTAGCCACCCAAAATTAGTTAACTCTAGTTTATAACGTAATTATAATAAACAACACAAGTTCAAATTTAGGGCCAGAAAGAAATACTATTACTTGTTAAATATGCTTACTCTGTCAGATTTTTGTATCGATTTTTGTTTATTCACCTAGTTTATAAAAAACCACAGAAAGAAATTCCACTGATAATACACTTCGTCGTCTTCATTAGATGCAATCAATTTAAAACGTAAACGTGTAGAATAATTATATTTTTATGTAAATTTACCAATATGTGGTCCTCTATAACACAAAAATGAAAAAATTGGAATGTTTCACATAGAAGCTAGATGTAGTAAAAAACTCACCTTGCACGTAAGCCCTAGAGTATTAATTAAATTTAAATTAATTTTCATAAACTAATTTGAACATAAATGTAGAATCCTAATATTTTAACAAGCATAATTTACCACAAATAAAACATAGAATTAGTAATTAAATTAAGTAGTTAAGTAAAATGTAGGCACAGAAAATAGAAAGTGAAAGTAATAAGTCAAAAAAAGACGTTTTTCAGTCAACCAGAAATGTTAAAATCTTTCATCTCTCTTCCTTGATATCTTTATATAGATATTTTATATAATTTTCAATATTAAAAAAAACGTTAAAGCTTAATTTAGAGAGCTGGTGCAATATTGTAAAGTTCTGTTTTGTATTGTAGCCTTGAAAAAGGAAACAATAAATTTCCGAAAGCTCGGCGTATGTAAAAAACGAGTTTTACTTCAGCCATATATATATATATATATATATATATATATATATATATATATATATATATATATATATATATATATATATATATATATATATATATATATATATATATATATATATATATATATATATATATATATATATATATATATATATATATATATATATATACATATATATATATATATATATATATATATGTATTTTCATTCCGGGTGTACATCCGTTCACTACTGTCGTTCTGAAAAGAACAGTTTTGCTGACGTTTCGCCAAAATCACATTTGGCATTTTCGAAGCTTTCTTTCTCGCGTCCGAATAGAGACTCATATATATATATATATATATATATATATATATTTATATATGTATATATATACGTACCAGAACTGAGAGTTGCTTGGCTTCATCGCCCTGTATATTATTATTTCATTAAATGAGCTTGGTCTTACCAATTATAAATATACAGGCTTTGATAACTTTATATTTAAACACCACCGAAAAAATTGACAAAAACCGTACAAGTGACAATATAATATTTTCATTCCACATAATTTACGTGTTAGAAGAAAATGCTCTCTCTCTAACGCATTACGCCTTATGAAAGGGTTGTTGTCAATTTTCACGGATAAAGGTACCAAACCTGGTATAGTCATAATCAGTATCATTTAAAAATTATATTAATATCCTTAAAAAATTATAAATTTTTAATTAAATTATTCATATTCAGAGAGAGGCCCACTCCGAAAAAAAGGAACAAGCAATCTCGTCTGCCTTTAAAATCTTTTTAAATAGATATTTTTCTGTACTCACTGAATGTATTCTACGAGCAGTATCGTGGATGGCAAGAATGTGAGTTATGTTGTGCTTAGCTAGTTGGGACGAATCTTTTGAGTCTCTGTAGTTACCGACATAAAGCCCAGGTAAAACCTGAAAAAATATATAATATGGTTATGGGAGAGGTATATACGGCCAGAAAAAAAAACATTTCATAAAAATAATGAAGCTAAACAGAAAAACTTTAAATTTAATCATTATATTATGTCAAAAATGAGATAAATTAAAAGCATACGAGCAAGGTAACTTGTGATTAAAATTTTTTAGTGTTTATTCATTTTATCCAATTTTTTTAACAATCCATTCCTCAAAAAAGTTTCACAAATAATTTCTTGAATTATCTTTATTGTCTCAGTTATCTTTCTTTCAGGGTGCTGAAAGTATGCGGCTCATAAAAATTAAAAAACTTGTACATTTTGGGCTATATATGGCTATGACAGTATATGTGTTACATATAATGTCTTTTCAAATATTTTTATTGGACTCTATTTTGTTCCATCATATTAGATTCCTATCAACATTTTACCAGTTTCTTTTTACCTATGCCACACTGGACTTTTGGACATAATTTAAAATAAATTCAATAAGTAGTTTTTACATTGACAGACAGATTTTGATACGCCATGTTGAATTCGTACCAGTTTATCCTATCTTTACATTTAATTTTTCTGCAAAATTGATCACTTGAACGTTGATTTTTTTTGTTTTTTGTTTCACCATCGTAAATTCGTACAACAACTTTATCAATTTGTCTTTATATCCCATTTAATTTTTGCACAAAAATTGAAATTAATTTTATAAATAATATTTTCAGGTTGATTTTTTAAATATTTTATTAGGCCGCTATTTTGCTTGGCTATCTTGGATTCATATCAAAATGCTACCAGTTCATTCCTATGTAACACTTTATATTTGTGCAAAATTTGAGATAAACTGAATAATTAGTTTTTTTAGTAATAATTTTTTAAGCTTCTTGTTGTTATATTAGAATGGTGTATTATTTGGGGTTAGGATCCAGTAAAAAAAACTATAATATTTTTTTAAATTCTCGACATTTCGCAACTTTATTGTTGCATCCTCAGAACCTACTTCGTTGGTCCGCAGATATTTCCCAGATATTAAGTTTCTAGATGGTCTTCGTTAATGATCCTTTTGTTGTTATGTTAGAGTGGTGTATTATTTGGGGTTGGTATCCAGCAAAAAAACAAAAGTCTTTTTTAAATTGTGGACGTTTCCTAAATTTATTATGGCATCGTCATGACACATAGATTTCATATCCTGCATGAAACCCATTTTACCAGTCTACCTACTCCGTTCGTCCGCAGATATTTCCTAACTCCAAATAATACACCACTCTAACATAACAACAAGGAAATCGTTAACGAAAACCATTTAGAAACTTAATATCTGCGAAAACCACCGGAGTAGGTAAAAATTGTTAAAATTGGTTTCATGCAGGATATAAAATCTATATATGAATCCTGAGGATTCAACAATAAAGTTGCGAAACAACCCCAAATAATACACCACTCCAACTTAAAAACGAGAGGATTGTTAAAGAAAATCTTTTTATTTCGGCTGTTTAGATGTAAAATAAGTACAAATATATATATTAGATATGGTTGGAACTGCCTATTGGTAAATACGCATACAAAATAAGGCAATGTACTATTTAAGAAAATAATGTAGATTGAAAAATGCAATAAACTTAATTATTATTTATTCTAACATTATGGAAAAGAACATATGATGACTTTTTTTTCCGCATTATCGTGAAGTCATTTTTAATATTAATTATACAAATTTTTATAAGTTTTATTACCTATCTTAAACGAAATAAATAAGACCTTAATTTATTTGATAAATCTCCCACAGAAATTCTGCATAGTCAGACTGTATAACGTTAAAAATTAAAACACTAAACTTGACCAAATCGTTGCGGTGATTCTTCGCAGTACTAGCGGAGCACGATATCCCATCCACTGTCCTTTACAACTACGAGCCGCCGGGGTTCTAGAACCGTGGTCCGAGAGTCAAATCTTAAGTTAGGAGCCTTGTCAAACGACATTAGAAGTGTATTTCGTTCCTTCGTTTCGCAGCTCAATTGAGCCGACTCAGTGAGCTGAGTGAGTTACATGTCCCATCTCTAATTTCCAGTCTAGTGATGTGTCACAACTGCATAAAAGATTTGAGTATCATCGAAATATCACACTTCGTAAAGTTAGGTGTCAATTTGTTCTAAGGAGGACATGATTTATTTGTAATAAAAATGGGCTTTGACTTTGACTTTGACTCTGACACACAAATTGCCGAGACCTGTTGAAAATGGCCGGTATTCCATATTCAAATGAAGAAAAGTACTGTACAATGGAAAATGTATGTGCCAAAATCAACGGTACAGAGAGTGCTAAAAAAGAATAAGAACCATCCATATAAACCCATAATAGGTCAAGGGCTTAAGGAAAACTGATTTTCCAAGACGACTATGCTTCTGTGAGTGGTATACTAGGAAATTTAATGAAAATCCTCATTTTGTAAATCATGTCTTGTGGTCCCATGAGAGCAGGTTTTTAATAGGCACAATAGTCATTGGGTTGTGGAAAATCCTCACGAAGTGGCAGAGAGACGTCTACAGACCAGATTTGGAAGTAACGTTTGGTGTAAGGTCATTGGTAATTTAATCTAACTTACCTTTTTTAATTTGGCACCTATTTATAAATTCGACTTGTAGGACCATTTTTGTTTGACCTACAACTTAAATGGATAGAGATACCTAGAGCTTTTACGAAACCAGGTTGTACCGGCTTTACGATCTACTCCAACGAAAGACGAGTTTAGAAGAACCTGGTTTCAACAGGATGGATGTCCGGCTCACAACACCATTCAAGTCAGGAACTTCTTAAGAGAGCAGTTTGACGAAAGAATTATTTCCTTAAATGGTTCAATTTCATGGCCTCCTAGATCCCTGACTTCTCGCCCTTGGATTTCTACCTGTGGGGTCATACGAAAAATGAGGTCTATGAATTTGATCCTCCTGCGACCACAGAAATCCTGAGAAAAAGAGTTTTGGACACATTCAGAAATATTAACGGAAATACACTTGCCAGGGTTAAATGAAAGACAGTCACCAATTGTTAAAAGTGTCTCGATGCAAATGGATGTCAGTTTGTAAATCTGTAAATTAATGTAACTCAGGCACGAAGTAGCTAAGAACTTATTTATATTTTTTTAGTCATTATTTACGTTCATCTTGTATTGAAAATTCAATGAGTTTAATACATTACTTATTAATGTATTCTTGTGACAAATAAATCAAGGCCTCCTTAGAAAAAATTGAAAACTAACTTTAGGAAGTATAATATTTCGATGATACTCAAATCTTTTATGCTTGTGAAACGTCACTAGACTGGAAATTTTACGCTCTGTCCAAAAATCGAAAAATCGAATATGGTGGCCATAAGAAAAGTTAAAGTTGAGGCGGGTCGCGGGATAACAAAAGACGATGGAGACATGTTGTACACGCCATCTTATTCATCTTAAAAAAGTGTCCGCAAAAAGTATCATATTTTGACAGCTGTCAAATACCGTTTTGGATTTATTAGCGAAAAAGGCAATCCGTCATTTTCGGTTTTCGCCGATAATTCCAAAACCAATTGACCAATCGTAAATCTGAAGCCGGATATCGAATGCGCTAAGTTTCCTCTGAAACTTTTTCATGCAACTAAAAAGTTTAACTCTCCCATGCCTTTTTATTTCGGAAACAGCCTGTCTTATATTTAAAAAATACAGGAATAGTATTGGTTTGCCTGGAACTAGTCATTACAATATACTAGACTGATTAACAATGCACCATTTCCATTTCCCCGAAGCTCTCTTACTAAAAACTCTCTAATTTATGAAAGTATAAAAAATTTCAATTACCTGCCAAGTACCATTAAAAGGTCATCAACAATAAAAATATTGAAAGTTAGTTTCGTCACGCCTTAGGCAAAAAGCCTATTACAGTTTATTAGAATATTATGATAATGACTGGACGGAAAACTGATGTGATTTTTGAAATGTGATACATCCTCAAACTTTTAGTGTGTATATCTAAATCTATATTTTTTGGTATTATGTTTTGTTTTTTTACCAGTTTGTTATTTATTGTATAAATTAAATTAAATGGAAATTTAATTTAATTTACGATTTTGTTTAAGAGCTTTGTCAACGAATACACTATATTTATGAAAATAAAGCATATTTTGAATTTGAATTTGAAATTAATGTTTTATCCTTTTGTAGCCTTTTTAAATTTCGGAATAATTAAGGAATAATATCGAACTAAATGCGTTTTTTGTTTAAGGGCGTCTTAAATTTAACAATAATTATATATTAAAAATGCCTAATTTATTTATAAAAGTAAATGTAAACAAACAAACAACGACAGATGTAGAATGACTAACTATTCGTTTTGTTTTGGAAATGTATTTCTCGGTCTATTCACATATTTAATTCCTCATTTTCCAGTAAAGTGAACCATATATACCCTCATAAAACGGAACTTTCGCCAGCTTTTCACCAAAGTATATAATAAATCAATCAATTTGAGCGTTAGTGAGATATGTGGCCTCCATTTTCAAAAGCGCCTTTCGTAAGGAATAGAAGACTCCAACTAACAAAAGAGATTAAATCGCAGATCTAAGACAACTTTCGCTTTTCAGAAAATTTATTGACAACGATTGAGCAGTGTACGATACTGAATTAATAATAAACAAAAATAAAGTGAGATTTATAGCAGGATCATTAAATGAAACAGTAAACTGAAATTTAATTAATATTGCACTTATAATTTTATTTATATTTATTCGAGTTATATTGTAAAAGTCAAGTTTAATAAATAGCCACTGGTCCACTGCATATTATGTAACATCACTGTACAGGGTGTCCCAAATTCGAGGCGTATCATTGAGATCTTGGAAACTATAAGAGATACAAAGTCGGTTCTATTAGGGCAAAGTTGCGCAATTTCATGCCATACAAAATGCCACCTTAAAAGTTTGAAAACTCCGAATACTTTCGAAGATATTCGAAAAAAACCAAATACGCGCGATTCCGTTTTTATTTTTTCTGCTCTATTTGAAGTGATATGACAAAATAAATTCCACATTCTTATTGTTACTTTTTCTGCTTTACAAGATGACGCTGCTAGATTTTCTATCCGACGTTTCGTTTCTTCGCAACCATCATCAACTTTGTTTTTTAAACAGGCAAAAAAATTCCATTTCATGCTTAATTAACTTTAATTTAAATCCTAAATTCAATGACATACTTGACATATATCCGACGTTTCGAGCCGAAGATCCATCATCAGTGCTAGTTGCTGATGATGGCGATGGAAAGTTCCGACCAAAAGGCTGATGACGCCATCTTGTAGAGACGAAAAAATAACTTTGAAAAAGTAAAATTTATTTTGGTCTGTTTTAGTAATATTAAAAAAAATCATTTGTTATAATTTATGTTTGTAATTGCTAGAACTTAATAAAAAAATACATTAAAACAAACTTCAATTTTTGCTCCCATGCATGATGACGCCATTAGGCCATTATGGCAGGAGTATTTTGACGTTTTTCTTTACTTATTTGAGTCTTGATTATTCTCGATTTGTGTTATCAATGAAAATGCCTTTTGCGTGTTTAGAAAAACGTGATATGATGCGCATATACCACACTTGTCATAGAAATGCCTACATTTCAAGTCAACGATATCTGCAGAAATACCCTGAAAGGCAACCGCCACATTTTTCCTATTTTGCAAGACTTAACAAAAATTTAGCAAATCATGGAGGTTTTAAAAACCAAGAAAGAAACACAGCAGGGGAATGGATCAGAAAGAAGTGCGTATTTTAGATGCTGTAACTTAATATAGCCTACTAAAAGATAACTAATTATTTACTAGTTTCTATATTATAGGTTGAAAATACACCTAGATCATCTCTTAAGGCAAATGAAGATGATTTGGAAATACCACGCATGAGAATTTTGGCAAACTCTTAGATCGCATGGGTACAAGCCAATCAAACTTTGAGACCTGGTGATTCTGAAAGGCGTCTAGAATTTTGTTGTTGGATGCAAAATAAATTAGAACATGGTGATTTTTTTGAATAAAATAATTTAGCCGACACAATGAACATTATTGGTCTGTGAATAATCCACGACAAAATCAAGAAGTGAGACCTCAGGAGAGGGATTCGTTTAGTGTATGGGTGGGAATGTGGCGAAAAGAATTCATTGGCCCATTTTTTTTTGGATACTCATATCTCAAAAATTTATAGATATACTTATATCTCAAAAATTTATAGATATGATAGAGCAAGAAATAATGGATGCCTTATCAAACGAACCATTAGAAGTGTTAAGAAACCTATAGTGGCAACAAGATGGTGCTCCTCCCCATAATGGAAGAGAAGTGACAGATATTCTCAATCTTTTATTTCCAGGGGCGTGCGGTGAAATTGTAAGAAAGGGAAGCAATTTTTACAAACTTACCTATTTGTAATGTAATTCGATTATTCGATCATTTTTTGCAAATTCGTCAATGACTTCATCATAAAATCGTCGATACTCCTACATATTTTGGAGAAGTTTATTTTCAATAGACAACAGCGATGTATGCGAAAATCTCTCCGGCCCCGTTGAATTTCTCACGAAATTTTTTATACGTTTAACTGTTGGAAAATTGAGTTCTTCGGTGTACGCATCTTCCAGCTCCTTGTCTTTTAAAAATTGCATTAGTTCCTTAGCGTTATTGTAATCAGTTTCGTAAATCACTTTTAGTTCAGATCGCAGTAACACTCGGTCGAAGAACTGGCCATAATGAAGAAGAAGAGATTTAAACGCATCTTCAGGAAAAGTTTTTCCGTTAAATGCATCAAAATTGCAGAGCACGAGGAATTTAAAATCATTTAAATCATTAAATCTATAGTTTATTTGTTGCTGAATTTGATCGATTATTTCATAAAAGAGGCGTCTGTATGATGTTTGAACATCTCCCACCTTGTCTGTTCGAAGACGCTTGACTTGTGGCTCTACATTTAACGTCATCGTTTTCTCCCAAAATAGGTCAATGTCATCCCTTTTTTGGCTTAACATGAACTTAAAATCGTCCACCTTTTTTAGGCAAAAAGCAATATCATTTGTTTTAGTTTGTAATATATTAAAAACATTGTTCGAGAATGGAAATATTTCTGAAAATATGTTCAACAAATAATTAAAATTAAAATCTCGTTTCAAACAGTCCAAAAATCCCCTCGAACTATTTATTGCTTCTGAGTCCCACGTTTCACCAGTGATTCACGATTTTCAGATACTGTTAACACAAGTCTTCCATTATAGTTCCACCTAGTAGGAGCTACTTTGGGCAATCGTTTGTGGACAATGGACTCCAAAGTTTGTGTACGTTTTGTTGACTTGGAAAAAAAAGCAGCCATGCCACTTAAAGTAACGAAAAATACTTTACACTCTTTAATGTGATTGATGAACTGAGATAAAACTAAATTTAATTTATGAGCAAAACAATGGACAAACACAGCACTTGGGAAAGTTTCTCGAACTTTAGTTTGCAGACCCCCTAATTGTCCTGCCATCACTGCAACTCCATCATAGCTTTGAGCAACTAATTTCTTCCAATTCTAATTCTTTCCATTAATTTCTTTAGTAATGTTATAAATTGCGGTATATAATGCATCTGCTGTATCGCGTATTACTATAGATAATTGGCTAAAATTAGTGATATCAGTTGTTTCGTCCAGAACAATAGCAATGAACCGCGCATCGCCAATCTCCTGCTTAATTCTTTTTAGAATAATGGTTACAACAGTGGAAATTAAATCATTCCGAATTCGATTCGACGTTCCGCGAAAAACACTAGACTGATCTAAATGATTTTTTAAGCAATCATAAACTAAGAAAATCTTGAAAATTTCCTCTATTTGAAGAAACCTTTGTTTCGTCATGACCTCTAAATCCGAATTCGTGCTGTCCGAGAAAACAAACAACATCGATAAGTCTTCTTAATATTTGCCTATTTTTATCGACTAGTTCATTGTGTTGGCGGTGACTAATTTCTAACTGTTTATTAAGAGCGTGTTCAATTCTGGTTTTGCCGAAGACTTTTTCTTTTATGACGGCCTGTAAATGCGCTTTGGACATAATGTGTTTTTTTACAGCTTGATGGAAATTGTTTAAATCGGAAAAACCAGTTTTATTCCAGAGACCGTTTTCATTTTCAAAAAGTAAACATGACCAACAAAATAATTTACTTATATTTTCACACCCTGTTAGCCATTTAAATTGTTCGTATTGTTTTTCCGGATAAAAATGTCTAATACAGTTTTTCATTTTTGTGGTTAAATTTTTCAGTTTAATTATTTGCATATCCACGTCCGTATTATTGTCTTCCATATCGCACCATGCACGACGCGATGTACGTATCACACAACACACGGATAGCCATTCAAACAAAGAACCTACTCCAACGATAGTTTCCGCCTCCACTTAAAGCACGCGACTGAAATGCAAAAATTGCAAACAGCCGATGGAAAGTTCAACAACCTCTGGCTCGATTCACAGGAAATCAACCATACAGGACTTGGCTGCAGAGAAGCTAGCGCCTGCATAGCTTCTATTCGATATTCTATTGTAGCTGGGTCGGAGTCAAGGCCGCATTTATTATGGGCTTGATAATTAAGATAATATTTTAGGTTATGGTTTCCTATTTCAAAAATTACATTTTAGCAGAAGTTTTGTAATTTTTTTTGGGGAAGCACTGCTTCCCTTGCTTCCATGGACTGCACGCCCCTATTTATTTCCTGATAAATAGATTGGGAATCAAGGTATTGTACGTGCTGCGTTATAATTTAATGAGGGGAATAACAGCTATACGAGCAAGAAGCATTCAACACGCACTTCACAAAATTTAATATCATTATGTGAATTAGGTAGCAGTAATGTTTTATTTCTAGTACTGTAACCGTGTGAAGTACGATTGCCTTGAAGTTTTTTAATATCCTGATAAGCAAAAACGGACACTTTAAATATGCAGATTCTAGTCAAAGTCAATATTTTTAATTGCTTGAAATAGTCTCGACACTATTCTGTACATGAAAGACAATACATATTTTTGAAGCAAAAAGACTCTTGTCACGTCCGAGCTTGAACCGTAATTTATAATGCCATAGGACAGGTGAGAGTGTATATTAGAATAATATACCGACATCATAGCATTTAGACTACAATAACTTGACAATGATATCAAACCATAACAATTTTTCCTTAACTTTCTATATAGATTTTCTATATGATTCCCCTATCTTAGGTTTTCTTCAATTTCCAAGTCCAACATTCCTGAGGACTTGGAAGGTGTTTTATTTTTTATTTGAAAATACAACCAAATTTGTTTTACTTTGATTTATAATCAAACAATTCTTTTTGGACTACAACATAATACCATCATAAACCAAATCTGCTGTTCTTTTGAGAGATAGTGCAGTCTTTTCCAAGATCACAATGTTTATGCTTTTGCTACTTTTATGTATTTGTTAAATATTTAGTAATGTATTTGAACTTTGAATTTTTTTTTAATTTTAAATTTGTAAAAGTTTTTGTAGTTTGAAGAAGCTATTTTGAATTTGGTGGAAGTGAATCCAGAAATAAGCGACAGGCAAATTTTAATGCAGACCGGTATTGCTCCAATATTAATTTAGCGAACATTAAAAGCGATTACCACCCGATTTTGACCCCGTGCTGATTTCACTCATTGGTATGTACAAATATGTCAACAAAACAATAAACTTTCGATCAGCAGTCTTATCTACTGATGAAGCGTATTTCATACAAACTGGAATTTTGTACACTCATGACGCATAAAAACGTAAAAAGAAGAGTATTTGGCCCCATTTCTCACTGCTGAGCATCTTACTGCAAGAATTGACGTTGCCTGCAAAAAATTGTCCCTTGCTAGGCATATACTAAAAACACTTCCTTAAAACCGTTAGGAAATGCTCGACAATGATTAAGTAATTTTTTTACTTTTTTAAATTTATCTAATTACGGTAAATAAAAAAAACATTTGTCGTTAGAGCCATCTGAATTGTTTTTCTTCTTTTTACAACAGGTTTCAAAACTAATTAAGTAAGAACAATTTTGACTAACTGAAATTAATTTAGCTACATTGATGCAAAAAGTAAAAGTATCTCAAAACTAAACCCCCTATAGGAAATTTTAAAGGGAACAAATTTTTGACAAATCAATTGGCTAATAAAATAAAATTAAAAAAAAACAATATACTGGGTGGTAAAAAGTTCCGGGCGATAATGTGCTGGGGTTACCTTTGTTCTACGCCACTGAAGTGACACTGGTAAGTCTCATTATGTCAAATAATGAGTTTTAACCTATGCATACTCTGATTAAAAATTTCAATTTGTTATATTGGTTACCTACGAAAATATCATAGAAATACAGTTTCGAACACTTACGTGTCACACCCTGTATATTTTAAAACGTGGACTTAGAGAGAAATTTTAAATAACTTTTTCATATTTCATTTTCATGTTAATTTAACAAACTGGGCATATTTTCATGCTAGTATATTTTTTTAAATTTAAATAATGGCGGAGATATCGGCATAAACCTCACTTCGTTTCTAAAAATTTTCGACATAAACCAATTATTATTTTAAAGCATCTCTTACAGCAATTGGATTTTTCGTTCAGTCTGTGAAAAACAAAATTATTCTTTGTATTTTTTGCAAAATAGTGCTTTTTTGAAATATTAGCAACCTAACATTTTTGTTTAGCGCAATATCAAAAATTATCTATTCGTACATGAAACATTTAAATTGAATAATATTTCTAAAACTGTAAATATTTGGCATAAATACAAAAAACTCTTTTACAATAAATTTGACAAAGACTCTAGGTAGCATAGGAAATATATTTTTAAAAGATCAGTGGCGGCGAACATTTTCGAAAATTAAATAAGGACTATGCCTATATACCCTCCACGGTTTAAATATAAATGACGAGACACGCTTTGTTTAATTAATACGACAAAAACGTATTTTTATATTCTAAACCGTTTAGACGAAATAAAAATTTATTTATACAGGTTATCCCACTAAGGGTGGCCCAAGCAGCATTCCTCAGAAAATATGAAAGCTACAGTTTCGCGAAAAAAAAATCGTGACTTAAGTGGCCAAGAAAAATCGCTGCATAATATTTTCAAGTTTCGAAAACTACCCAAAGATTAGCATAACCGCAACAGTAAATAAAAAAAAACACTTTTTTCTATAAAAATACCCAATATTTGATACCATTTTGATAACAGCAGCAAAAACTTTAATAAATCTGCGTCAATTTTATTTATGGCGTTTTATCGTATTTCCAACAACAAGACTGGGGAAGGTGAAAAATAATTCAACTTTCAAATTGCTCTGTTTCCGACATCTTTTATTTAATGTTATTCCAGTGGATAGTGGTTTGAAAATGCATTTAAAGCTCTTTTAAAAGTTGCCTTTTTTGAAGCTCGATAGTTTTTAGTACACTAACTAGAGAGCTTTGTTTAAATACAATCCGATTTTTAGAGATTTTCCCGAAAAAAAAACAAATTTAAAAGAGAAAAACAACCGAAATCCTGGCGAAAACCGCGTTTTAATATTTTTATTTGTTTTTGAGATATTTCAAATCAACCTCTTTTTCCACTGATAAATAATATTAGCTTTTAAGTCAAAGCAATAAAATATTGTTATTCTATGACAAAGTACTCTTTGTTACATCCCTGTTTGCTTTTCCTCACACTTTATTTAGGCTTGCGACTGGTCCAAATTTATTTATCATCAAGAAGCCAATGGGCTATAACAATAACAAAACGGAAAAGCTATTAAGTTAATCACTAACAGCACCAGAGAGCAATATCGTTCCATTACGTTTTCCAAGGTTTTAAAGAGGGAAAAATTACGTAAATTCTGGCAAAAACCGCGTTATGATATCTATAATCGTTTTTGAGTTATTTCCTAACAAACATTCGGAAAATCGTAAAATCCTAAAATCTACCCCGTTATTAACTACCTTTTAAAAAAAGCTTATTTTGTTACTCTGTAATAAAAAAATCATAATGTATCTCAATGACCGCAGAAATAACGTTAATAACTTAGAATAAATGTAATTAATAGTAATAAAAAAATGTTGCGAAGTAGGCTTGGTAGAAACAAAACGGCAAATTAAGCGTGGTTGACTGGCGCGTTATTTAATATAAATATGGCCCTATGTCAAACTTCAAATAAGCATCATTGCTCAGCATGTTTAGTATTTACGATTTTACCTTATTTTCACAATTTTCTTAAACTGAATTGGGAAAAATGTCATGTTAAGGTTTGTACTTTGCAAATGCCAGTGTGGCCACGCGGGTATATGTAGCTAACTATCCTGATAGAAGACATTTTAGTAGAAAATAATTTATGCGTTTAGCAAGAAATCTGCGAGAATATTTACTGGTTAAGATCTATGATTACTGAGGATCCCTATTTCTTGTCCGGCATATTATGGACATAATATGCACTATTGGTCGTTAGTTAATCCTTACTAGAATCATGAAAGCGACATTCAAAATTGATGGGTGTGACATTCTGAACGGCCAGATATTTGGTCCATTTATTTTTAATGGTCACCTAAACGGCGGAGTTTATATAAACTTTTAACAAATGAGTTACCTGCACTTTTAAAAGAGGTTACTTTAGAAATCAGAAAACAAATGTGGTTTCTTCATGATGGTTGCCCCGCACAATTTTCCAGGAATGTTCGTTCTTTTGTTAACGAAAATTACCCAAACGGCTGGATAGGACGAGATAGTTTGTTTCTATGGCCTCCTAGATCCCGAGACCTCCCTGTGCTTGATTTTTATTTGTGGGGAAGAATAAAAGACATTGTATTTGAAACGCGCCCTACTATCCCAGATAATATGGTTGAAATAATTCGAAATGCTATAACTAGCATTTCAAGAGCTGAAATTGAAGTCGCCGTATCAAGCACTCGGGACAAACTTTATCGCTGTATTTAGAATAATAGAAAACATTTTGGATATATGTAAAGACATCTTAATAGTTTTTCCGTTTTGTTATTGTTATAGCCCATTGGCTTTTGGATAATATATAAATTTGGACCAGAGGGATTTTTCGCTCTCAAGTTTTAAGAACACATACTTTTTGAAATATTTATAATAAACAGCAAAAATTATGGTACGAGCGGGGATCGAACCCGGATCTCTGGATCACTAGTCCATTGCTCTAACCAAATGAGCTATCGCACCTCTGATAAGCAATTCGTTAGAACTTGTACATATTGAAACCCACCAGTATCATAACCATTGTTGATTGATCCTGCCAAATATTCTAACCTTATGGCGCGGCGCGGCGTTCCTGACTGGACGCTGGCATCGCTGTTGGGTAGCGTCCATATTAGTAAATTTTTAATTTTACGTTATGCCCGTATAAGAAAAATTTTGAACAGAAGTATTTTGCCAGTTTGTTTTTAAACTGTCAAATATATTTTTAGAAATATTTATAATAAACAGCAAAAGTTATGGTACGAGCGGGAATCGAACCCGCACTTCTTGTTACGATACTGGTGGTTTTGAATATGTACAAGTTCTAACGAATTGCTTATCAGTGGTATGATAGCCCATTTGGTTAGAGCGATGGACTAGTGATCCAGAGAAACGGGTTCGCTCCCCGCTCGTACCATAAATATTGCTGTTGATTATAAATATTTCTTAAAATATATTTGACTATTTAAAAACAAACTCGTAATATACTTCTATTCAAAGCGTACTTTATCACAGAGTATTAACATTTTATTATTTACGGTAAAAAACGGGTAATTTTGAAGTAACTCAAAAACGCATAAAGATAGTAAAACGCGGTTTTCGCCAAAATTTAGGTCATTTTTCCTTCTTGGCTAAACCACTGATCATACCGTTCATACTGAACATACCGTTCCATTTGTTTTTTTTTTCTAGAAAATCTCTAAAAACCGATTTTTATTTCAACAATACCTTCTAGTTAGTATACTAAAAATTATCGAACAACTTTTAAAAGAGCATTAAATGCTTTTTCATCCCCTTGAATAACATTAAATAAAAGATTTGGGAGACAAAGCAATTTGAAAGTTGAATTATTTATCACCTTCTCCGGCATTATAAACAAAACTGATGCATATTCGTTAAAGTTTTTGCTGCTGTTAACAAAGTGGTACCTAATATTGTGAATTTTTGGAGAACCCAGTCTTATTTTTATTTACTATTGCAGTTACGCCATTTTGAGGTGGTTTTCGAAACTTCAAAGTATTTTCAAGCGATTTGTGACACTTTAGTGACGAAATTTTTTTCACGAAGCTGTAGCATTCATGGTTTCTGAGGAATGCTACCTATATATATATATATATATATATATATATATATATATATATATATATATATATATATATATATATATATATATAATCATATATATATATATATACACAAACTAGGGATATACATATATACTATATATATATATATATATATATATATATACGTCAAATCGTTATATCCCAGTATTTCCATCGACGAAGCATTGGACAAGATTGCTACGAAGGAGGATTTCCATATAATACAACTTTCGGAGCATTGACTTAAAATTACTTATTTTTCATTCAAGGGGCAAATATATATATATATATATATATATATATATATATATATATATATATATATATATATATATATATATATATATGTAATGTGTTTTCATTCCGGGTGTAGATTCGTTCACTACTGTCGTTCTGAAAAGAACAGTTTTGCTGACTTGACTTTTTTGAGACTGAAGTATTGGTTACTGCGAGGCTTTCTCCACTTATACCCCCACCCAGGGTCGACGGTTATATCTGCGCGGCCGTTGGTCATTATTTATGTTTTCCGGATGGTGCTGTTGTTCTTGCGCTAATTGCGCTTGAGTTTTTGCGATTTTAGATTTGCCGATTATTGTCTTCCATACTGTTGGTAGTTTTAATGATTCGTCCCTTTTGTTCAAATCACCTTGTTTTTCAATTTCTATGCCTTTTTAGATTATTTTGGTCTTATAAAGTTCTATATTGGCAATCTCCCTACACCCATCGACATTTATTTTATGGCCAGTTTCCTGATGATGCAGGAATTAAGCTGAGGTTGTTTGTTTGTTGTTTTGTAGCTTTCTCTATGGTGCGATTTGTGTAGCCACTTTTCTTTAAAGCACTGGATATTACCTTAAGTTCGTTTTGTCTCGTCTGTGTTTCAGTTAATCGCACGGATCGGGATATTAGGGTATTTGCCACAGCTTGAATTTGTGCTGGGTGATGATGTGATCTTGCATTTAAATATCTGCCTGTATGTGTTAGTTTTCTTTAGACGGTTGTATGCAGTTTTGTGACCAGAACATCTAAAAATGGTAGTTTGTTGTTTTCCTCTAACTCTAGAGTAAATTGTATTCTGGGGTGGTATTCTGCATGACCATGTTGTCATATAATAAATATGTCACCCACATAACGAATCCATAATTTGGGTTTTAAACTTGCTTTCTCAAGAGCTTCTTTCTCGAAGTATATCATAAATAAATTTGCGACTACTGGTGATAGCGAGGACCCCATTGGAGCACCATACATTTGTTTATACATTTGCCCGTTGAATGAAGTAAGTAATAAGTAATTTTAAGGCAATGCTCCGAGAGTTGTATTATATGTGCCTGGAAATCCTCCTTCATAGCAATCTTGTCCAATGCTTCGTCGATGGAAATACTGGGATATAACGATTTGACATCTAGGCTTGCTATGATATCGTCTTTTTCAAGAACGATGTCTCGTATAATTCGAGTGAAATGCTCCTTGTTTTTTACAAATGAATCAGCTTTTTTGACAGCTGGTTGCATAATTTCAGATATTTCTCCAGTTTTTGTAGCGGCGAATTAATAGCATTAACAATAGGTCTGATGTGCGTCCCTAGTTTGTGTATTTTTGGTAAACCATAGAGTTTAGATATCTGTTCGAATTTTCCCGTGGTATGATTTTTTGTTGAATTTCCGGGTTTATTGGTGAACTTTTTATTTTAATTTTAGTTGTTTTTGCTATGTACGTTGTCGGGTCCCTTGGAACAGGTCTATAATAATTGTCTTGTAGGATATCCTGCATTTTTTGTACGTAATCTTGGGTATTCATAACCACAGTTGCGTTTCCTTTATCTATTGAAAGGATTGTGATGTCTTTATTTTTTCGAGGGTTTGTTAGGGCTCTTTGTTCAGTGGCATGTAGGTTTTGTTCTGGTGCTTGGCTTGAACTTAAAATTCTTGCTACTTCTTGTCGAATCTCCTCTGCTTTTGTTTTTTCAAGGACGTCAAGGACAGCTTCCACTCTAGCTATTATTTCTTCTTTAGGGATTTTACTTTATATATATATTTATATATATATATATATATATATATATATATATATATATATATACATACATATATATATATATATATATATATATATATATATAATAAATAATACATGAGAATTAAAAATAAAACTGTTTTATTCGATAAATGAAAAAATACAAATTATTGGAAAAAAACTTGTGGGATATTTCTGCTTTCTTAGACATTCGTGTATACCGGGTGTCAACGAATCTATTAGACAGGCCATAAGTTTTAAAATATCTGATGTATAGAAACGAAATTTGGTATAGGCAAATGGTACATAAAGAGGAGAGTTTTCGCATATTTTTAACTTTCCTGCCACTTCCGGTTTCACCGGATATGACTCCAGTTTCAATTTTTTAAATGGAACACTCTATATATTTTTAAATTTAGGATTTATGACACAATTCTGAATCAGAATGTGACATTTTAAAAACTTTTTACGCTTACTTGATTTTTTATGGCTATTTTTAAAATTGCATCTAGGTGGCCATGACCGGACGCAAATTAATCTAAGGACCTGACATGATGACGGAATAATATCGCTAAATTTTTACTGATTAGTCTGATAGCTAGGAACAAGGGAAGTTGATAAAATCAAATTTTTGTGTCTAACTATTTTTTTCAAATGGCGACCCTTTTTAGACAAGCACTTTTTGAAAAGAGGATTTTTTTGCGAATCTAACGGTATTAACTTTTTTGCGATTGGATTAAAAATACACTCAAAAATTAAATATTACTAAGAAAAATACTCGATTATCAATTATTTACTTCTATCAAGTGTGCCATGGATAGCCACTTTTGTTTTGACAGGACACTTACCTATTCTTTCTGAGTAGACGTAAGATTTCATTCTTTTTCTTGATTTTCAATATTATTTTTGTTTTCAAAAGTCAAAATAATGTATACTTAAAGTGAAAAAGTCATTATATTATTAATATTTGGAGAATGTCATACAAAATTCAAGGAATGCTGCTGAGTTGTATGCTCAGAGATATACCGACCGGCAACATCTAGTCCATCAGTTTTTTCCATATCTCGAGAATCGTTTTAGGCATCAAGAAGGAAATCAAGTGGCGGAAGGCAGATTTATTATAAATGAAGAAATGGAGATTAACTTTCTTGCTATGGTTGAAGTTGATAAAACTGTTTATTTAAGAAGAATTAATCACGAACTGAGTTTAAGTCATGAATCAGCTAGAAAAATACTAAAGAAACACGGATATCGAGGTTTGAACTACCAGTTACACCAACATATGTATTCTGACGATGGCGATAGACGGGTATTGTTTTGTGATTGATTGCTCCAAAATTGTAGAATTGACCCAAATTTTATCAACTTTATCTCATTTTCTGACGAATCCAGATTTACTAATAATGGTATGTTTAACAAGTAAAACACTCATTACTGGGCCCAACAAAATCAATATGAAATGAGTTGTGAAATTTTCAAGAAAGGTTTGGTGTCAATGTCTGGACTGGTGTCGTTGGTAACAAAATAATTGAGCCAATTTTATTTCAAGGCCAATTAATAGAGGTTAGGTACTTAGGCTTTCTCTAAAATGAAATTGAGCAATATCTTAATGATCTACCTTTAGAAGTTTTACGCCGAATTTACTTCCAGCAAGATGAAGCACCGCCTTACAATACCAGAGAAGTTCTTAATTATTTAATTGAACATATTAATAACAAAGTTATTGCAACCAATGGCCCAATACGGTGGCCCGCCCGTTCACCGGATCTCACTGCTCTCGATTTCTTTATTTGGGGATATGTCAAAGAAAGAGTCTATGTAACAGCCCCAGCCACTTTTGAAATCTTAGAGGAAAGGAGTGTACGTGTATTTAGAAGTATTACGCCTTAAATGCTCCACAACGTAGTGAGAGAAGTAATTGAACGAGCGGAAATGTGTCGTGAACAAGGAGGAATGCACTTTGAACAACTACAGTGAACTCGAATATTGTGCTTTTACATTTTACAGCGTTATTGAAATTAGTTGAAGTTATATATAGTTTAATACTCTGAACTATTTGTTAGCCAAAGATACCGATTTGCACGCCTAAATTTGTGGACGATATCTGAAGAGGGGCAGCAGAAAACTGTATAAAAATGCTGTTCCGAGCGTTAGGCGCATAGGCCTGCATTCTTTTCATCAACAGAGATAGGCTGAGCAGACTTTACGTGACATGACGCATAGATAAATTCAACTTAAGTAATCTTGATCAGCCAACTGTCATAATTAAAAATCCTACTTAATATCCAGCCTGGATATCCATGGCATACTTGATAAAAGTAAATAATTGATTATCAAGTATTTTTCTTAGTAATATTTTTGAGCTTATTTTTAATCCAATCGCAAAAAAGTTAGTACCATTAGATTCGCAGAAAAATCCTCTTTTCAAAAAGTGCTTATCTAAAAAGGGTCGTCACTGATAAAAAATAGTTAGACCCAAAAATTTTTCCTAGCTGTGAGACTAATCACTAAAACTTAGCGATTGTATTATTCTGTCATCATTTCAGGTCCTTAGATTAATTTGTATTCAATCATGGCCACCTAGACGCAATTTAAAAAATGACTATAAAAAATCAAGTAGGCGTAAAAAGTTCTTAAAATATCAAATTCTAATTCAGAATTGTCTCAGGAATCCAAAAATGCAAAAATATGCAGAGTGCCCCATTTAAAAAATCGAAACTGGAGTCATTTCCGGTGAAACCGGAAGTGACAAAAAAGTGAAAAATATGCGAAAACTCTCCTCTTTATGTACCATTTACCTATACTAAATTTTGTTTTGATACATTAATTACTTTAAAAGTTATGCCCTGTCTAATAGATTCGTTAACACCGGGTATTTGTGACAATAGTATTCAATCGCTGTAATTAAAATCAAACCGTAAGAACTACAAAAAACTATGATAATGCCTTATTTACAATTTTTAAATCCACAAATATTTCAACGTTCCTACAAGTAAGGAACTTTATATTAACAAGGGCATGCTTAAGTCCAATTAGGATTAATTATGAACAATACCGACGTTAATTTTCAAGTCAACCAAACGTAGAAAAATATGAGCTCTGTGTTTAACAGCTGAATCGTTGGAAAACACGAATTTAACTGAGCCGGAATTCGAGGTTAAAACCTATTCGAGAACAATGGATGTTTAAGCTTTTGCGACCGAACACAAACTCTGTAAGTATGATTTTGCGTTTCAGTGATTCACCGTCCGCAAATTTATTTAAGGTTTGTTAAGCACGAGAAAACTATTAACCTATTAATTAAGTACTATATGTGCCCGAAGATGAATATTCTAATTTTTTAACTTAACATGCTTTTGTTAACAATTTGTATTAAGTATACATTATACCAAGTGTCCCTCAGGCATGGTGGCCCCCTTATAACTTTTTTATTTTTTGACATAATTTTTTGAAATTTGGTATGTAAATATATGACATAATTTTGGATTTCTGGGCATATTCGTTTGAATGATCACACTTTTCAAATGTTAAATGGGACACCTTACATATTTTTGCTTATTTCGATAGAAAATAGTGCTCTGAGTACAGTGACACCCGATTTGTCAATTTCTAACAGATCGAGTAACTTTTACTATCATTTTTATTTTTCAATTTAGGATGCTATAAATCACCTAAATCGGTTCATTTTTGATCGAGTAACTTATCTCGGTCAGCATTAAGAACGTTTTTATGCACGTTTAAAAAAAGCAAAATCAATATTATTGTGTTTACTCGACTTTTTCAATTGGAACGGGGTGACTTCTAGGGTTTTTATAAACGACCGTTTTCTTCTGAATTTTGATACCCGACACTCAAATATTATTTTTACTCACTTTCCTAAAAAGTAAAAAATATTGTTATTACATACAGCATCATTGTCCCGGTCCGCATTGTCTAGTCATCCATGATTTAAACAGTTGACGGAGTTGCTATGGTTTAAGCGGGAAATGTAAATAAATTATAAATAAACTTACAGTTTGGAAAATAGCATTTCAATTCTTGCACTTTGAAAACATACATTCTTTACAATAAACGGACATTCAATTAAGCATACCTAGTAGGCTATGACAGAGACGCTATGAAACAAATATATTAAGACGGCTTTGAAAACATTACTTCATTATTGTTGTGACATATATTATAACAATAGAAAAGTTTCACAAGAACAAAGAATTATAATGTACAGGGTGTTCCAGCGGGGACTGAACAGGGACCTATTTTCGACCTTCCTTGTATTTTGGAAAAATTCAAAATAGCCAATCGATGTATTTTTTCTTGTAGAATCCAAAAATGTCATCGAAAAAATATTTGAACCAGAAACAAAAGAGTTACGCTATGCATCAGGTGTTTTTTAAATGGAATGTATCGATATTATATTATATATTATATATATATGATATTTTTGGATCCTACAAGAAAAAATACATCGATTGGCTATTTTGAATTTTTCCAAAATACAAGGAAGGTCAAAAATAGGTCCCTGTTCAGTCCTCGCTGGAACACCCTGTAAATAATTGTTCAAAATGTTCTGTTGCTGTGCTGTTCTTCACAAAACTGTACCTTTACTACAGCAAAGCCCTTCCCTCTTCCACTAATCTACAAGTGTTCAAATCACGCATCAATAAACTTTCATTCTCTTCACTTAAAGCAACCACGGGACAAAGTACTTAGTCCTTTGGTTTTCGTGTGCTGCTCATATAAATAAAAAAAGAAGAAGCTATTTAACTTTTTCGCAACTCAACAGAAAGTACCCAACGCACTAACTTGAAAAATATTTATAAAACACAAATCTCTAGACTAATCAGCCTACGGTAGTTTTCGATACATGATATAAAAAAAATTGAAGGAAAAAAATTCATTCTGCAAATTAAAGTTAGTCATTCTTTCAATTTTTGTTTTTCTATATTAAATATTAAATAAACACAAAATTTTAATTTTTGCAATCAATTGGGATTTCATCCTGAATGTCACTTTGTTTCACACCTAAGTTCGTAATCGCCCCCTCCTAACATACATCAGTGCACATTTGTCCAAAGTCCAAATCCCGCGTGTACTCCCGTCTGACGCGAATGTACTTTTAAAAACCATTGTTTTTGTAATTTTTACCCCGGGCCTTTTACATTTCGTTAATGAGGAGCGTACACTCATTCTAGATATCTCGGATATGAAAAGGACGGAGCTTTGATGTAAACCTCTCCATGATATTGGCCGCTTTGGGTAAGAAAGAAGAGTATATTTTCAGTGTCTCCCATGAACATGCTATGTCGATTAAATAATTTTGGTAAAATTCTAAAATTAATAAATTTGATAATCATAACAGCATGATAAAACAGTCAAAAAAGGTATGCCTATGGAGTGTGGGGATTTCACCTTGAATGGTGTTCATCATACCTTAAAAACTGATCCCAAAAGGTTGTTCTGTGTGTAGGCAATACAATTTTTCATCCAGAGCCGCGAGACACATTTTCCAGAAAACTAAAACTGTTTATGAAATGTGTAAAATCTTGGAATTTTAAAACTATCGATCTTATAATTAGATGAATAAACCTTAGATTACTTAAATCACTACTTCCTTTATCTGAGTCTTCGAAATGTATCACGCTTAATGGCCAATTGTTACCGTCATACAGCTGTTCAAGTAATTTAAAATCAGCACCAATTTTAAATACCTGGTTGGTAGCTTAGGTCTCTTGGGTTATTGTTTAACTGTAAAAGTGTGGTTGGGAAATTTGCTATGAAGATAATAGACATAAGACACCATCCTCAGTGGCTTTCAAGCAGACCCTACTAACAGATTCTAAACAAGTCTGATAGCAGTTACGTAAACTCGGAATCATTGTCATGTTATAGAGAACTATTATTGCGGTCTGTCATGACAGGGTCTCCTCTCATCTGGTAAACCGAAGCTCAGAAAAAGGTTGAGGATTTCTCGTACTTCATGCTTATTAGTTCGTTATTGGTGGATGTTAGATCGTCGATCTTTGTTTCCATAGAAATTGCAGAATCCTCCACCTCAACTCTGACAGTATCAATTGCAGCATTGATTTGTTTTCCAGTGTCTTCAGTTTCTCATCTAATGAAGCAAATATGTAGTTACTAATTAAAGTCTCGCATCTGTTTCAATTATATCTCAGTCTGCGTTTCCCACCAACTAAGTTACTTTAATTTCTGAGTCTAACGAGCCCAACCAGTTGATACGTAAGGAGGTTCATAGACATAATAACCGGGAGTCCCAACGTCTTGTGCTGTTTAATTCTTAAAATCATGTGTTTTAATGCAATGATCAAAGTAAATAAACATGTACTGCAAGTAAGTGTGGCAAAGAAAAAATATCTCTTCTCCTTGCCGGATCCCAAAAACGGCAACGCTGTAAAATTATAATGATAGACTTTTTTTCTTCTTGCCGATGACATATAATATGTAATTTGCCATGGAATAATATTTGTAACATTTCTAAACCCATTTGTATAACAGTCGAACTGCCAAAATTAAAATTTATTATCACAGCGGGCATGTTTAATAACACATCCAATCTATTCCTTTTACATTATATTTGCTTAATTTGTTCTGAACGCAAAACAATATATTCCCTCTCAGCATTTTAAAATAATCAAAGGTAAGTAATGTATACGTGAATTATGTATACAGAGATATGTATATCTGTGTTTTTTGTAGATTAGGCAAAAAAGTGCAGATATGTAATTTTGCTTTCTGAAAAACGATAGAATAACAATTACAAGGCATTTTTAAATGTGTTCAGATTATTTGTTGCGTATAGATTGACAAACAAAAATCTTTTTTGGCTTTTTCGGAACTGAATAAAAATATTTAATTTTAAATTAATTGAAGCAAATATTTAATATAATTACATACCTCAACATGTAGACTAGTCTGTCTACGGAATGTTTCGATACATTATATAAACAATATTATTTAAGCAAGCATAAGAAATTATATCATTTACCTTAAGTTTTTATAGACACATAGTAATTGTACAAATACTTTCATCCTATTGGGACTCATCAGTGCGCCGATCGTAAGAGAAAAACATTAAATAATAGAAAAGAATTGATTTCAAAATTTTAATATGTGTAAGTTTGTTTAGATGGCTACAAACTATCATTTTTTTCATATCTAGGTTACATGTCAAACAAACTGACACATTTTAAAATTTTGAAATCAATTCTTTTCTATTATTTAATGTTTTTCTCTTACGATCGGCGTCCCGATAGGATGAAAGTATTTGTACAATTACTAGGTGTCTATAAAAACTTAAGGTAAATGATATAATTTCTTATGCTTGCTTAAATAAAATTGTTTATTTTATGTATCGAAACATTCCGTAGACAGACTAGTCTACATGTTGAGGTACGTAATTATATTAAATATTTGCTTCAATTAATTTAAAGTTAAATATTTTTATTCAGTTGTGAAAAAGCCAAAAAAGATTTTTGTTTATCAATCTATACGCAACAAATAATCTGAACACATTTAAAAATAACATTATAGATGGCTGCAAACTATCATTTTTTTCATATCTAGGTTACATGTCAAACAAACTGACACATTTTAAAATTTTGAAATCAATTCTTTTCTATTATTTAATGTTTTTCTCTTACGATCGGCGCACTGATGAGTCCCGATAGGATGAAAGTATTTGTACAATTACTATGTGTCTATAAAAACTTAAGGTAAATGATATAATTTCTTATGCTTGCTTAAATAATATTGCTTATATTATGTATCGAAACATTCCGTAGACAGACTGGTCTACATGTTGAGGTATGTAATTATATTAAATATTTGCTTCAATTAATTTAAAGTTTTATTCAGTTGCGAAAAAGCCAAAAAAGATTTTTGTTTGTCAATTACAAGGCATGTCAACTCTTGAAGTAAATAACCATGCTTAGAAATTAATAAAATATTAGAGATAATCTCAACACGTTAATATGGAAAAACAACAACATTTTGTCTTACCCGAGAAAAGTCTCTTTTCTAGAGAGTTAAATAGTTCAATTTTTTGCACAATTCGCACTTACGCCCCAAAATTCCCAAGAACTCGCACAGAAATTATCAAAAATAACCCAAAAAGTCATTAAAATTGCCCAAAAATAATGCTCCAACTCGCTGCAACACTGCTGTGATCGATTATACTAGTTATTGTAGAATTATGTACTCATCTGATTTACAAGAAAATAGGTTATTTGAATAATTACTTCTTGATAATAATTATATATACTTAATGAAATATTTCAGAGGACATATATTATGTTATTATGTAAAACAGTTGACAACACCCTTTTGAAACAACCAATCAGGAAGATGTAATAGACCAAACAAGTAATAATATTGACAATAGTTGATTGCGTTCAAATCAGAACAATTCCTCTCCTTGTTATTATGTGTATGCAGCTCTATCACAGACTATCCTTGCTTTAAAATCCTCCATTGTCAAAGAGTTTTTAAGTTTAAAATACGAACCTATTATTTATATGATTATTGATTAACTTTAGAAACACATTTTTGTCCGGCACCGGATTATCTACTAGTGAATTGGATAATTAATTTAATCACCACTTTTTTGTTAGCTGTTATTCAACTTATGAAACCACTGTTTCAGAAAATAAAACATCTGAACAAAGGTCTAATTATTGTTGGTAATAATTTGTTTATTATTTTAAAAGTGTGTTAATTTTAACGATAATTTACGATTTTTCAACGTGCGAATTTCACTTCTTTTGTAAATAAAGTTCATCTAACCTCATAGTGCACTGTTTTTGAGCAAACTAAATGCTTCCTAAATATAATTTGTTTTTATACACAAAAAAAAAGTTTGATGTTTCACGGTTTTTTTGAAAACATGTTATTCGGTTCCAGTAGTTTCTCCACTACACAGATACTTTATATAGTGGATAAAAGTTATTTTGTATAAAAAAGTAAAATAACTTTGACGTGTTTCGTAACGTTTTTCGAAATATTACATAAATCTATTTTAAATTTATACAGGGTGTTGGCATATCAAAAATCGAAAAGATAGGAGATTGTTTAAATTGGTGCAAAGTTGCACAATTTAATGCCGAATAAGAAGTCATTGACAAAGTTGGACAACTTTCACTACTTCCGAAGATATCCGTAAAAAACGAATAACGTCAGTATCCTTTTTCAGGCTGCATTTGAAGAGACATTACAAAATAAATTGTACATATTTATGATTACTTTTCCTCATCTATGAGATGGTGGTAAATAAACTACATATATACTTCTCGCAAATGACCCAACAAATAGCATAGAGAATACCAGACGTTTCCAAAACTGTACGATATTGACAACACCTTATTTGTAGCAAGTTCCTTCTGTACAACCATAACTACTTCAACGAAAATTAAATACACTTTTAACAGCTTACCGCATGAAAAAACTCAATAGAATGCCAAACAAACTTTCCACAAGGTTAAATGAACTCACCTTAGACCTACTAAGGGAGTTACCAGTGCGTGTTCTTGATGTACTTACTAACTTTATTAATACGTAATTTATATCTGGATTATTTCCTCAATGTCTCAAAGTGGCAAAAATAATACCAGTTGAAAAAGGAGGCAGAAGCCATGAGCCATCAAACTACAGGACAATATCACTTATGTCAGTGTTATTCAAGTTAATAGAGAGACTTGCAAATAGGATGGTGTCCATACCATGAACATCAGATACGAACGCAAAGATTGTGCCCCGATATGGAAAAGGTTTCTAATTGCGCCAATTATAAAATATTATTGGGCAACCTTGAAAAGCTTCTCTTGGAAGACCGAAAGCAGCTGGTGCCAATTAATGATAACCTAGTCTTCAGATCACAAATGGGAAAAACCAATATAGGAGTAGTACAAGGATATACTAGGATCTCATTTGTTTCTAATGCACATAAATGACTAACCATCTTTGCCAATTGATGCCTGTTTCACCCCGTTTTGCAGACGATACATGGTCCGCTAAAAGTGAGGAAGAGCTGCAAAATAAAGTAAATCGCAACCTGACTTTAGTCCAAAACTGGTTTGAAGTCAATAAGTTATCACTAAACATTAAAAAGTCAAAATAAATGGTCATGAACATTCGAACTAGAAGCAAACTAAATATCCAAATAAAGAAACATCGAGTTCAGATAGCGAATGAATATAAATTCCTAGGATTTGGCATCCGGCCCATTTCTACTTCAAAAGCGAACCATATGAATTTTAAGCACCAAAAAGGATCAACGCACTCACTGCAGACCCTTATTTAAACAGTTGAAAATCTTAGCCCTCTTCGATGTTTCCGTTCTAGAAGGCCTTTGCAATATACACAAAAAGAGGCATGAGGCTAGAAAATGGAAGGATGTACATCAGTACGAAACACGAAATAAAAATTCACATGACATTCCAATAACTAAGTTTGTACTTGCCCAAAATACACTTCGTTACAAGGGCAAGTTGCTATACAACCAATTACCTGAGTTATTGACTAGTATAAGCTTCCTAGGAAAATTTTCGCACTCAAGTTATCTTATATCTATTATAGTATGTTCTATTAAAATTACATAAGATTTTATGTTATACAGCATGACCTGTTTTTTAACAATAAATTTCATTTGATTTAAAACGCATGTGCTAATTGTGAAATCAAGAAGACGAATCTTCGGATTTTAATTCTAAACTGCTGTGCATAATAACTGCAATTCTAAAATTTTTGGGTAAAATTCAAATTGTTGTAGCTTTTCAGAGATGAGAGATATTGGGCTACGGTTTTCAGCGTATTATGGAGATATGTTTTGAAAAAAAGCCCAGTATTACGTATTTTTTCAAAGTGCGTTTCATTTTATTATACAGGGTGTGAGATGACACCGTCTTATTTTTTTAAATGTTTGTTAAGAGCGAGAACTTGTTACAGCAACTCTTAAGTTTTCTTTTTTCGACCAAAATGATCTTTGGCAAGATGCAAAAAAACAATTTCTAGCGATTTGTCGTATCTTCACTTGTTTTCAATATACAGGGTTTTTTCGAAAAAAACGACATCGTTACATTATTAACACTTCAACACGACACCCTGTACATTAGTCGGACATTGGTCACTTGATTTATTATGGGTATTTATGCCTGTAATCATATTCATAGGAGCAATGTATACATGGTGTAACATAAGTAAAAGAGAAATAACAAAATTGGAAATTAATATTTTGGTTGAATTTCGTACACTCCCTCCTTGAATCTCTTGTCAAATCTAAAATAATGAAAGCTCGCCAGTTTTGTGAGAATTTTTGAAAATAATTAATCCTTTTGTCGAAACGGTTTTTTAGGTTTTGTCTTAAATGCATTTATTATTGAATATACAGGGCGTTATTTAATAACTAATTAAGAAACGGCTACATTCTGATATTCCAGTAAATTTTTCACAATTTTTGGTTTGTTCAGCCAAAAACTAAAAAGATATGATACATGTTATGTTTCGATATTGATATACTGAGTGTTTTATATTAAGAAACCATACATTTCAATTTTCTGCCAAGCTATTGCCGTGCTATAAAATGGAATAATTAAAATAGCCCACTAATCACCGAATTAAGTCGAAGCCAATTTGGCATAATAAGACAATTTTAAATGCATTGGCACTATTGCCAGATTTATACACTTTTTTTTTGAAAATAATAAGTAGACCTTTCACTTTTTTTAATACCTACTTCAAATACCCTTTGTATTTTATGAAATAAAACAAGCTTATTTAAACACATTATAAATAAGTCTCTATAACGCATTGTCATCAGCTAAGATAAAATCGATTCCAAAATTATTTGCAAATGGTAGAATGATATTTATTAAACATTCATTTCTATAAATTTCGACGTTGACAGTCCCACGAGTGATAAATAACTCTGTCTTGCCGTTTCTCATCATACCCCCAAATATGGTTAAACCTCCGCCACCAAAGGCCTCTTCAGCTGCCATATTTTCTTCGTTATACCTTGTATTCCTTTGCTGCCATACCGTTATTCGTCCATCCGAATGGTATAAAGTAACTTTGGATTCATTAGTGAATAGACAATTAGACCAGTTGTCCAAATTCCAATTAATATGTTCTGTCCACCACTTGAGTCGGGAAGCTCGGTGCTGTGGTAAAAGCGCACACATCTGGCTATTCTTGAAAGCAACATACCTAACAAATGTTAGTTGTCTTTAAGTCATTACTAGTAGTAAGCTGTTTAAAATTAAAGAACACTTGGGAGATATTCGTATAATACCATTTTTCCCGATTTGGTTTTTATTTTTTCCTTTATTTATAATTATTTAGGTAGTAATAAAAAAAATACATATTTATTGTCACTTTTCTCCTTTGCGGTATCTCCGAAATCGTTTAAAATTTCATCAATTTGTATACTGCACATTAATTAGCATCAAATTACGGAACTTTCCCCTAATTTAACCAATTTTATATCTTTACTGTTTCCGAGATCCCTACCTATGCATACACTCGAGTTTGTAATACCCTGTATATATCCTACAGCGGCATTTAAATCTCAAGTAAGTAATTCATTTTAGTAAATTTTAATATCTAAATAAGTATTTATTTATTTACCTAAGCCCGTTTTTGTTGAGATTTCTTTTCACCGTGGAATTGTTTACGAGAACATCTGTTTGTGCTCGTAAATTTGAATTAAACCAAGAAGAACTCCGTAAGGGGTGTGTTCTATCAGGTTACGTTCCATTTGTAGAGTAATTTTCGGAGGCCTACCACCACTTGTTCGGTATCTGTGAGTCCCAGTTTCATTCATCCTTTGTTGTAAACGGGTTATCACACTAGGGTGTACATTGAATAGTCTTGCAACCTCACGTTTTTTCATATTTTTATTTATTTTCGCCCCCCCCCCCCTTAACATCATCCTAGAAATTAGGAACACGTTATTGTCAAAATTTTAAGTTGTATACATTGCAAAAAACCGTGATAAATAACTTCTTTTATTTAGAGAAGTTTCCTGCAAGGCGGCTATGAAAAAATAAATGACATAATTGAATAGCCATGTCAACTGAATGTTTATCGTTGGTAATCTGTCAGACTAAATACAAATGTGAAAAATGCGAAGACTTTCCGAGATCGAAAGAGAAAATTGCTTGAGGCTTATTTATGAAGGAATGCAAAAGATTGAGGTTGCAAGACTATACAATGTACACCCTAGTGTGATAACCCGTTTACAACAAAGGATGAATGAAACTTTCACAGATACCGAACAAGTGGTGGTAGGCCTCCGAAAATTACTCTCCCAATGGAACGTAACTTGATTCGACAAGCTAGAATTCACCCCTTACGTAGTTCTTCTTGGTTTAATTCAAATTTACGAGCAGAAACAGGTGTTCTCGTAAACAATTCCACGGTGAGAAGAAAACTCAACAAAAACGGGCTTAGGTAAATAAATAAATACTTATTTAGATATTAAAATTTACTTAAATGCATTATTTGAGATTTAAATGGATGGTTTTATACAGGGTATTACAAACTCGAGTGTATGCAGAGGTAGGATCTCAAAAACCGTAAAGATACAAAATTTGTTAAATTAAGGGAAAATTCCGTAATTTGGTGCTAATTAATATGCAGTCTAAAAATTGATAAAATTTTAAACGATTTCGGAGGTTCTGTAAAGGGGAAGAAGTGACAATAAATATGTAATTTTTAATACTACTTATTATAAAGGAAAAAATAAAAACAAAATCGGGAAAAATCGTATTTATACGTATATCTCCCAAGTGCTTCATAATTTTATTATTTTATAATCAGCTTACTACTAGTAATGACTTATTAAGACAACTTACTTTTGTCAACCGTGTTTGTTGCTTTCAGGAATCGAAAACGAGCCAGATGTGTGCGACTTTTACCACAGCATCGAGCTTCCCGACTCGAATGGTGCACGGAACATATTAATTGGAATTTGGATAACTGGTCTAATTGTCTATTTACTGATGAATCCAGAGTAACTTTATATCATTCGGATGGACGAATAACGGTGTGGCGCCAAAGGAATACAAGGTATAACGAAGAAAATATGACTGCTGAAGAGGCCTTTGGTGGCGGAGGTTTAACCATATTCGGGGGTATTATGAGAAATGGCAAAACAGAATTATTTATCACTCGTGGGACTGTCAACGCCGAAATTTATAGGAATGAATGTCTAATAAATATCATTCTACCATTTGCAAATAATTTTGGAAACGATTTTATCTTAGCTGATGACAATGCAAGGCCCCACCGAGCTAGAACCGTTATAGAGACTTTGGAAGCCTTCCAAATTAATACATTGTATTTGCCGGCAAAGTCTCCAGACCTCAATCCAATTGAGCATGTTTGGAGTCATTTAAAATTTAAATTACGCGGAAGAGCAAATCCACCGCAAACGTTAGACCAGCTTGAAGTTGCAATTAGGGAAGAGTGGGAAAACATTCCACAGTATTTTATAAATAATCTTATTTTATCAATGCCTCGAAGGTGTCAGGAGATTATCAATAAAAGGGGGGGACCCACAAGATACTAACTAAATATTTTATTTTACATTTCTTCGTGAAGGAAACTTCTTTAAAATAAATAAAATTTTATATAATTTAGTAATTTAGTAGGGTTCTTTTGCAATGTCTAGAGCTTGAATATTTGATAGCAAAGTGTGGAATTTTTTTTTATTCTTTTGTTTTTTTTTGCACCCTTAGTACGCAACGTATTAATTAAAAATATTTATAAGGTGTTTAAATAAGCTTGTTTTATTTCATAAAATACAAAGGGTATTTGAAGTAGGTATCAAAAAAGTGAAAGGTCTACTTATTATTTTCAAAAAAAAGTGTATAAATCTGGCAATAGTGCCAATGCATTTAAAATTGTCTTATTATGCCAAATTGGCTTCGACTTAATTCGGTGATTAGTGGGCTATTTTAATTATTCAATATTATAGCACGGCAATAGCTTGGCAGAAAATTGAAATGTATGGTTTCTTAATATAAAACACTCAGTATATCAATATCGAAACATAACATGTATCATATCTTTTTAGTTTTTGGCTGAACAAACCAAAAATTGTGAAAAATTTACTGGAATATCAGAATGTAGCCGTTTCTTAATTAGTTATTAAATAACGCCCTGTATATTCAATAATAAATGCATTTAAGACAAAACCTAAAAAACCGTTTCGACAAAAGGATTAATTATTTTCAAAAATTCTCACAAAACTGGCGAGCTTTCATTATTTTAGATTTGACAAGAGATTCAAGGAGGGAGTGTACGAAATTCAACCAAAATATTAATTTCCAATTTTGTTATTTCTCTTTTACTTATGTTACACCATGTATACATTGCTCCTATGAATATGATTACAGGCATAAATACCCATAATAAATCAAGTGACCAATGTCCGACTAATGTACAGGGTGTCGTGTTGAAGTGTTAATAATGTAACGATGTCGTTTTTTTCGAAAAAACCCTGTATATTGAAAACAAGTGAAGATACGACAAATCGCTACAAATTGTTTTTTTGCATCTTGCCAAAGATCATTTTGGTCGAAAAAAGAAAACTTAAGAGTTGCTGTAACAAGTTCTCGCTCTTAACAAACATTTAAAAAAATAAGACGGTGTCATCTCACACCCTGTATAATAAAATGAAACGCACTTTGAAAAAATACATAATACTGGGCTTTTTTTCAGAACATATCTCCATAATACGCTGAAAACCGTAGCCCAATATCTCTCATCCCTGAAAAGTTACAGCAATTTGAATTTTACACAAAAATTTTAGAATTGCAGTTATTATGCACAGCAGTTTATATTGTAGAGGAGAAAAAGTGGTTCTAAAGATGTAAACTTTATGTTATAATATCTCTTCAAATGTAGCTTAATAAAATAAAAAAGATAAATGATCATTTTTGGTTTTTTACGGGTATTTACAGAAGTGAACAGAAGTTTCCAACTTCATGAACGGCATATTATTGGACATTAAATTGCGCAACTTTGCCTTAACTCAACCTCGTATCTCTCACGGTTTTTGAGATACCAGTGATATCCCATTGAATTTGTAACACCCTGTATAAACGAAAAAATATCAAGTACCTACGCTAATCACTTCCACAATTGGTCAATGTCAAAACATAAACCCCTATACTATTTCTGTTCTCAAAACATGATTTTTTTACATTTTTATACCCCTTAAAAATATCGAAGGTCTACATCTGTGACACCCTAAAAATTTTATTACCGCGAGATATTAATCTAGACTATTTTTGTTACAAATTTGAAACGAATTGGTTTGCCTGTCCTCAAGTTATGGTTGGTCAAAATTTTGTTTATACACTTCCGTACAGACATAATAGTTTTTTTTAAATTGTGTTTTTTGTAATCTAGCGACTCTAAAACGTCGAAAAAAACCGAACGAAAAAAAGTTATTTTTTCGGAAAATTTTTGCGATTCCAATAGTTCTCCTGTTTTGCCAAATATATTGTATTAATAATACAATATATTGGGTGCTATATATGGAAATAAAAATTATTAATTTTTATTATTATTATTGTTATTATTACTTAATACGATTGTGTCAGTGGATAATCCGTGGAAAATCCAAAATACTATTATGTAAAATATAAAAATAGTTTCTATTTTTCTAATATAACATCTTTACACTAAAAAAACAACATTTGTTGCAAGTTGATGTTTAATCCTTAAAGAGATAACTCAACTTTCAAGGCGTTGTGCATAAGTTGAATAAGCCACGGGATAAACCCTTATCAGGGGATTTTCTCAGCACTGTCTAGCTCTAGAGACTTTTTATGTTATATGCCCGTGGTAATAAACATAAGTGAAAGATTTAAAGAGATAAAAGACCCTACTTAAATCAACTTTTCAAATATATTTTAGAAATATTCACTTTAATAAAACAAATGTGACTCCTTATTTAAACTTCTTTGAACAAATGAAGGAAAAAAGTTTCGCAATATTAAAATTTAAAAAAAAACTAAACATGTAGGTTTGTTGAAATAATCTGGCAAAACAAAATGTAGATGTATGAATTCCTTACAAAAATGGAGGTCAGTGGTGTAAATAAATTTTTAAGGCACATAGATTTAAAAACATATATTTGAACAACGAATCCATCAATTTAAATCAAACTGGGAACAAACCTCTTAAAAATATAGAAAAATATATTATATTATATTAAAAATTGTGAAAGGCACAAATAAGGGAAGAAATTATTTATATTAATTATTAATAGTAACAATAATTTTAGGGTCTAAACCTTTGAACCCTCGAAACAATCATATAACATCTTTAATATGTCATAAGAAAAAAACAAAAATATTAAGAAAGAAAGAAACTAATTAAATATTTTTAAACAATTTTTTTTTACAAAAAGAGAGTAGCATAAGAAATCTTTTACAATAATAATAATAATAATTATAGTAATATTATTATTATTATTATTATTATTATTAATTTAGTCAACTTTCGCAGCACTGTCCAATCAGACACATTAACAATGCTTTGACACCTCAGAACAAAAGCCTTCTTTGTTTTTAAATAAACTGCAACAACAGGATCTTATCAGGAACACATATATACTGTCTTTTCGAACATTTTTATTGGACGCCATTTTGTTCCAATATATTGGATCCCTATCAATATTTTACCAGATTCTATCTATGCCACACTTGATTTTGGGCATAATTTAAAATAAATTCAGTAAGTAGTTTTTACATTGACACACACCGTGATTTTGTTACGTCATGTTGAATTCGCACCAGTTTATCCTTATATAACATTTAATTTTTCTCCAAAATTTACAGTCAATTAAATAAGAAGATTTTATTACGTTAATTTTTTAATATGTTATTTGGCCGCCATTTTGTTCCGCTATGTTAAATTCGTAACACAACTTTACTAGCTTATCTTTATATCACACTTAATGCTTTTCATTTTATTAAGCTGCCATTTTGTCCCGCCATCTTGTATTCGTATCAAAATTTTACCAAGTTATTCCTACATAATACTTTTTTAACGTCTCATTAGGCCTCCATCTTGTTTCAGCACATTGGATTTTTACCAAAATATTACCAGATCATCCCCATATGAGCATTTATTTTTTACTAAAACTTGAAATAAATCTAATGAGTAATTTTTAAGCTATGCCCCGAACTGACAGACAGACAGACAAACAAATCGACAAAGTCACCTACGGAATTTATAAAAGATATTTTTTGGCATCTAGGGACGCTAAAACAAGAAGAGATGTAAAACCTAAGAGAGTGATTTTTTCAGATTACAAAAATTTTATTTGGCCGCCATTTTGTTCCGACATATTTAATTAATAACACAGTTTTACTAGTTCATCTCTATACTACAATTAATTATGGCACAGAAATTGAAGTCAGTTTATTAAGTAGTTTCTTCAGGCTGAATGTTTAAATATTTTTTTAGCCGCCATTTTGTTCCGCCATCTTGGATTCGTACCAAAATTTTACCAGTTGATTCCTACATAATACTGGATTTTTGTGTACAATTTGAGGTACATTGGATAGGCACTTTTTTAATAATAATTTTTTTAACATTTCATTGGGCCATATTTGGTTTTTACAAAAATGTTACCTGGTCATCTTCATATGACCCTTAATTTTTGACCAAAATTTGAAATTAATCGGGTAAGTAGTTTTGTAGCTATACCGCGGAAAGACAGACCGACAACAGACAATCGAGAAAACAGGTTTTTCGCCATCTAGGGACCCTGAAACGTAAAGATCTACAAAAATCTCGGAGGGTTATTTTTTCACGATTACCTACTTCAATACTTCGCTTTTATGAGGGAAGTAAAAAGGAATTTTTGTTGAGAGACGAGTACTGTTGACTGTACTGATGAAGACCTTATGTCAGAAACACGTGTCTATAGTTGGCTAAATTTCAATTTGCTTTAGCGGTGGTCCCAAACATATATATATATATATATATATATATATATATATATATATATATATATATATATATATATATATATATATATATATATATATATATATATATATATATATATATATATATATATATCTATATCTATATATATATATATATATATATATATATATATATATATATATATATATATATATATATATATATATATATATGTTACACTTTTATTTCAAAAATTCACTTTTTAAAAAATATTATTTATTCACTTAAAAATACTTTGTATAATTGTAAAACTTAAACCGTATAATTTGAAACTTAAACTGACATAATAACAGTATCTGATATGAACTAACTAATATTTACAATTGGTGCTTAATTTATATGTTTTGAAATGATGAGGCAGCACCTTCAAGCTGTGAGAACTGCAACTCGAAAATACTGCTTGCAATGCATTCCTTGAAATATTGAAATCGCCATATCCGTTCCCATGCGACTGAAGGTCAATGAATACACGTGGCTATAACGGATATAACAACTCCCCCTTTTAGTCAAAAGTTAATACAATGTTTTAACTTTTGTAAAATCACTTAAAGTTCGTCTTCGTCTTCTTCTTCGGCTTGGGGATGGATAGCTGGCCGTCTTCTCGCAAGAATACTGCTTAGTCTGCTCTTGACTGTCTTTCGCTGCAGTGGTCTGGGCGGAGGTGGTGAACCATCATCTAGTGGAGCCATGGTGATGCTGGGTAGTCTCTTACGACGACACTTACATAATATGTACAGGACGAGTAGGCTGGCTAGAAGTACTATTGTGATGATTGTGAACCAAGACAAGTGTTTGTAGACAAAAGGTTGGTTTATTAGTTTGTCCAGTTCTTCTGAATATTGGTCTAGTTTGTGCTGAGCAATATTGAGATCTTCTACATCTATCTTGTTCAGTTTTAGAGGTTTGAGGTCTGGGATATGAAGCTTCGATGAGATGTGTTGGCAGCACTTGTATGGGATCAAAACTGGGTGGCTTTTGTAAGTAACGTTTTGATACTTGTCGATGATTGCCTTGGCGTGAACGCGTGTGCTCCCTATAAAGGCGTTACAATACGGTTGAAGTTTAAGGAGGGAATTGACATTGATAATGTTCGTCTTGACTTCTCTTCCTTCACATTTGATAGTAACTGGTAATGGATCTGACACAGTAATCAACCAAAAGTTTAGGTCGATACTTTTGACGTTGTAACCTTTTGCCAGAAGAATTGATACTTGACATGTCTTAGGTAACTGGTTTGGTCCTCTAAGGAGCTGAGCTTCACAAATCGCTTCGCTGTCTATTGGGTAGGGTAGAACATCTGAACAGATCTTTTGGTTTCGTCCTATTGATTTACAGCCTTCTAGGTTTTGAAAAGAAACGTATAACATTGAATCATCGTCCCGCGCTATATATTTTTGTGTTGTAGGAATTATATGGTGAAATTCTGTTCGATTATCCAACACAGGTATTGGATAAAGATGATATAAGGTATAGCTTTCAGGATTTACTAAAGGTATTTTTAAAATAAACACTACTTTAGTGTCTGATTGATATGCCTCAAGTTCGATAATCTCAACGTATTGTGCGAGTGTTGAAGAGTACACAGGTAGAGGTAGATTATTTTTTCTAAGAGATTGTGAAATTTCTTGAAGGGAACTAATCAGATCTCCTGGGGTTATTATTGAGCTATGTAAAATATTTAGTCTAGCGAATGATATAGCATTTAGAGCGTCGTTAAGAAGGTTTTCTAGAAAGGAGTAACTCTCCATTAATGATTCACATAAGTCTAATGTTCTTATTTGAGCATCGTAAAATGCAAGGTCATCAGATATGTCTATTATCGATTTATGGATTTCGATTATGTCTCGGTTAAATGTTTCTTCGTCTATTTGAAGTTTTTGTATTGATGCGTTAAAAGTTTTTATGACTGAAGTAGTAACCGATATCTGATTTTTAAGGAGGTTCTCGATATGTCTTTCGTCTTGGTTGACTTTATCAATGCATTCATTGAAATATTCACCGTCTGAGGCATCGAGGTTTCCAGTTATGGATTTCCAGACCGTGCCAATTCCGTTAAATATTCCGCGCCTCTCCCTGTGACTATATTTTTTCGTATCTGCGATTATTTCTTTATATTTTAAATTGACAGAATCGGATATTTGATTAAGCAGGCTAACGTGTGTTTGTATTTCGGATCTGAAAGATATCATTCTAGGCGAGTCAACGTTTATGAAGCCGTCTAGTAATCCTTCTAGGATTTTATCGTTATTCACGATAGCTTCTTTTATGTAAGAAAGATCTTTATACACGAGGAGTGTCCATTTGTCGTTTGACACTTTGACAGAACCTTCTTCATGGAAGAATATTCCGAGTGTGTTGTTGATAGGTGTTATGGAAAATTGGGACAGGCCTACCGAGAGCAGCCCGAGGAATCTGCAAAGAAGAATATTCTTATTCAAAATAGGGTTTTAACCTATCGAAGTTGACTTTAGATGACTGATTTGTCCGAGGATTAAGAAGGATGGCGGAATTTTGAAACACTTGTGTAATTTCAAAAGGACCATTAAATTTGTTTTCGGATTTTGATTTTATTTGTGACTCTTTGACCTATACCTTATCGCCAACTTTGTATTCGGGGATAGGAGATACGTGTTCGTCGAACCTGACTTTTGCTTTTTCTTTTTGTCTTTCTGTTTTTGCCCTAGCGATTTTGTAATAATATTCCATGCGGTTATTAAGATCTCGTATGTATTTCGATATTAATTTTTCCTGATTGTATAATGTTTCAGGTGGCCTACTTGACGTGTGACCGAAAATGAGTTCAAACGGAGTAAACCCGTGTGTTTTATTTTTAGTATTATTATAACAGATTACTGCATAGGGTAATACATTAAACGGATGTTCTGTAGGGTTTTCTGCTACGTTCGCTCTAATCATTTCTGATAAGGTTGCATGGAACCTTTCGATGGACCCATTAGACTGGGGATGATTTACACTAGAGAATGTTAGTTTTGTGTTAAACAATTCACAAAGGTCTTTAACTAACGAGTTATCAAATTCACGCCCATAGTCACAATGTATTCTTAGGGGTGTTCCATAATGCTGGAAAAATACTAATAGGGTATTTACAATCGTTGACGCTTTTTTGTCGTCTAGTGGGTAGGCTTGCGTGAACTTCGTAAGTTCGTCTCGAACTGTGAGTGCGTAATATCTGGTTGGATATTCGAAGATATCAATGTTTGCTCTTTCAAACGGGGTTTTTGGGGTCTCCGTTATAACGAGTGGTGTACTTAAATTTTTCCGACATATTTTCACCTTCTGACATATTTCGCAGGCTTTAATTAATTTTTCAACATCTTTCGTTAAGTTCGGCCAATTATATTTTTCTCTTATGCGCCTGACTGTCTCGTTTATTCCCCGATGCAAATTGGTTTTGCCTGAATGGTAGTGTTCTAGAATTTGGGGAATTTCGTCAGCGTCTGGGGATCATACAACGTTTTGACAGATTTTAAGTTTTATTTCTTTATCGGCAAAGATAAATGAGAACATTTCGAGAATGGGCAGTGCTAAATTATTTTCTACATAAAATGTTTTAGAGGGATCGAACTTTGGGCCTTAAATAGAACATAGAACAGGTGTTGGGCTACAATTTCCGGGTCGAATGGTATTGGGATAATAAAGTATTTTCTATCTTTTACAGTTTTGCTAGAGGCAATGTTAACGCTCATGTTTTCAAAATGAATGTTTTCTTCGAAGATATCCTCGATTATTTTGTAATGCATTTCCTCTAGTTTGTTTTGCCAGAAAAAGGTAATAATTAATTTATGCGATTTATCTAAAAGCTGCGAATTTGAGAATTCGACTTTAGAATAGTCAATTATTGATCTCGTTTGGTAGAGATCTACAAATTTGTTATATTCTTGTGTGATGTGTTCGTCGTCTATTTCGACGGCATTTGGGTCTGGTTGACTTTGGTCGTCATTTTCGCTATCATTTTCGTTAGCGGCAAAAATGGCACATTTTGATTGGAAATTTGCGCATTTTTGGAAGTAATTAATCTTTATTCGGGATAGGGCGTCTGCATTTTTGTTTATCTTTCCGGGCTTATGTTCGATTTTATAGTTGTACTCTTCTAATTTTAGACGCCAGCGAGCAAGCCTACTACCAGGGTCCTTAATCGAAAAGAGCCAGGTTAATGGCCGGTGGTCCGTAATAAGTGTAAACTTTCGTCCAAAAAGATAAGGGCGGAAATGTTTTACGGCCCATACAATTGCCAGTAGCTCCCTTTCGATGGTGGAGTATTTAGTTTCTGCGCTACAAAGTGTTCTAGATGCGAAAGCTATTGGTAGATCTTTTCCGACTGGCCCTTGTGACAGCACAGCGCCTATTGCAATGCGCTTGCGTCTGTAGTCAGGAGGAAGGTTTCCTCAAAATTAGGGTAGATGAGAATGGGGTCTGTAATTAGGGCTTTCTTTAGTTCTTCGAATGACTTTTTGCATTCAGAATCAAAGAGAAATGGGACGTCCTTTTTTAGGAGTTGGGTTAAAGGCTTGGACACTTTTGCGAAGTTCGGGATGAATCTGCGGTAATATCCCGCTAATCCCAGGAAAGACTTAATGTCCTTTGCATTTTTTAGTTCTGGGAAGTTTTTAATGCATTCTACTTTTGAGGGATTGGGTTTTACACCATCTTTCGTGACAAGATGTCCCAGATAAGCAACTTCCTTTCTCAAGAACTCACACTTATCGGGTTGGATTTTAAGATTTGCATTTCGGAGACGTTTAAAAACTTCCTTTAGTCGGTCTATATGTTCATGTATGGTGGGCGAGTAGACGATTATATCGTCCATGTATACAAGGCAACGCTCGTTTTGGATGCCCAAAAGAATGTTGTCCATGACACGCTGGAACGTGGACGGGGCATTCTTTAGACCGAATGGCATTCGGACGAATTCATAGTGTCCGTTATCGACTGAAAATGCTGTTTTAGGTATGTCATCAGGAGTGATCTCAATTTGATGAAAGCCGGACGCGAGATCAAGCGTCGAGAAATATTGACATTTACCAAGTTGGTCCAATAAATCTGAAATATTTGGCAAAGGGTATTTATCGTCAATACTAAGATCATTCAGCTTTCTGTAGTCTATAACTACACGCCACTTTTGTTTCCCGGATGCATCGAGTTTTTTGGGTACCACCCACACCGGTGAAGACCACGGTGAGATAGAGGGCCGGATAATTCCTTGTTCTAACATTTTTCCTATTTGTGTTTTCACCTCCTCTTTGTGTATCTGAGGATACCTATAAGATTTCGTGAATACAGGCTTTGCGTTGTTAGTCTCTATTACATGTTTGATTTCATTGGTGAAAGTTAGCTTATCACCCTCAATATAAAATATGTCAGAGTATTCTAAACAGAGGTTTGTGATCATCTCCTTTTCTTCGGAGTTAAGATGTTCCGTTCTTAGCTCATTTCGGATTATTTGTACTCTATCAATTTGGTCGGACGCATAATCATCTTGAGTATTTAAGTTTAGTATGACGTCGCTTGACGTGAATGGCTCTATAGAAAGATCGGAAAAATCTATGGATTTCGGGATGGCGTTTGCATTTAAAATAGAAGTCATAAATTCGCCGTTTTCGTTAACATATACAATCGCACTAGGTAGGCGAACCTTTTCTTTTTCCTGAGCCGTTAACAGGGCGTCAGTATTTTTTAGATTACAGGTTAATTTGAATATTTTCTCTGTGCGGGCATCGATAGAAATTTTATTGTGTATCTCATTTTTATTGACATTAATTGGGGTTGTAATAGCACCGACTTTGTGCAATGGAATCGTTTTAAAATTGGTTATTAATGTTTTTGATTTAAGATCGATTATGCATTCATAATGCTCAAGAAAATCAAGTCCTAAGATGCCATCAAAATCGATATCTAGATTATAAATATACACTTTATGTGGGTTACCTATCTCAAAAGGGACAAGGGTGGATTCAAATATAGACAATTTTTGATTTGTTATACCCTGAATAGTGACGTTTTCTGCTGTCCTATGGGGAAATCTCTTGACGGTGTTTTCTTTAAAAATAGATATCCCTGCTCCGGTGTCGATTAAAAGTTTGAAGGTATTTGAAGCATCGTTAATATAGTACAGGTTCTTGGGATTAACAGTAAGAAATGGGTTCAAAGGAACGCTTGTTCCGGAAAGTTCACATTGGGGTCGAAATCGTCTAAATTCATTGTCTGAATCTGACTCTGTAGTTCCAACAACATGGTAATGCTGTCCGGAGGGTGGTTCTTGTAAAGGGGAGACGGAAAATTTTGAAATTCTGAGCTGTCAAATTCTTCAGAATGACTTGTAAAAGTTTGGTCGTTTTGAATACAGTATTCTTGGTTTTCGAAATTACTATCATCTTGAGAATACTCGTAATATTGGGGTTCTTCGTAATATGGGTTATCATAATTTACGTGGTGAGCTCTCTGTTGGTTTGGGTAAAAATTTGAGTTTCTCTGCATGATAGGAGGACGGGATGCAGCTTGGTTTTGTTGGGCAGCTGCAGGAGGTCTATATTGAGATGAAAATGTGTTGGGTCTGTTTTGCTGAGAAAAATGAGGTTGGCTGGAAGAAGGAAACTGTCTTTGGTAGTTTACGTTACCACTATTTTGGGAATAACCAGGTTGGGACATTGGTTGTGTACGGCATTCTGGAGCTATGTGTCCGGTGCGTCCACATTTATGACATTTTATAATTTGTGGTAAAGGTTTCCTAATCGGTTGAGGAGGTTTCGGAGAATTTGGTTTGTTTATTTTTTGGTTTTCAAAATAGGAGAGCTGTAATTCTCTTCTAATGCGGGAGTGGGCCTCTAAAAGGTCTCCCGGGTTTCCTGCACGAATGATTTGGCCTAGACGAGGTTCTAGTCCAGTTAAAAGCGTATTTAAACTCATTGTTTCAATTAATCTGCTTTGTGCAGCTTTTTGGTCATTAGTGAGGTTAGAAGCTTTTTGAATGCTCGAAAGCATTTTTGCATTTAAAACTTGTAACCGATTATAAAATGTAAGGGCGGACTCGCCGGGAACTTGACGGAGTCTTTGAAGATCCTGTATAAGAGACGATAAGTCCCTTGAGTCGCCAAAATGGAGATTTAAAAGTTGTTTAATTTCGGTATATGTTCCTGGATTTCTCGAATTTACTAATTGTGCGGCTCTTCCTTTAAGTTTATTTTTTATGTGAATCGTTAACAAGAGTCTTTGATCCGCTGTTGCCATTTTATAGGCACAATCGCACGCGTTTAAAAAGGTACCTAAGGAGATTTGATCGCCTTCAAATTCAGGCACTATAGAAAATATTTCGGATAGCCTGTAAGGCTCGATTTCTACTTCAGCACTTTGTGTTGTTTGCTGTGCAGCTGGTTGAATTTGTTGAGAACGTGTTTCGGGCATTTTGTTAATTGCTTTAAATTTTTATAAGAATACAAATTAAAATTCTTTTTGAAAATAAAAACACAAAATATTAGGCTATTTTTCAAATTACAAAATTGGTAAATAAAGGTTTAGCTTTTCTTCAAATTCAGGGTAGAATATACGAAAATTAAAATCAGGGTAGAAAATTACGTATAGACAATCGAACAGTAAAATAAAATAAAATACAACACTTAAAACGGGATAATTCAATGTCACTTACGTAAACAGGAGCATTGGTCGTCTTGTTCTCTTAGGACTGCCAGGGGTTTCACCAGGTGTTCCTTCCGCAGCTATCTTTGAGTGAGGACGCCTTGATATGGTTCTTTTCTTCGTTAAGGGATTTGCGATCCGCCGTCAACAGTTAGGTCTTCCTTGTTCTGCCGACGTTAGACGAATCCTACCGACTGCGCCAATTTGTTACACTTTTATTTCAAAAATTCACTTTTTAAAAAATATTATTTATTCACTTAAAAATACTTTGTATAATTGTAAAACTTAAACCGTATAATTTGAAACTTAAACTGACATAATAACAGTATCTGATATGAACTAACTAATATTTACAATTGGTGCTTAATTTATATGTTTTGAAATGATGAGGCAGCACCTTCAAGCTGTGAGAACTGCAACTCGAAAATACTGCTTGCAATGCATTCCTTGAAATGTTGAAATCGCCATATAACATATATATATTTATATATATATATATATATATATATATATATATATATATATATATATATATATATATATATATATATATATATATATATATATATATATATATATATATATATATATATATATATATATATATATATATATATATATATATATATATATATATATATATATATATATATATATATATATATATATATATATATATATATCGTTATTATATTCCCATGCGACTGAAGGTCAATGAATACACGTGGCTATAACGGATATAACATATATATATTTATATATATATATATATATATATATATATATATATATATATATATATATATATATATATATATATATATATATATATATATATATATATATATATATATATATATATATATATATATATATATATATATATATATATATATATATATATATATATATATATATATATATATATATATATATATATATATATATATATATATATATATATATATATATATATATATATATATATATATATATATATATATATATATATATATATATATATATATATATATATATATATATATATATATATATATATATTGCGTTTATTAATTCAGTTGTACTATGAAACTGCAGTAACCCCTAAGTATAAATTCAGAAGGTGCTACTAGGTTTATTAGTGAAAGTACTCAACTTCTCCTAGCCAAGTTTTATTTAATCAATACATAAATCCCGACGAAGGTGTTCTCAATTCTTCACATAGTAGCTGCCTGATTCAACACTCGATTGAATAAATTTGGTTAGATATTTAGCCTGTTTCTAGAATGGCGAATTTCCGGTATCTAATATGAATCTAATCGAAGATCTGGTTTTGGAAATTCTTGGCGATACATAAAGTTTAATATATTTCAAAATTAATTGAAAATAATTTGAGAAATGTTTATTACCCAGTATGCTAAGAAGTGGCAATTTGACATCTATAAATTGTATTAATATACAGTGTCCCAGATTTGCATCTCTACATAGGGATCTCGGCTCCGATTATACTTACAGCAAAGGTTAAATGGGAAAAGTTTTGGAGGCTTCAGATTTACGATCAATTGGAAAATGGCGGATTTCGTTTTATGCCAGTAAATCCAAAACGGTAAATTTGACAGCTGTCAAAATCTGACATTATTTGGACATCTTTTTAAAACGAAAAGTTGGCATGTACGACATGTCTTCATAGTCTTTTGTTATCCCGCAACATGCCTCCACTTTCATTTTTCTTATGGCTGCCCTATTGGATTATTCGATTTTTGAAAAGAGCGTAAAATTTAAAGTTTAGTGATGTTTCACAAATGCATAAAAGATTTGAGTATCATCGAAATATCACACTTCGTAAAGTTAGTTCTCAATTTTTTCTAAGGAGGCCATGATTTATTTGTAACAAAAGTGGGCTTTGAGTTTGACGTTAAATAAAAGTGTGTGTTTTAATAAGTAGTACGCCTTTTCTCTGAATATGATTTTATCTGACATACAAATTGTCGAGACATGTTGAAAATGGCCGGTATTCCCTAGTCAAATGAGGATAAGTTTGACATGTTAGCGCTGTACTTGCAATCACACAGAAACGCCTACATTACCTCTGCAAGGTATTTGAAGATGTATCCCGAACAACGGCAGTCTCATAAAATCTAATTCAGAAAAATCGTAGTTAATTTAATTAACCATGGGGCCTTCGAAAAACCGAGAAGCGGATATAATATTGACAATGAAAATCGAAAGAGAGACATCTACAGACCAGATTTTGAAGTAACGTTTGGTGTGGTGTCATTGGTAACTTAATCTAACTTATCTTTTTTAATTGGGCACCTATTTATAAATTATTAATAATTTCAGGAAACCGACTTATAGGACCATTTTTGTTCGACTACAACCTAAACTGACAGAGATACCTAGAACTTCTGCGAAATGAGGTTCTACCGGTTTTACGAACTACTCTAACGGAAGATGCGTTTAGAAGAACCTGATTTCAACAGGATGGATGTCCGGTTTATAACACTATTCAAGTCAAGAACTTCTTGAGAGCAGTTTGACGAAAGAATTATTTCCTTAAATGGTCCAATATCTTGGACTACTAGAACCCCTGAAATCTCGCCCTTAGATTTCTACCTCTGAGGTCACACGAAGAATGCGGTCTATGAATTTGATCCCCCTGTGACAATAGCTTCGAATATTGAACGACTACAATTAGCATTAACCTAATAGGCAAATTGTGTGTGTCCAATATACTTTTTGTTTATTTTGAAACAATCATCTCTTGTTGCCAGACACTACTACTGACATTTTCAATATTTTGTCTGGTTGGGTGCTGGGTCAAGTACTACTTATTTCTTTTCCTAATTTGAAATAAATTCATAAGGTAATGCTAAGATTCCTTGTAAAGCGAATTTTTATCGGCTTGGAAAAAGCTATTTATGTAAAATATAAAAATCCCTGTCATTTCAGATATCCATAAATTGTATACGTTTTATTACAAACGGCAGCGCCAATAGTGTGTCGCCGCGGTGTGTTTACAATATTCCTCAAATTTTGATTGGTTGTGAGTCGACGTTAGGTTGAATTCACATATACCATCAGTGGCATAGACACGGGTTATTTATTCCGATTTGAAATAGGCGGAATTTGAAAAAAAAAGTTAGTAAAAGAAAGAATAAGCCCTTTAGAAAATTCTAAATTACTTTCATTCATGTTAAAAATTGATATGTTTAGATTGATTTTTCTCGAAGAACAACGAGAAATGCAATCAATAGCATTGTGTTTGATATTTGAACTGAGCTGTGTTTAGTAAATCGTTATATCATATATTAGGTCGAAGAAATATGCAGAAATGTTGGTGTGCATAAAAGAACATTCATTTACGATAGCTAGTTACAAACTACAGTTGTGAAAAAAAATACTTTAATTGGAGATACTTAACGTAATTTATTGCGACACGATGCCTACTTTTTGATGAGATTCAGCAATACATATTAAAATAATGAGTTTTTCGTATTAGGTGTTTTTAACATGACAAAAAATTTGAGCATATTTGATTCCTTCGGTTGCAGAAAAGATTCCGTAAGTAAATTGGATGTTAGAATAGAATTAGAATGCACATTAAAAATTAAAATTTTGATAAACCCTGTTTTAGTTTTATGCAAACGTCTATGATTTTTATTGGGCCAATAAATGATAAAATCGAAATAGTATATAATTGTATATAATTTTTGGACATTGAAGGGCGTAATACAAAATTGCATAAAAAAAATTTACTTTGATATTTATGTCTATATTAATCAATAATCCATTTGGAAATATTTCGGACTATATTACTAGTCGAATATTATGAAGTTACTTAAACTGGTTAAGCAATAAGAGAAAATTATAAATATGGATATTTGTTTTATTTGACTTGGAAAATGGTTCATCTTATTTTTTTTAAGTACTGATATCCTATAATCAAACATAGAAATGTTTTTTTAGTATATATTGTCAGTCTTAGTAACATTGGTTATTAAAATAGTATAAATAAAATATACAGGATTTTGATAACATTACATATAAGTACTCAAATGCAATTAAAATAATGTATGATAAAAAAAGCTTTGGAATTTTAACATATTGGAGAACAGAAAATATGATAATAATGCGAGGTAAACCAAAAACTTTAAAAGTACCATTATAAATAAATAGATCACAAAAATACAATATGATAAAGGGTATCCGGCTTTTGTAACAAAATATTCTGGAAATATTTTTAGTATATATGGCGATTTTATGAAGTAAAATTATTTTTTAAATTGAAAACCTAGTATTTTATCATGTTTCCAAATTATACTGGGAGATTTAAGAATGTTTCATACGGCATACCATGCTTCTAAATTACATTTTTGTGATAAATGGTGTTTTGGAAAGCTGTAAAAAAGCTGGGAAGCTTTACTTATTCCTAAAAGTTAACTTAAAGTCGAATTTTACATTAAGAAGTAAAATAAAATTATTCAAACTGTTTTACATTATGCCAAATAATACAAGAATAATAGACTTCATTAACATATTGCCCAAGAAACAATTTATTCTTTACGAAGGTCTTTAGGATGAGGAGGTTTTACGTCTTAAAGCTAAAAAGACCTTATCTTAAGAGATCTTTAAGTAATTTTTTTTATATAACTCAAGCCAAATGTTCTTAAATACTCTACTCTTAGGGCATCGATCAAACCATTATTAAGTATATATATGCTTTGTATAATTTACACTGATTGTTTCTACATAAAATATCTCATAAATTCAACACAAATTTTAATGTATTTAAGAGTTATCTCGCTGAACTCAAAAAACACTTAAAGACCATTTGTGAATTTTAATGTTGGGGAAATGAAGAGGTAATTTGTATAAACAAAAGAAAAAGTGGTAGATACTAAAAGTTTCCCCTTAAAGTACGTCATGGTTATGTACTTATTTATGAAAGCTTATGAACATTTACAACTACTGTTATTATTAAAAAATATTATTAATTACAATATAAATGTAAGCATAAATAAAATACTCTTCAATATCAATTCCTGTTGATAATGATGGAAAATGGGTGGGTAAAATCTCCAACTACCTATAATTTAATGATACAAATTAGTTTTATTTCATTTTAATTTTTAATTTTAAAATTAATTTGACTACAGCGTGATTTTCTGTAAACGGCCCCTTTATTTTATATAAGTATTTAATAATACATATTACAGGTTACTACAACTTTTAAATTCTGAAATAACCATTTATTATATCATTAAATAGACTTAATTCATAGTTCTAGAATCTTCAAATAAAGACCTTTCAAAATAGGTACAATTTTAACTGCCAATATTTTCCTGTTTTGACTTACTGAACACACATTTTTGAGCAAATACTGCAAAATATGAGGGTTAAAAAAATTTATAACTATATGCAAATTTTTAAATTTCTATGTTAAATGGTTTCTGAGATAATTTCCTGAGAGACTGACAGAATAAAAAGCACGACCACACTGTGAAACCATGACACAATAAGGAAAACACTTAATTTTAATGTATTCGCTTAAACAAAACTAGTTATTTACAATATTTAGTATTTAAGTTATTTTGGTAATAAGGTGCCCAACATGTCTACCGTTAAATACTATTAATTTTAAATAATTCTCAGTATTATGGTTGCCCTGAACGTATTAAAAATATAACTCTAAAATTCGTTCGTATGATGGTGAATACTAGTTGACGGGTACATTAATTCATTCCCTTCAATGCCAGTTAGAGTCTCAGATGATGCAGTTAATGTTCAATTTTCTCTAAAAGTACGTACATATTCAATATAATTTAATATAGTACGATTACGTACAATCACTTCCGAGCAAACCGACTTTTATATTTTTATTTTAAGACTTGAATAACTGAAACACGAGGGTGTGCTCTTTACACAACCATGACTTCATGTCGAATATTTTATTTCAAAATCTTAGGCTAGAATATAAAATAAAAAAGTTACACAGAAGTTTGTTTATGGTAAACCATCTGGTAAATTATTAAACTAAATTTCATATCTAGTAAGTTTTACATTTATTTTGGTATTTCACACTCGTCAGAAATTGTCGATGGCGACTAACTAATTAAATATTTTTCATGGTATCGTAATTAAACAAAAACTAAAAATTAAAAGTTTGAAATTGTTTTATTCCCTTGAAAAAACAATATGAACTTAGAGTTTCGTTTTCAGAAGCAATTTTTCTGTGCTGAAATATGGTTGCTGCGCAAAGTCACATTACTACATACATATAAAATATTCGATATCTCCTACACACTATGTGTTATCAAAATAATGCAGTTGACTAAAAACTAATTAACGTGTTACACTTTTTATAAAGAAAAATTAAATCCTTTAGAATATAAATATGTATATGAATTTTTCCTTCGAAAACCGTTAAAACATTTTCAAAAGCCAAAAATTACAGCCAATTAAAACAAAAAATAATTTTACAGCTATAGTCTTATCTGATGAATAAAGTGAATCTTGTAGAACGCATAACTCAGATTAATAAAGTACATATAAACAGAATCCTAAACCAAATTTTTCGTCTGGTGAACTTAAGGGAATCAATTGATATGTATATATTTATATGGCATGTTAATAAATAAATCTATATTATCTATGAATTACAATCAGAATAAGTATTTGAAAAGGAAATGATTTGTTTTATTTAAACATCTACTAACGAATGTACGTTAGTGTTCTGACACGAATCTAGGTTATATTTTGTACTTACGGTGAAACGACCTCGACTTTCTAGAAAAGTAAATCCCACATACGTTACACTTTTTGGACATGTTAACGTTTAGAAAGAAATCACTCACAAATGTTTACACTAAAACACAAATCAATAACAAATTTGAAACGCTTGAAACATAAATCAATAACAAATTTGAAACGTTTGAAACACAGCATCACTCAAGAACAAATCTATTCAAATCAAATTCATATGTCAAACTAAAATTAAACTTCAGAAATCGGGATGTTGCCGGTTAGATATAAATATTGATAATATTGCTAGCGGAAAACAAAATTAAATTACATTAGAATATATTCAACTTTTAAAAAGGGACATAAGTAATGTTTATTTTTACCATGCCAAACCGTAAAGCAGAATTTGGTTTAAAACAAATTCAATATGTTTGAACTCTATATTTATCATACAATCTGGGAATGGAAGGTTCCCTTCACCCCATATATTTACTTTGGTTATTATGGAGACAAACAAATGTGTTTATTGCTAATTCTAGTCGTTCAATATTCGAAGGACCATAGAAATCCTGAGACAAAGAGTTTTGAACATATTTAGAAATCTTAACGGAAATAGACTTAACACAAATACAACAGGGTTCCTATACAACATTTGTTTTTAAATTTCGTATTAAATTTTTAGTGTACACAAAATTCTGCTTCGAACGGTATGCTTTAGTTTTTTGCAGCGCTTTTATTGTATGAGAAAAAATTATTCATTTTAACTTAAAATACGATGAATAAAAAAACCTTGAGCAATCATAAATAAGCAAATTTGGATGAGAGTCATAATAAACCATTTTCTATTATAACTATATTAATTTGTTATAATTTAAGCACTAAAAGGGCCCTTCGATATCGATATTTAGAACTGCATTTATATTAAAAGCATTTAAAAAAATAGCATAAGATTCCAAGTCTAGACTACACAAATTTATCGTAATTATCAACTTGTCACGCGATTTGCTTAATTTTTGCGAATATACTTGTTACCATTTAATACCAACCAATATGTTTCTAAAATAGTTTTCTACAATAAAAACATAGTGGCTTAATTTAAAGAGGTTAAAAATTTGAAATTCTTAAAATTCGAGTAAACTTACTTAGCCTATTATACAGAATAAAAGGTAGTTTTTTTACTATCGAGCTTTCAGTTTATTTGCAAAATGGCCCCAATTTGCTTGTCGGCATTTTCTGGTCGACAAGCTGACATATTGATGGTTCTTTATTTCCTGAAATACGATATTAATTTTTTGTAATAGTTGCTCCCTGGTATTAATTTATTCATTACATACTTTGCTCTTCAAATATCTCCAGGAAGTAATATTTGACAGAGTTGAAGTCTGGGGATCTTGCTGGCAAAGACTGAGGACCACCATCACCAATCTAGCGATTCGGGTAGTGGTTATTTAAAAAATTTGTTACCTCCAGTGAAGAGTGCGGCGGAGCCCCATCATGTTGCAAATACATACTCCTGACAGCCGTATATTTAGTTTCAAGTAGGACTGGTGGTAGTAGTAGTAGAAGAGTTAAGTAAATTTCCTGTTGAGTCGCTCATGAAAAAAATGTGGTCCTATAAGCTTATCATTTATCATTCCGGTCCAGATATTAATATAGGTTGGTTTTGCCCACAGGAGCATTCCTACAATTAATCATACGGTCTAAAGTAAACTAGGCTTCATGGGTGCATAATGTTCGGTAAAGATATCGTCTGTGTTGATGAATTCAATGGCAGAACGCCAAGCGGTTGCCTCACCTGGTTCAACAGCTGAATTTGTAATATATAAACAAGATACAAAGATTCTGGACCGGAATGATAAATGATAAGCTTATAGGACCACATTTTTTTTTAAATTCGGTGAGCAGGTTGTTATCATAACCAATGTAGAAGCATCCTTCTTGTGCTAATTGAGGGATTTTCATATGTCATATTCAGGATATTTTTATCATTAGGAGCTCCCGTTAAAAATGGGACGGTTTGCATGTCCTTTTGAAGGAAATTTCCCATGTAACCTGTATCCAAAAACACTTTTGAAAATGTTTGATGATTTAAAAGTTTGCGATGAGGAAATCTTTGACGACTAAGTGCATCTCGGTCGTTTCCATCCATAAACCAAAATAAAATCAGGGTACTCTTCATTAGGAGACTTATTATTGGATCAAATTTATAATTATCAATAATACAATATGCAACTAAATATTATGACGAATAGATTGAATTAAATGCATAATACTTAATACAGCTAACACCAGGCAGCTTGATCAAAATACCGACAAGCAAACGTAGGCCATTTGGAAAATAAGTTTGAAAGCTCGTTTAGAGCTGAATTTAGAGTTTATAAATTGAATAAAACATCAATTTGTTACATCACAGCACAATGTTTGTAGTGTAGAAAACTATTTTAGGGACATATTGGTTGATATTAAGTATTAACAAGTTTATTCTCAAAAATTAAGCAAATCGCACAATAAGTTTTTCTAGACGTTTTGCGAATCCAAAAAGCTCTCACTCATATTTTTACTAGCATCTGCAAGAATTAATGTCATTTTGAGTTTGTGATTTAGACTATTATTACAGGTATTTTGGCGTATTAAACGTGCGTTACTAGATGGGTTTTTTAAAACTCTATCTTGATATCAGAATTAGGCCAATTTAAATTTACTGCCAATGTCACATCACTTAATATTCATGCAAAAAGTAGTCAAAAATAATAAATTAGAAAGTATGTTCTTGGAGTACTTAAAAAGATGTAGAGTAAGAGTTTAGACTTCGAATATTTAGAATAGTTAGTACACTAGTTAGCTTTGTTTTCCCTTTTTTTGTTCTTGTATGTAAATAATACCTATCCGGGCCCACGTGTTAATTGTCTTGTCAACGTAATAAAAAACGTCCTGAGTTGGCCTCAGGGCGAGAAGTGTGTGTGTCCCCGTTTACCTATCCCTGAGTTATCTAATTGAGGCTAGATTAGGTTAATCTTAAATAAATGCTCATTCGACTGCTTTAATTGAATAAAAATATGATCAAACACTTAATTAATAAAATAGCATGAGAAATCTTGGCTAAATGAGTTTTACACAAAGCCAAAAAAAAATCTTTCTTACGTATTTTTTGGAATAGATTCTGAGCTAAATGGGTTTTTTTACAAAAAAGTGCTGAAATTTAAGATGACGGACGATTCTTATTATTGCTTGAGAGATGGGACATCTAGGACTGTTAATATGTTATTCAGGGGTCCAAACACTATCGAATGATACTAGTCTTAACTTTATCTTAATTTGGTTCGTATGGTCCCGTAACTGAATGTATCTATCTTACGTGCATCCTTGTGTTCTATTATAATTCAATAATTCCAAATTTTAAAATACGTTTCATGTTCTTTTAAAACTCAAATTTATTGTTTATAATATCAAGTTACCAACCTATAAAGTACAATAATTACGTTAGTAGATATTGATTAGTTCTAAATTTGGAACATCTGTTTTAGTTTTTAAAAAATACTTGTTTAATTTTATCCGTTCATGTTTAATTACATTTTCATCTGTTGTAAATAATATCGTGGGGGTCATAAAAATATCTATTGTGAAAAATAAAAAGCTAGATGTTTCGTTTTTACCAATCATCGCTGGGGGTTAAACAGTTTACAAATAAAATATACAGTTTAAAAAGAGCACAATAATGTAACGTTAATGTAATAGCGGGACTGGGTAAACACTACATGAATGAATTTTTATTCATTGAGTTTCATAATTCAATTGTACATACAACGAAACTGCAGTAACCCCTAAGTTTAAGTTGACAATCTGGTTTTCTATATTACTTCCTTCATAAAAGGGAAGTATTGTAATCGTAAAAAAATCACCCTCCGAGATTTTTTCAGATCTTTACGTTTCAGGGTCTCTAGATGACGAAAACCATGTTTTCTCGATTACGTCGGTCTGCCTGTCTGTCATGTCGGTCTGTTGTTCTGTCTGTTGGCGGAATACCTAAAAACTACTTACCCGATTGACTTAAAATATTGGTCAAAAATTAAGGGTCTTATATATATATAAATATAAAAAAATTATTAATAAGAAAGTGCTTATCCGATTTATCTCAAATTTTGCCCAAATATTATGTAAGAATCATCTCGTAAAATTTTGGTACGAATCCAAGATGGCGGAACAAAAGGGCAGCCTAATCAATTATTTAAAAATTCAGCCTGAAAAAACTACTTAATGAACTGATTTCAAATTGTGTGCCATAACTAATTGTAATATAGAAATGCACTAGTAGAAGTGTGGTACTAATTCAAGATAGCGGATCAAAATGGCGGCCAAATAAAATTTCTGGAATCTGAAAATTCACCCTTTCAGGTTTTACATATCTTTGCGTTTTGGCGTCTCTAGATGCCAAAAAACATGTTTTATCAAGTTCGTCGGTCCGTCTGCCGGTTTGGCTGTCTGTCTGTCAGTTCGTGGCATAGCTTAAAAACTAAATTCAACAGGTTGACTGCAAATTTCAGTCAAAATTAAGGCTCATATGGGGATGACCTGGTAATATTTCGGTTAAAATCCAATATTCTGGAACAAGATAGCGGCCTAGTGAAACATTAAACAAATTAATACTAAAAACGCTAATTATCCAATTTATCTCTAATTTTGCACAAAAATCAAGTAGGAATCAACTGGTAAAATTTTGGTACGAAACTAAGATGGCGAAACAAAATGGCGGTTTAATAAAATATTTAAACATTCAACCAGAAAAAATATTTAATGAACTGATTTAAATTATGTGCCATAACTAATTATAGTATAGAGGTGAGCTAGTAAAACTGTTGTATTAATTCAAGATTGCGGAACAAAATAGCGGCCAAATAAAATTTTTGTAATTTGTAAAATTACCCTAGCAGGTTTTACATAATATGCTTGCGTTTTAGCGTTCTTAGATGCCATTATGTTATATCAATTCCGACGGTCCACCTGTCGCTTTGGCTGTCTGTGTGTCACTTCGCGGCATTAATAAAATATTTAAAAAAGTAAGTACTTTATAGATTAATTTTAAATTTTGTCCACTCATTAGCTTTGATATACAGATAAGCTGGCAAAGTTGTGTTAGGAATTCAAGATAGTGGAACACAATGACGCCCAAATAACATCTTAAAAAAATTAACAATCTTCTTACTCAATTGTCTATAAATTTTGGGAGAAAATTAAATATGATATAAGGATGAACTGGCGCGAATTCAAGATGACGTAACAAAATTGCGGTGCGTGTCAATGTGAGAACTACTTCTTGAATTCATTTTAAATTATGCCCAAATAAATGTTAGATAAGACAGTATATACGTGTTTCTAATAACTAGGCCTAGGACAATTATGCATTTAAAAATCTAAAAATATGCATGCAAATATGCTCCGAAACAAGGGAAAATATGCACTTAAAAATGCATTTATTATTGGATCAAAAAAACAGAAATAAAGCAAAAGTATAGCAATTAAAATATTATATTATTTACACTTCAAGGTATCCTTAAGACGCTATTTTTACCAGTAATTATTACATTAATATAATTATATAATAAAAGTACTTTTTTAATTAAAATTTTAATATATAGCTAAATAAACAAACTAACTAAAGAATAAACCTGTTTAAAATGTATTGTTTACGCTATTCAACAAGTTGCGGCTACATTTTATAACCATATGATGTAACAAATTATCAAATTCAAATTTTCTTCTATTATCTAACAATAGTACTTTATACTCGTTCAACATCACAAGATACAATTGGATCATATTCAAACCAATTCAAATTACTGTTTATTAAAAATTGTTCATTATCTGGATTCAATGTCTCTTTATTGTCCAAAACTGCACTAATATTTTTCAAATATTTGTAACCAATATTTTTTTGTAAAATAAAAAATTTTTGAGAAATTACTTTATTTTTAGTGTTAGTTATAGTTTCACTCACTTTTTCTATCATTTCTACGTTTTTTGACAAAGAACAAGCAAGAATAAGTTAAAGTTTTTAATGTAAATTAAATTCTCACGTACATCTACTTTGCGCAAAGCATTTTGTGCTTCCTGTATACAATGTGAGTATTCCGCATTAAACTATGTTTTTATTGCCTCGAAATGTTCTGCGTAATAAATGGCAGCGTGCATGTATCCAAGTTCCCCATCTAGTTACAATTGCAGTTTCCTTAAATTTTTCTACCCGAGTCGGAGCTTTTAGGACTACTTTCTACCGGCACTAGCACCGGAGCCCCGATAGGTGATGCTAAATGTTACATTTAACTTGTAGTACTGTTTCAGTATGATAGACGTTTCGTTTTCGATTTTGTCATATCGAGCAATCTGTTATTTCAGATCTCCCTGGGTACAAGCCTGCCTGATGAGGGTAGAGGCCCAGAAATCATGATCGCAGGGGGTACCCTGTGACATAATCGAAAACAATTCTTCTTTTAGGCCGTTTTGCACCTGCAGAAATTATATATTTCTGCTATTATACAGGAAGTAACTAGTTATATTGTAAGAGTATCAAGTTATTTTCGAGGTAACGTGGTTAAAACATCTAGGTCAATGTCAAGTTACTTTGGAATTACTCCCTTACTTCGGAAGCAACTAGTTTTTCGTTTTTCCTTTGTTGTAGAAGTAAATGGTTGCTTTGGTCATATACAGGGTGTCCCACAAGGTCCTACCAATAATTAAGGAATACATAGATTTGATTAAAATATCGCGTCCAAAAGTTAATATTAAGAAAGATACAGGGTGATTAAATCAACATTTTATTTTCGATTTTTTAAAAATAATATCCCTAGTTTTGAGGTATTAAAGTGAAAATTGGTGATAACGGATTTTTTATAGCCAGTAATAATAATACGCCTTCAATTTTGATATAACTTGTACATGTAATGTACTTTTGTGTACTTTTTGTATGTAAAAATTTTCTTTTTTTAATACAAAGTTGTATAGGATAAATATTTTCTATTATCTTTTTATTTATTAAAATTTATAAAAATGATAAACCTTGTATTATGCTAAATGATGAATACGGCTGGCGAACTCTAGAAAGATTTATAAAGTATAGCTTTTTCTGGGAGAAAAAACAGTATAACCTATTTTTTCTATACCAAGTCCAATCTTTTTGTATATAAAAAAGTTACAACATTTTTAAGACTGAAAAGTAGCGCTCGTAGCGCCCTCTACAAGTTACATCAAAATTGAAGGCCCATTATTATTACTTGCTATAAAAATCCGTTATTACCAATTTTCACTTTAATATTTCACAAACCAGGGATATTATTTTAAAAAATCGAAAATGAAAGTTTAACTTACCTTGTATCTTTTTTAATATTAATTTTTGGACTAAGGCAAGTATGGCTAAATCGCGATATTTTAATCAAGTCAATGTATTTCCAGATTATTGGTAGGATCGCAAGAGATACAACATCTAGCTGAATATACGAAAGAGTTACGCATATTTGTGTTCAATGAGATATCGTTAAATGAATGTTTATATTATTTGGAAAATTTCCAGTGATATCCGAAAAAAATCCGGAGTTTTCAATTTTTCTATTTATTTTTTGTGACCATTTTTTTTCCTAGATACGTGTAATCTGTAATCTAAACCTGTATTTAATAATAGCTTCTTTAAAATTAATTAAACAGTTACTTCAAGTATCTAGTTACTTTTAAAAGTAACTTGCTACTTTTAAAGTAACTAGTTACATCAAAAGTAACTATACATACTTTTGAAACAAAAAGTTACTTTCAAAAGTAAAAGTTACAAGTTAGTTTACAAAAGTATCTTTATTATAGTAACTTTTTCCCAATTTTAAAAGTAACTTAGTTGCTAGGTAACTAGTTACTTTTAGTAACTAGTTACCGAAAAGTACCTTTTCATCAAGTTACTCACAGCTCTGCCAGTCGAGGCGCAAGTATTTGTATATGTATGTACGTTTTGTTTAAAAAATGTTATCATAAATGTCAACATTTCTGAACGATTTTTGGAAATAGTATATTGCATACCTAGTAGGAAAAGCTAAATATTCCCAGACGATCGTAGATTACCGGTCGAGGCGCAAGCCGAGTCCAGGAACATGGCTTTTCCTACGAGGTATACATACTATTTTTCCAAAAAAATTGTTGAAAGGACATATATTACCATAATAAACTTTTTAAAATTTTGAAATAAACAATATTAATTTTATACATAAATAAAGGATGCCAATAAATATTTGTTTTGTAGCTATGAAAACAAAGCTATATTAAATTATCAAACTTGACATTTTTAAGTATACAAATAACAGTAAAGAAATAATATTTCCTTACAGTATAAATATAAATATTTCCAAAAAATTATTTTCCGTTGTCAGGTAATGAGTAGTTGCAAGGAAATATTGACTTCTTCTATCAGAAATGCGATGTCAACATTTCTGAACGAAATTCGGAAAAACAGTTTATTTAAAAAAACGCAATAAGAACAATCTTCGGAGGAACTGTTTACCCTCCCCACTTCGCAAATCAGACAGTAGTACGAAAGTTTTCACGGCTGGAGTCAATAAATAAATCATGGTATTTGGATTTAAATAGAATAGATAGAAAATATATTTTCTAATTGATCCTCTAATATCCTTAGTGCAATATTCATTCCGTCTTATAGCATGAATTACAAAACGAGACTACGGAATCGCCTTTTTAAAAAATGTTTATTTCAAAAATACAAGTTATTTAGAAACAAAAATAAAATGTTTTACGTCGATGCTTTCAACTGACTGCCCTCGCGTCGCAGAAATTCGCATATATTAGCGGTCATCTAATATGCAGTGTCAGCAGGTTCCTTGCTTGGATGGTCAGATAACTCCTCCCTTCTTAGATTTAACTAACCCTGATAGGGGGTAGTTCAATCTTCTGTTGTGGTTGTGGTTGCGGTCATCTTTTTCAAACATCTATTTCGGATAAAATATCTAAACAAAAAATATCCAAAAATAGTTAGAAAAAGGGTGTATATAGAAATTGTCCATAGGCTTGGAAATTTCGAAATTCGGTCGAAAAGTTCTGGGACATGATTTTCTTCAATTTTGTTTTTGATTTTGTGAAGTTCGTCTAATTTGATTTCTTGTAAATGTGTAGGACTTGTTCAGGTGTAAAGTCCGGGAACAGGATGGGTTGCTTATTAGTATCGACGTCGTTTTGATTATTGATAATCGACATATCGTTGATTTTTGCTTTGCATCCTGTTGGAAAGGTCAACATATAACTTCCATGTAGTTTTTGGCGTTCTTCTTGGGAGTCACATTGCAGTTCTACTAGTTTGGTATTTGGCAAAACTACAATCCATTGATTGGAATTATCCAATTGACTTATTACAGGTCGACTTATTGTAACGTCGATTTGTTGGCAGGTAGAAGTGCTTTTTGTGGTCTGTAAGAGCTGTACTTCGCAAGGACTTTTTGAAGTGATCTCTGTGAGGTCTTCTTTTTTGCAAAGAAATAGGTTGGGCACAACTTCTTGGCAAGGGTCCGGACGATGAGTAAAGTACAATTGATTTAGTAAATATTTGTTCCGCGGTATAACAACCTTAAACAGACTCTGATGCTCAATTGGTATAGAGTACAAGTGATAATAAGAAAAACTATTTGGATTGGTTACTGGAATTCGTAATAAATATGTTACACGGTTATTTAGGGTAAAACCGTCGACGTCTATAATATTTTCGAATAAAAATATATTTTCTAGGTTAGTGGGCAAAATTAAATGTTTTGAAGCTACCATTTTTTCGAGTTTTTTTGAGTTCATTTAAAAGATCTTTGGTTTGAATTATGCTCGGGTGAAATATTTTAAGCTTTGCGAATGTAACGGAGTTTTCAACATCTTGTAAAATGGAATCGATTATTTCGAACAAGTTAATAATTTGATCAAGAGTGTCTTTAATAAAATACATGTTCTCTTTGTACGTTGTTTTTTGTACAATATAACTTATTTGTTTTATTTTACCCTCGAGAAGTTTTTCATTTTGGCTTATTTTTTGAATTGTTGTGTTAAAACTCGTAATGACGCTTGTTGAAACCTGATTTAGGTTACGTATGTTATTACTTAATAATTTTTGGTTTCCTTGTAAGTTTTTTATTAGGTTTTCGTAGCGAGCGCCATCTTCCGCATCTAAGTTTCCCGTTACAGCCTTAAAAACAGACCCTGCAGCATTAATTAATCCTCTTTTATTTCTTAATGGATGGGGTAAAATTTCTTTAATTTTATTTTCTACGCGTTCTTGAGAAATTGCAAGAATTTTTAAGTAATTAGATGATTCGGCATAGTATTCTTTATGTATAATTAATGAATTTGTAATATTTTTTGATTTTGCGTTTAATTTATTAATTTCAGATATTATTGGATTTAAGTCATAATAGTGAATTAAGGTATACGTGTATTCTGTAAGTTTAGCTTGTCCTAGCTTAATCGGCACGATTCCTGGGTTGTCGTCTAGTTGTCTGATAATAATTTTTTCTCTGTCTCTGATAACGGCGGCGACCAGGCTGAAATATAATACGTTTGTTTTAGTCAAAGCTGTAAGTTCTCCTTAAAGGTCGTTTTAAGTTGTCCATGTGAATTTTAGTACGAAGTTGCGTCTGTATTGTCTTACGGTTTTTATTTACAGATTTAACTTTGGTTGGTTTTTCGAATTTGTCAGCAAGTTTTTGTCTAACATGCTTCTTAACGTAAACGTCTTGATTTGGTTCAAATAGTTCAGTGTCGTCTCGGTTTTCATTTATTTTAGATATTACCTTTTCTTTCTTTTGTATTAATTTTTGATTTATATTGGCATACATAAGTTGTGATTTTTCTTTATGGTTATTGACATAATCTGTTAAAAGTAATTGGTTTATTTTAATATCAAAAGGATCATTATTTGTAGTATGACCATTTATAACATCAATTGGCTTAAAATTAGTGGAAGAATGAATTGAATGGTTATATGCAATAATGGCATTAAATCATTTTTTGACTTATTGGTGTTTTACTAAAGGTTTGGTTATTTAGTAAGCTTATATGCTCTGCTAAAGTAGAGTGGAGCCGTTCAACGGGCCCGTTTGATTGCGCATGACTAGGAGAGCAAAAGTGTACCTTTATTTTATGTAAATTCAAAAGTTCTGTCACTATTGTGTTCTTGAACTCTGTGCCATTGTCAACAATTATTTGTTTGGGAATACTATGATGTGAGACAAATATTAAAAGTTTGTCTACGATTTCTGTAGCAGCGAGGGATTGCAAAGAATATGCTTGAGCATATTTTGAAAAACTATCTATTATTGTCAAAAATTTGGTTTGTTCGAGTGTATAAGTATCTAAATGTATTATCTCGAAAGGTTTTAAAGCAGTTGGTGTTACGTTCATTTTTATATTGATAGGATGTCGTTCATATTTACTTAATTGACATGTCTCACAATCATTCATGTAAGTTTGAACAGAATTTTTTAAGTTCGGCCAATAATAGCGTTCCTTTATTTTGCTCAAAGTCTCATCAATACCGCGATGGTTTGTTTTTGACTCGTGGTAATTTTTAATTATTTCTGGTATGTCTCGTTTGTCTGTAGCGTCAATAAGTTTTGTCAGGCAGCGCTTAAATTTTAGCGAAGGCCATTTGAATGTTTTTCTAATTACTTCGCAGAAAAGCTCGTACATTTCTGCATTCTCAAAATATAAATGATATTATTTATCAGGTATGATTAATTCTTTAATAAAGGTTAGGATATCATTTTCAAAATTATTTTCAGAAATTTGAACAGAGATTCTCCGTTTTTTCTCGAATAGTATTGTCGTCTTAGGTCGTGCAGGTGAATGAAATACAGAGGAAATTATTATCTGATTTGATCCGTAGTTTACTGAAATATCGTAAATGGGAATTCCTACTATAGGGTCTTCACTCTGGTTTGTATGTACTGTCATGTTGTCGTCGGGTGGTTCGTCATCAGCTGTTTGATTATTTGTGGTGTGACCGACCTCACGCGCGGGTTCATTGTCATCTGCTTGTGCAATGGTCGATATTTGGTCTAAATTTTCATTTGAGGTTGTTTCCTCTAAAGATTTATTAAAATTTTCTACGTATGATTTTAGTGAAAAAATGTCTTCAGTTTCTTTGGTATGCAACTCGATTCTAGAAAGTGCGTCCGCGTTGGTATTCAATTTACCCCGTTTGTAGATAATGTTGTAGTCGAACTCATCAATTTTTATTCTCCAGCGTAGTAATTTAGAACTGGGATCCTTTTGGTTCATTAGCCATTGTAGGGGTTTATGATCTGTAATTAAATTTATTTTTCTTCCAAAAATATATGGGCGAAAATACTTTGTGGCCCACACAATTGCCAAAAGTTCTTTTTCGGTGGTACTATAGTTTCTTTCTGAATCATTCAAAGTTCGCGAAGCATACGCGATCGGTAAGTCTTGTCCTATTGGTCCTTGTGATAACACAGCACCAACTGCCACATTGCTGGCATCCGTCGTTAAATTAAATGTCTTGGTAAAATCAGGGTATTGAAGTATTGGTTCGTTTATTAGCAGATTTTTACATAATTCAAAGCATTCAATAAATTCTTTGTCATGTTCGATTTTTGCACCCTTTTTAAGACACTTTGTGAGTGGTTTCGTAATTCTAGCGAAGTCTTTTATGAACCGTCTGTAGTATCCAAGTAAACCTAGAAAGCCTTTTATCTGTTTTGTTGTTTTTGGTATTGAAAGTTCTTTGATTGCTTTTATTTTGTCAGGGTTTGGTTTAACGCCATCTGCCGTGACGACATGGCCTAAATATGCCACTTCTTTTCTTAAAAATTCCGATTTATCTAACTGGATTTTAAAGTTAGAATCTCTTAACCTTTGAAAAACGCATTTTAGCCGTTCTAAATGTTCCTGTAATGATGTTGAGAATACAATTATATCGTCAAGATATACAAGGCATTTTTCATTTTGAATTCCTCTCAGGATATTATCCATGACACGTTGAAATGTCGCGGGTGCGTTTTTCAACCCGAAGGGCATTCGAAGAAATTCGTAATGTCCATTTTCTGTGTTGAATGCCGTTTTCTCGATGTCATCTTCGTGCATTTGGATCTGGTGAAATCCACTGGCTAAGTCTAGGGTACTAAAGTACTGACATTTTCCCAACTTATCTAATAGATCGGTTATATTCGGGAGAGGATACTTATCATCTAAACTCTTAGAGTTTACACCCCTTAGATCGACTACTACCCTGTATCTTGGCTTCCCTGAGGCATCTAGCTTCTTGGGTACCACCCAAATGGGTGAACTCCACGGAGAGCTACTCGGTCGTATTATTTTTTGATCTAGCATTTTCTTTATTTGTTTATCTACCTCTTGCTTATAAATAAAGGGGTAGCGATACGATTTAGAATAAACCGGGATTTCGTCTGTGGTTCTTATGCGGTGTTTAATTTCATTTGTAAATGTTAAAGGTTCGTCTTCGTTATAAAAAATGTCTGAGTACTCATGAATTAATTTTAAAAGCTTTGCTTGTTCTTCTGAATTTAAATGGTTTGTTCTAAATTTTGAAAAATCCAAATTTTTTAATTCGGAACAATCGTTAAAATTATTTAAATTTATTTCTTCATATTCACTCGCATAAAAACGTTCTACGCTTATGGGTTGTGAGAAGTCTAAGGTTACTTCTTCACAAGTATTGTTGAGAATTGTTGTTATCGCAAAACCATTTTTTGCAACAGTTAGACATTCCGGTATCTCGCAATTGTGATACCTTTGGTGTGGTATTATGATATCACCGTTCCTTACCGATGTTTTTACTTGTATTACTTGTTCGACACGTGGGGCGATTGTAATAAAATTTAACTCATTTTGCGTTTTGTGAAAACGTAATTTAATTCTAGTATAAGGTGTAACTAATAAGCCTTTATCAAAGTCGAGGTTCGCTTGAAGTATTTTTAAATTGTCAAGTCCGATAAGTCCGTCAAATATATTATGAAATTTAAATAGATAGAATTTCAAATCTTTTTGTTCCGGCAAATTAAAAATGTTTGATGAGGGAATTAAGGCACTATATTGATGGGCTGATTTTTGGAAAATGGTCGAAACTATAAAAGGATCATTTATTATATTATTTGGGTAAATTTTTTTTGCAAGATTCGGATCGATAAAAGATCTTGTTGAGCCTGAATCAATAAGAAATTTTAGGTTTGTTTCTGGGAAAATTATATAAGATAACTCACTAGGATTTGACATATTGAATGATATTAATTGAGGTTCTAAGGTTTTTTGTTGTCTGGAGGAACCTTGGTAAAATTTTCGCGGTCAGTTTGTTCTTCGTAATAATTCGTATTTTCTAGGAAGTCAGAGTCAGGTAATGTCACAATAGGATTATTTTCTGAATCATATTCGTAAAATTCGGTCTTTTGGGCGTAATAATTTTGATCACAATACACATTCTGATACGGGTCGTATGTGCTAGAATGTGGACATTCTTCATACGAATATTGTTCATAATAGGGCATGTTATGAGTTTCAGTATTATGAAGCTCTTCGAAAGCAAATTTAGGTGGATTAAATCCTAGATTTTGAGAATAAAAATTAGAGTTTTGTTGTTGGTTGTTTTGTGGTGGTCTATTAGCGAATGGTTTAAATATAGCTGTTTCTACGCCTGACATTGGTTTTGGTGGTGGAAACCTGTTTTGATTATTTGGCTTAAACACATTAGTTCTAGGCTTACCAAAAACTTGATTATTTGTAAAAAATCTCGGTTGGGGCCTATTAGGATTGGGTCTTATATTCATAGGCTGTGACGGAAAATTAGGCCTAAATGCATTGTGTGGCGTATTTGCGTTAAAAATTGGTCTTTGAATAAAATTCGGTTGGAAATTTTGATGTGGCTTAAAAACGTTATGGCTACTGTTATTGGTATTATTTTTTATTAAGAGTGGTCCGGATTTATTTTGGTTTTGAAAATAATTCACGTTATATTCTTGTGTTACAAATTGTAAAGCTTGCATAAGATTTTCAGGCCTCATACATCTTATTGTTGTCCCTAATGGTTCACGTAATCCACTTAAAAATGTTTTTAAAGCTAATTCATTGTATAGTTCTCGTTTTAGAATTTTAGCTGAATTAGTTAGCTCATGCGCATCAATAAATGAACACAGCAGATTTAAAATATGTAAAACTCTATCGTAAAAATCATTTGGTTTTTCACCGGTGTTTTGTTTTAACATAACCAAATCACGATTTAAACACGCTTCATCCCTTTGATCTGCAAAATTTCGTCTTAATGTGTCTTTAAGTTCGTCCCACGTTGTTACATTTTGTATGTTAACAACTAGTTTAGCCTGACCTGTAAGTTTGCCTATTAAAGAATTTAACAAATAAATATTTTGAAAATTTCGCGGGTTGCTTGCATCGTAAAATGCGTCTATGAGTGATTGGCATGTAGATATATATCTATTTAAATCATTTGCGTCTCCGTCAAAAACTGGGACGCAGTTTAAATATTCGGGTTTAAATTGGGACATATTTGATTCTAATAATTGATTAATTAGTAAATGATTACTTAAAGAAATTGTATTTTCAAAATTTTCTTGTATATTTTCTACTCCAACTTCTAAATCTAATGCTCCTAAATTATTTTGAGGAACAGAGTCAGCTGAAGGTGATAAACGAAGGCTATCTAATTCAGAAATTAAATTTTCAATCGACATCAATATGAGAGAAAATCAATTGCACTTACAATACTAGAAGAATGGCGATCCTAGTCATTCTATAAGTTCCAAACTTGGTTCGGCGATGTGGTCCTTCTCCAAAGCGTGGTACTTGCAGAGACAGACAATGTGGGTCCTATCCCTCGATGTTCGATCAAATGGAATGCTCTTACAGATCCGCGATGGATTGGGAATCGATCGATGTCTTGATCAATCCGCTCTATAATAAGCACTTCACCTAATGTCACAACCATTGGTTCTTTCCGGTTAATTCGTTAAAACGAAAAAGTTATTATGAGCGATTCATAAACTTCCGAAAATCCGTACGACTGCGCCAATTACAAAACGAGACTACGGAATCGCCTTTTTAAAAAATGTTTATTTCAAAAATACAAGTTATTTAGAAACAAAAATAAAATGTTTTACGTCGATGCTTTCAACTGACTGCCCTCGCGTCGCAGAAATTCGCATATATTAGCGGTCATCTAATATGCAGGGTCAGCAGGTTCCTTGGTTGGATGGTCAGATAACTCATGAGTCAGTTTCTTTGTTTCCGATCGTAAACGATTTTGGCCACAAATCGTGAGGGCTCTGTAAACCCAAGAATCAATATTGATTGTTTTTGTGTCGGATAATGATGTGAATTTGATTTAGGTATCTGTCGTATGCGTTGGTTTTCTATACACAGAGTGTCCTAAGGAAACATCCTCTTTTCTTTGTACAAGAACATCTAGAAAGGGGATCTGGTCTTGAAATTCAATTTCCATTGTAAATTTAATATTAAGATGTTGCTGATTCAGATGATCAAGACATGGGGAGGTTCTCTGGACCATTAGGCCATATTACAAAAGTATCGTCTACATATCTGAACCACGATTTTTAGAATGGAAATGACTCTAAGGCTTCCTCCTCAAAAGCTTCCATACAAATAATGATTACCACGAGTGAAAGCGGAGGTCTTATGGCTGCTTCTGAGGTTTGTTCATAAAAAGGTTGTTAAAAAACAAAATAACTTGATGTGAGATATGCTTCAATCAGGTCTAGAGATGGGTTGTCAATATTATTATGGTGAAATAAATCTGATATTATGAAAACTGAATCTAGCGATTCTACACCGAAACTGCCTAAGATATCTTTGGATCTAATTGGATTGATTTTAATTTCTCTACAAAATGCGTAGAATTTCTAATATATGACTAGGTTTTTCCTGTAAAGTTATAAAGAATTATATTTACCGATTTTGTAAGTGAGCGACCCCATTGCACTGACGATAGGTCGAAGTGGTATATTAACCTTACTTATTTTAGGTAGCCCGTAAAACCGCGGGATCTTTGAGCTGCTTGGCCTTAATGTCGCCTTCTCCTCTGCTGACAGGTTGGATGCGTTTATTTTCAAAATCAACTCGCAACGTCAGATTATATCCAGGTATACTGAAGATATAGGAAATCGAGGAAGATTTACTGACTCAGGCTGCGTTAACTTCAAGTTTTATGCTTTGGTGTTGGCTGACAATAGTAACGTTACGGATACGGCTCAAGTTGCTACATCTGTTCGAGGAATTGAAACCAATTTTAATATTACTAAAAAAATGGTCCCTTTGGTGCCTTTCAAAAACACCACTACGTCTCTTGAATTGTATGAAACAGTAAGAGTAACTTTAAAAAGATTTTCTTTAAAAATTTAGAAGGCGTGCGGTATAGCTACTAAAGGCGTTGTTAAATAGAAGGATTGTAAATAATAGAAAACGAAGTAGCTGCAACCAGAAGCTCACGTTTTATGCATCGTAAATTAAAAGAATCTGTACGAAGGATTTGAAAATGGAGTCGTCATTAAATTTGTTATTTTAAAAAATCAAGAGGATTGAATCATCATCAGTTTCAAGAATTCCTAAGTAATATGAATATTGCCAATAGATAAATCGTTTATTTTTCTGAAGTAAGATGGTTTAGTCATAATAAAATGCTAAAATTATTTTATGATTTGCCAAGTGAAATACAAATTTATATGGAAACAAAAGAAAAGTGTGTGCCTGAACTTTAAGATAAAGACTGGTGTACGAATTTAACATTCCTAGGAGATGTAACAGCTCATTTAAATTATCAAAATATGTGTCTTCAAGAGGAAAACCAACCTATGAATTTTAGGTATCAAACCGTAACAACGTTTAAAATAAAATTCATGTTATGGCAAATAAATTGATGCATTTCAACACGTAAGCTAAGCATGGTCCTACAAAAAACAAAAAATATACAAATTTGTTTTTCATTTTAATACACGAATTTGAGAAGAGATTTCAACCCTTTAGTATTTTTTCTACTCCATTTTCAATCGACTTAAATTTACTTGTATCGATTTGCAAATGGAATGCATAGAATTGCAATCTGACATACAACTTAAAGAAAAATTTAATGCAGTTTCCTTACTGGATTTTTATAAGGATTATGTTCACCAGAAAATATATACTCGCTTCATAATCACTCCCTATTTATGACTCACTTTTTGGCAGCACATAAATTTGCGAACAACTATTTTCTATTCTATTGTTGATAAAGAGCATCAAGATTAAAACAAGAAACCAAATATCAGACGAACACCTCGAAAACTTGCTTAAAATCGCAACCACGTCTATCGAACCGGATATAAATACATTAGTTTTAGAAAGGAAGCTTAAAAATCTCACTTGATTTGTACTGTGTTTTTTTTTTAAATAAAGAACATACAAAATATATGATTGTTTTATTGTGTGTAGTATAAAAAAATTATGCAGCACCAGACTTTTTTTTTGTCAAATGTAGCCCAGAAAATCCAAAAGGTTGGACATCCCTGATCTAAACAAGTAACATTCTAATATAAAATTCACTATGGTAATTGAGTAAGACAGTATCATTTTTTTCTGGATGTACGATTACAATAGAAAGGATTTTAGGTCAAAATTTATTTCTCACCATCATACATCTCATAAACGTAAATTTAATTAAATTTTAGAGCTCCGTCAATATATGATGTAAATTCAATTCCGAAGGAAACAGAAAAACTATCTCAAGTTTTGAAATCAAACACATATTGCATTTAAGATATTAAGCGTTCAATTAGGAACAATAATAATAATCCCAGATTTGTGCAGAGATCTAACATTCGCACAATTTTTAATTCGAAATCCTTGTTCATGTGATATATGTTGTGTTTATGTATTTATATAGGTGAAACTGGTTGCCCTCTGTCTACTAAACTCGAAGAATATGACAGCAAAAGTAATACACAAAATGTTCAATCAGCTGTCAGTGAACACCGGCACTTAACAGAACATATGACCAACGTGAAAGATACTAGGGTTCTTGCATCAGTCCCGGGACATTATAGAAAAATATTACAGATACTATTGAAATCATCAAGCAGCCAGAAGATTTCAAAAGAGATGTAACCTACGTGCATTTGTTCTGAGTTACTGGCAATTAAAGTGTAATTTTTAAGCACCTACAATTCATTGACTACCACCTACAAGCAAACCACGTCGTCTTGAACTTCTTTGTAAAACGTTGAAAGTTATGTTTATGTTATGTTTATTCATCTTCTCGGATTAATAAACATTTTTGTAAATTAATGACGATTTTTTCCATCTTTCCATAACATTTTTTAGGGATTAAAAGGCACAGTGGGTGGTGTACTTCCTCTGTGTATGCGGGAAACATCGAAGACTCAGTGGAAAATAAAAATCATTTTCCAAACAAGCTTTTACATGGAAATTCTCGAAGAAATTCTACGGCCGCTTAAAATGATATTGCAGCCCAGAAGGTTAGTACAATTCCAAGTATACTATCAACAGAAGAGAGCGTTGTTTTAAAATCGAATTATATTGCTCCAATACATTTTAATAATTCTTCAAATGGTAATTTCAATTTTGTGTTTAATAAAAATTGATTAAGCAATCATTTGCCGATCCCTTATCTGTAAACGTCACTTATAAATGACTTATAAAATTTAGTAAACGTGTGCTGAGTGTGCAAAAAATATTTTTGAACTTGTCCTCTTGACCCATTGACATGTATGTCAGTACAAATCTGAAGTCAGTACAAATCTGTCTACCGATGTGAAATGAAATTAGCAGCTACATGTTTACTACATACATTTTAAGAATCGCCAAAGTAGAAACTCAGCTGGCGATGTATAAAAATGATCTTGATTTTAGATACTGTTTGCTAAGAGAACATCTTCACAATATAAAAGCAAATGACTTCTTGTTTTTAGAGGATGTGAAGAGGGAGATGAGATAGTTTCTCTTGTACTTTATAACTAATATTATCACCTCTTCTGAGCGAAAAAGATATAGGTCAAACAGGAAATAAGTAATATATTTTTCGGTAAAAAAACATCACGGCCGAAAATGTGTTTCGCAATTTTTGCCATTTCTTTATTAGATATTTTGTTTTAAGTCATGATGAATACACTAACAGAATCCGGTTATAGACCTTTTTTTTATGTTTTCAAATATGAAGGCACACAAAACGCGGAATGACGCTAGAAACCGTCAACAAGAAATTAACCAGTTCCGAGATTAGTGGTCAGTGTTCCGATCTCGTGAGTAAAGATCCCTGAAGATACGTCGTACAATCGAAGGAAAAACGTCGGAAAGTGATTCCATTTTGACATCATAAAAAATAGGTTCTACACTATATACCCTTTTTGGCCTCTAAGAAGACATTTTTGAACTTAGAAAAAATGTAATATATAATAAAGCGTTTTGTCAAAATATTCTATATTATATATAATATAACTTAAAAATTTAATATTTAAATAGGTTTCCACACTACAGGGCGGTAAAATGCTCTAGAAAAAATATTTGTTATCATATTAAACTTCATAAAAACTACTAAACTTAAATTAATTCTGGACGCGGTGCATATTTTCTGCAGACTGAAACAAACCATAGAAAATAATATGATATATGTTCAAATGTTAAGTCGGAGTTTCAAGAGAGTGAAAACATTTATAATTCCGTACGTTAAAAGATGCATGTTAATAGGTAAAAATTAGTTTAATATGGCAAAAAAGAAATAAAAATTGGTTTTGTAAATTTTTGGAGCAATTGAAATTTTAAAAATCTCGCACGCTCTAGCTCCATTGTCTGTATTATAGACTTCTTATCATATAGTGAAGTAAAAAACCACTTTAAAAAATCGTAGCACCTAAAGTATGAAAGCTACACTAACGATTTTGCTACTAAAAACTTTTTTGATATCTTGTCTACATTTTATTCGCTCCAGGTTGTATAAAATTTCCAAAAACAAAATTTTTTTTCGATTAGTGGAAACCTGTTTACATAATTTCTAAAGTTTCAAGTTCATCGATATTTTAGCCATATTTAAAATAAATAATAACTATCATGTTTTACATGGAAAGAAGTGCCAAAAGGTCTGCTTTAAGTAAAAAAAATCGTCTCGATAACTTAATTAGGTAAGAAGTTATACGAGGGGAAACATAAAAAAACACGATTTTAAAAAAATAATAAATTTTCCAATTTTTTGTAAATAAAAAAAGTCGAGACCGCAAAAAAAGTAATATTTTGTGATTTCGTATGTACAATGATCCATTTAATAAAATGAGGTATATATCGGTGTGTTCTAACGCAAAAAAAATCGAGAAGGAAGCGACTTTTGCCCCGTTTTTTACTCCACTAATAAGCAAGATTTTCGTTTACAGCACTTTGTTGCCAATAAGATTTGCAACAGATTGTGCAAAACCCTCATTCTAATATCTCATTTTGTTACAAAAATATTCACTTTGAAAACAGCACTAAAAGTTTTGATTATTCATTTCATCTACCTAGGACTTTATATACCTCTTTATATTTATCCCATATACATATTTTCTGCCCACCCGTTAGAAAACAACTAAATATCTTGCCCATTAGTATAAGTTAAGTTAGTAATAAAAGGAAACATGAGTCAACACTGTTCGTCTTTTAGAGAGTATGACGACTTAATATCATGAAACTTCTTTTTGCCCAAGCCCATTACAATGACATGCAATTTTGAAACAGATTTTCAGAAAAAAAACAAATAGGTCGCTTGCATGTCGCACGCAATTCTTGGGTTTCATAATGCTGTATTAAATAAAACTGAATTAAATAATAGCTACTTGATATACGTAATCATTAAAGTAATAATTAAAAAAATACTTAATCAAAGCAGAGGTTAATGATCACTTTATAGAAAATGAAGTTTATTTGTAAGATAATAAGTTTAGCTGTCGTCCATCAGTAATAAAAACTGGTCTTTATTTTTAAGACAGTCTGTTACAGTTTTAAACTATTTAATAAGGAAAATTTAACTTGAAAATAAAGTTACATTACTTTTATCACGAAATGTGCCCCAGTTCCTACCATAATATATATATTATTTTTACGGTTCCCTCCCTAAATTTTTACGAAACATAAACAGGTACATTGTGTTTTAAGCTAAAGTAAATTCAAATTTGGTTTAATTTTTTGAAGACGGTTTCTAGCATCATTCCGCGTTTGCACCCTTCTTCATAAGGCATTAACCTGCATTTTAAAAGATAAAAAAATTGGTCTGTAACTGGATTGTATCTGCGTATTAAGCACAATGATTTAAAACAAAATATCTAATAAAGAAATGTCGAAATTGCGAAACACATTTTCGCCGGCGAAACTCATTATATTACTACTTATTTCCTGTTTGACCTATGTCCTTATTTTACCTATAAAAGGTAACAACCTTAGTTACAAAGCATATGAAAAACTGTCACATCTCCTTCTTCACATCCTTTAAAAAGAGGGTGTCATCTGCCATTATATTGTGAATATGTTTTCTTAGCTAATGGTATGGAAAATCAAAGATTATTTCTAATTTTAATCTTTTAATTGGGGATTGCACGATCTAGCTTTACACTCTTTATAATAGATTTCTTAACATAAGCAAGATTTTTACAACAGATGTGTTATCCATCTTCACATTATATCCCTCTATTTACACAATGCTTTTCGTGCTGTATTCGGGTCACACCCGAATACAGTGTAGGCGGAAAAAATGTTTTAATTGTAGGAAGTACGTGAAAAAATTTCTGAATATGGGGCACAACCCAGTGCTATCATCAGCAGAAAGCATGTCGTCACTTAAATCCAACTACAAAAATGCCCTGAATACATCAAACAACAAGCAATTAAATTTCGTACGGTTTCAGTCCACATTAGTTACTAAAAAAACCAAAGGTAGGCCCGAAAAATCATGTAACTTTAAAAAAATATAAAAACAGCTCACATAATCCCTTTACTAATACATAATATTCTTTAGATTTTTCTGCACTTCCAAGCGTGACTAAAATTCAGACAACAGTTTAGGATCAATTGGTCTAAGAAGATCGAATTTAACTACACAAAACAACAAAAAAAACGTGGCTTTACACAAGTCACGAGTAAAAATTCGTAAAAGAGAACAATTTTTAAAATCCTCAAGGTTATGACGCAACAGAACATGACAACCAACTATATTTTCCCAATTCACGACCAGGAAAAGACCACATTACTGAACGAACTGACCAATCAACGAGTGTCCCTTCACTTTAAATTTATTACTTGGCTCAAGTAAAACAAATATAGATCACCACTCAGTCCGCTATTATTTAATATTCTGCCTATTTGTCTTTTTAAAATTGAACTAAACGATATAACACTAATGAGCCATGCAGATAATCTAATTTTGATAGGTAATTACTTTGATATCAATATTCTGACCAATAAAATAAATAATGTTCCTACGAAAGTAAATGTCTGGCTTAAGGTTATTTCACGTTCTCTAAAAATAAAACAGAGGGAATTTGGTTTACAAAAGGCAAACGCAAGAATAATCCTCCGAATATCTTAATCGACAATACTATTATACAATTTGAGAATAATGGCAACTATTTGGGAATAATTTCTAATCAAAACCTGAAATGGGATCAACATACAGCGATTATTTCAAATGAGGTTAAGAAAGTAATTAATATTATAAGGGCATTTAGTAGAATTTGGTGGGCATCTGATCCTAAAACCTTACATTTCGCTTTTAATGGTTTAGTCAAATCATAATTAGATCAAGGTTCTATTTTAATACATCCCAGCTCTATAAAAAAACCTAAACTCAATAAAATATTTTACCAAAGTTTGAGACTAATAACGAGATGTATGAAGTCCACTCTCATTAATGCCCGTTAGCTGAAACAACAGGAACTAACTTAAACCATAAAAGACTATTAATTGCCTAGTTCCCGCTATTTTTTAATCTTAAAAGGTTGAAATTTTCCAAAAATAGACCAAACATCATATATTTTTCATTTTGCTACATTGCATCATCAGGTTAAAATGATACAATTTTTGTTTAGACGAACAAATTAAGAAATGTAAATCATGTAAAAAGAAAAAACTACTAGAAGTTTTTTTGTTTATTTTTTAAGAATTTGGAAAATTGACGAGGATCATGTACATGTAATATCACAAAAAACATATTTCTTTCTATTATGATATAATAGTTTGGTGGGTAACCAAGAGAAAAAAATGTGTTTTTTATATATTAGAAAAATCATTTTACTAGTAAATTCTTTCTTTTTCTATGATCTACTTTTCTTAATTTGTACGTCTAAACAAAAATTATGTCATTCTAGCCTGGTGATGGTGGGAAACATCTGACGAAATGTAGCAAAATAAATAATAAACTTAAAATACATAGGTTTCGGAAACGCCCACTTTTACAAATTATAAAATTACTCTCTACTTACACCATAAACAAAACTAACTATTGGAAATCAAGAGAACCTCCTTACTAATTCAAGCACTTACATATATGTCTCTATCTGATGGGAGGACGTAAATGATAAACTTCCATGTCTTGACATAGAATTACAAATTCAAATAGAGGAAAAAAAAATCTACAACTAAATTTAAAGAAAACAAATAACTCACAGTGCATTTTAATAATTCTTCAGATGGTAATTTCAATTTTGTGTTTAATAAAAATTGATTAAGTAATCATTTACGATTCCTAATCTGTAAAAGTCACTTAACAATTGACTTATAAAATTCAGTAAGTGTAAAAGTGGCAAATCACCTGAGCGTGCAAAAAATATTTTTGAACTTGTCCTCTTGCCCCATTGTCGATTGTGTCAGTACAAATCTATCTACAGATACGAAATGAAATTAGCAGCTACACGTTTACTACATAGCTGGCGATGTATAAAAATCATCTTTGATTTTAGATACTGCTAAGAAAACATCTTCACGACGACATCTTCATGACTTGAATTCTTGAATTGACCAGCTTCCGTTCTACGCTGTATACCTTTTTTGGCCTCTAAAGAGACATTTTTGTAAATAATAAACTTAAAAAATATAATATATAATATTATAAATGGCAAAATATCATTAAAAACAACACAGGGTGGTAAAATGCTCTAGACAAATATTTTTTATCATATTAAACTTCATAAAAACCACTAAACTTAAATTAATTTTGGATATATATATATATATATATATATATATATATATATATTATATATATACGCCGGCATATTTTCTGCGACTGTGGGTATTTCAAACCATAGAAAAACAAATGTTAAGTCAGAGTTTCAAGAGAGTCAAAAAATTTGTAAGTATGGAATGCACTAAAAATATGCTACTTAGTATGTAAAAAATAATATTTTTAATCATGTTTCAAAAAAACAAGTTAAAATTTTGTAAAATCCCTGAAATAGTTTTGTTTATTTTAATAAAGATTGCTTAAGAATAGAAAAAAGGAATAAAAATTGGTTTTCTAAATTTTCGGAGCAATTTAAATTTTAAAAACCTTGTACACTCTAGGTCTATACTCTGTACAATAGAGTTCTTATCATAAGCAAGCTTTTCATTTAGAGCAATAAGATTTGCAACAGATATGCAAAAACCACATACCACATCATAATATCTCGTCTCGTTTCAGAGATATTCACTTTAAAAACACCATTAAAAGTTTTGATTATTCATTTCATTTACCTAGGATTTTATATATGTAGTGTAGTGACACCCTGTATTAGTTGTTCTCATTAAAGTTGCTTCACATTTATAATACAAGCGGAATAAGCAGGCTGACGCTGCATCGCGCGCTTGGCAACGGTGTCCTACATCACGCATTCACCCACACAGAGATATTAGCCTTAACCCGAGTGGTAGCAAGTGCAAGGGTGGACCTTGTTTTGGGCTGTATATTGTTGATATTCCAAATAGAGTTATTGTTATTACCAACGTCTATTATTTCCATTGAACAAGAGTAACCAAGAACATTACATGGCGACCCTGCCGTAAAAGATCTGGCCTTAAAACATTCGTAAGTGGATCCTGCAATAAGTGTCTTAAAACCTGCTGTCAATACCACTGCATATATGGGCAAAATAAGACCAAAGGGCACTTCACTAGATAAACCAGACCAAATTTGATAAATAAGAAAAATTGGATGTTGAGGACCACCAGACCACCATATGGACCAGAAGGAGTTTTCTCTTTTTAGGTTTTTTTTTTAGGTCAAGATACAATAAAAATATATTTAATATGGAAATGGAAATTGCAAATTTTGGTGTCAAGGACTTTAAAAATATGGTAAATTTATATATAGAAATGGAAATGTAGAAGTTGTTGGAATTTATAGAGTTTTAAAGTATGTAAATATATGATAAGGATCTATGCAAGTGTGAGCAAAAGGTACTAGAATAATCAATAATTAATTCTTAATGATCATCTGGAACATATGGGCGTGTTCAATTTTTTTTATTAAGTAGTGTTAAATTTTAGACTAGGGTGTAATATTGCATAATAACACGTATTTGTATTAATGTTATACGAGGTATATTTTATTTTAAAATATTGAGTATTACAAAACCTAACAAATTTATTTCACGAACTGGAAGAAAGTGATAATTAATAATTATTATGTTTTTCTTAATCTCTCTATCTGATAAGGGATATTAATAAAATATTTTAAATAAATAAAAACAGACTCATATTGGACATTAGATGTTAATTAATCTAGATATTTTTTTTTATGTTCGTAGGGTTATGCGAAAACGGTTAGTGCTGAGGATTACGCTATTTTATTAAATATCTTTTTTTTGTCTAAGAAAAATACATTTTACGTATTAATTGCGAATAATATGCATTCCAAAACAATGCGATGTCACGTCTTACTAAACTAGGTGAATATTATTGAATTTATTGCTTAATGAGAATTAATAATTAAGTTCTTGGCTACTTTAAAATAAGAAAATTACTAAATAATTACCTAGCTAAAACTTTCTGTAGCTTTTGCAGTTGTCATATTATTGCTTCAATTTGGGTTTCATTGGTTCATTTGTAAAATAAAAAAAAATATATATATAGATAAAGGAGTACAACTCGGAGAACAATATGAAATCTAAGAATGACTTAAAATACATGGTTTGATGTTTAATAAATAAATGGTCATATACTATTAAACAGGAGCCTTTAAACTTTTAAAACGAGTACTTAACAGAAATATGTAAATGCCAGTTTAATTTGTTGAAGCATGACTTACTAAAACGAAATATTTTTGCTTAAGTCACATGGATTGACAAATTGGCTCTTAATTCATAACTAACACACACACACATAGATTAAATATGTACTACAACTTCTTTGTACGGTATTTCAAATTTAATTCAAAACGTCATTTGTAAAATCAAATCAAATAATATCGACGGCCCCGTTTTATATTTTAATTTCGTCAGCTTAATAACTAATTCTTGATTGATTTTTCGTTCTCTACATTTTTTTTTAGGAAAAATTGTGCTAAAGACTAGAAAATTGATTATTTTTGCTTATTTATAGTGGTCAAATTATTACATTGTAAAAAAAAACCTGTTTTCTTTCCCGAAATATCACATAAAATAAGTTTGTAAAACTAACATTGCATAGTAATAAAAGCCAAAGTAGATGCATGAATTTCCAAGAAACCTTAATAATTTTTTAAATTTTTCATTACGCGTATAAAAAAAAACTTAAGTTCATTGGGTTCATAGCCTATATATGTTGCAATAAAAACCGAGTCCTAGATTTTCTGCTGACATAGTGATAACAGGATTTCGTCAATTAATTGTATTCAAGCAATTAAACAAAGTTATTTAATGTAGAATTTCTTATATTTATGTTTTCTATTTTTATATTGGGCATTAAAAATATATAATTCTATTGATCCACTACACTTAACGTATATTTTCGAACAATTTACAGAATATTGAATAAATAATGTTTTCTTTTCCATATTTGGAAACTGGTAATTAATAACAGAAGATACATGTTATTTTTATTAAATGCACTGATATTGAACTGCAAGCAATATAATTCACACACGCAGTGGCTATCCTGGTTGGGAACTATATAAAATAATAATAAATAATAATATTAATAAATAACAAATATTATAATATTAATTAACTACATTATATCTCATTGACGACAAGCCCCCCGGGTTACGTAGTTGTATGTGTTATTTAATCAAAGTCGAGCAACGTCTACCAAGGTATTAAGACGACTAGCGTTACCATGTTGCCTCGCTGAATATTCACCAGGCACAGCTGAATAAGCCCACAAATTCGCCATATTAATGAAAAAAAAATACCCCAGGTTGTCTTCCTTTTAATTTCAAGTGGATTTTCTCTAAATGACGAGGAAATTGTGAATATTTTTTTGAAGAAAATTTTCAGAAACTAAACAAAAAAAAATGTTAAATAAAATCTTATATTATACTTAGGTAGAAAAAAAAAATTGGTTTTAAATTTTCTTTGGAAAAAAAAGACAATATGAGAAGGTAACCCAGTCATAAAACTTGGGCGCAGAAAATAAAGTTTTAAAAAAAAAAAAAAAAAAAATTCAGCATGCATAATTATCTAACTCAAAAAATTACCAAATAAAAATAACATAATTTGTTATTATTAGCATTCAAAAAGGCTAGCACATATTTCAGAT